>WEIU01015988.1:122298-150791 GCA_013389925.1 Aegithalos caudatus | reverse complement strand
TTTTTTTTTTTTTTTCCAAGTGACAAAAATCTGCCAGATTAATGCCAAATCAACAGGACTGCCTCATTAAGGGACAAAGTTATCTTGAGAGTTGTTTATCAAACAAAATATTCTAAGAATCTGTTTTAATTAAGAATGTTACTTCTATCTTTTACCAAGTGCAATCTTCTATTTGGCACAGCTTTAGTAACAAGTGGCAGATATTTAAACAAATGGGATTTTAGCCTTGGAAGAGCAACGATATCTATCCATTTAGTTTGTTTAGAGTCCATTCACACCTTGACTGATATCTATAGGTCTTACACAGATGTAATAAGGCAAATGCATACTTTGTGTTGTTGGCTCTCTCCTACATAGGAGTGGGTTGGTATTGCAGGTCACCAGCAAAAGCCTGATTACAGAGTGCCACTCTCTCCCCCTTATGGTGGGAAGAGCAAGGCAGGACACAGCTCCAACAGTGATGAACAGCTGCAGAATTGTTCCTTCTTATATGACACAAATCACAGTTGCTGTGTTGTTGAGTTCGTTCCTTTAATTCTTCCTTCTTTTTTTCCCTTCAACTTCCTTCCCCTCACAGGTATGTTTGCACCAGCCAGACATTCCCATGTGTCTTTCCACCTTCGCTCTGTGGGAGAGAGTCCTAGAGTTCTGTACTTCAGAAAGGCAGAGATTTAGAAGTGCCATTCAAAGCATACATCCTCATTTAAAGTAGCTACCTAGTTACTTCAGTAGTTAAACTTCAAGTGCTATTTTGGAGAAAAGCGTGGGAACTGAGATTTGCTAGATGTGCCCCAAAGGAGAATTTGTCTGGCTTTAGATTGTGAAATACTCCAGCTTCTGGTATTGTTGTTCCTTTTCATTTCTCAAAGTAAACACATGTTGCTACTCTGATGTGTCTGGTCCTTCAAATGTTAACACACAAGAGTAAACTTTAATGGTTTCACAGATCAAAGGGTTGTACAAAATTAAGAACATGCATAAAGTGTTTGCAAGATCAGGAATGCAATCTACTGTGCCCAAAATAAAAATTCAGAGAAATTAGAGAAAACTTTGTAGAGATTTTCTTCATCTTGAATTCAAGAGAATACATCAGAATGGCCTGAAGCTGAATACAAAACCTTGGACCTTCAATCTGCCTCATGAAATCTCTGTCTAAGGCAAAGAATAAACAACTTACAGAAAATTAAATTCTGGTTCTTGCTCTGCAAACTAAATGCCTGTGCTTAACTTTATGAACAAAACTTTTTATGACTGTGGGTTTACTCTATAATGGTTTGTCACACACTGGATCTGTGTGACTTTTTTATGGCTTGGCATACTTAGATGCACTTTTGTTTGCAGAGTACTAAAAGGAATCAGTGGTCTCTTATGTGTAAGTTTAGCTTTCATTTCAGGGGATTTTTTTAATACCTGGATTTTGTTGAGAAATCCATAATATAAAAGTTCTTCCTCGCAGTTGCAAAACAAAGCTTCTCCAACACTAGCTGCTGTACTTCACATGCATATAACATTACTATCAGGTGCTTATTGACTTAGAAAATTTTTGATTTTTCTCTCTCTCTCCTACTTAGCAAGATTAAAGGCTTAGATGTTCAGTTATACCATACCATATGTTAAGAGGAAAAACTAATTTTGGCTGCCTACAACATTCCAAGCCCTATTTAAATAATATTAGCTAAAAGCTCAACTTGTATAAATGCTTAAATCTACAGATGTGAAGCTTTGATTAACAAAGTCCTTTAAGGACCAAAATCTGCAATTTACTCATTGTGAAAATTCTGCCATGCTCCAGGGAGATGTACTGTTTCTTGGTGGAGCCCTGGCAGGACTCACTGAGGTATTCACAAGATCTGTTCACACCCACTGCATTTCATTTAGGAAAAAGTCCATGGAACTCCCCTAATCACATCATTATGATGGTTAAAAAGCTCCAAATTAAAGCAAATTTCTACTTTTCTGTTGCTTAACTCACTGACAACTCCAAGAAAATGCTTGAATTTTTTTCCTGTATTCCATTCCCCTTGCAGTTAAACAGGGCCTGAATGAGGGTTTGTTTTCTGGTGGTGAGTCTCACACCGTGCAAGCACAGGGATGAGAGTGAGCAGAACTGCTGACTTCAGCCTTCTGCCAAAAGCTCATGAGCTGTAAGGTCAGGCTACACAAATCAGTCCTGTGATAAGATGCTAAGGGAAGATGATCACATCCTCATCAATTGGAAGAGTTCAGTAACTTTTTACAGTGTGTTCTCAGACAGCTGCTAGGATTAAATTTATAGGCACTAAATTAAGGATTTATGGTTGTCCAATGGGTGTAGATGCAGTAAGTCTCCACGCTTACAGAATTTTGCAGGCTGTGGGTTTCTGCAGTAGGCAAGAAGAATCAACTTCTCTAGGTTCAGTGAGTGCTGTGGTTCAATCTCAAACTTCAGCTTGTTGTTTAAAGAAATCAGAAAAATATTTTTTCTATCCTGATGAATGGCTTCAACAGTTCTTCTGTTTATTTGCTAATTTTCTGTTTAGCTAATGGGTTGTTGTTGGATTATTTGGTTTGGTGCATTTCTCCTCCCTCTGCAAATTGCACATTGGAAACCTTGGTACAGACAGCATTCTGAGAGGATACAAAAGATTTCCTTGGCCAGCTGGGCCTTCTACATCAACATTGAGGCATAGATCAAATGATATAACTACACTCTCTAGGATTAGGTGTAGCGAGATATATAGATATAAATTAACATATATTGGTATTGTAAATTATAAATATAATGCCATTAAACTTGGTTGTTTGAACTGGTATTATTTAAAAACAGGAAAGAAAATATAAAACCTGTGATCTTTATAGCACACCCTTCTTTTTATGCCATGAAGTCATCATGATTTGCTTAAGTACCCCTTTTTCCATACAGATGCACTTGCTAATCCTTCTGTATCTTCACTAGATGCTGGATGTACTCTGCTGCATGACTGATCCACATCACTCTCATGTGCATGTATGTCACCCTCACTAGCTACGGGTGAGATCACCTCAACAATCACAGAAAGACCATTAATTACTCTGAAATTCCTTCAGTCTTCCACTAGAAGTCAATCTAAAGCTCTGCATTGGAGCATAAATACATCCCTATGGACTTTTAAAACTTGCATCATGGTTACAGTGAGTTCTGAGGGTAAGCAGTAGCCAATTGAGTTTTAATGTGGCACTGAAAATATACGTGTTCCACAATGCCTTGTAAGCACAAAGCACTCCAGCTGGTGATCTACATCAGACCATACATCTGGCAAGCATCAAGAAGATATTAAATCTGCTGCCTTGAAGAAAACACCACCAGCAAAGTCTGATTGTATTAGGAATTTCATACAAATACATATTTCCATTTTGATATGTGAATTATACAGTGTATATATGTCTTCCAAGCTTGTCCCAGCCACACGGGGTGGGTGACCCTTTGGAGCCCACCTGTTGGGACCAGTCCCTTCATCTACTTCACTGTATAGCCAGTAAGTCATCCTCAGGCTTTTCATCAGGCTACCTGAGATGGTTCCTAGGAAGATGGGAGAGATGTTGATGAGAGAATATACATGTTATTAGCCAGTCCTGGGAATTGCCTTTACAATTAACAGGCACAACTACAGATTCTGGCTTCTTAAGGAAAAAGTCACTAAGGGCTACTATAGATTAGAGAGACACAGTCATGCCTTGCATCACACATTAACATTATATGATAGGTTCAACAATTATACCCAGTTGGATTTTGTTTGAAATATCTCCATGTAGTACTTTTCTGTTTTCTTATAGATATTGATACAGATTTAGGTATCTTTTTTCNATTAATTGGAGATGCTATTTTTGAATGATCTGCAAGAATACTAGTGACTTTGATTCACATGTAGATTAATGATTTTAAAGGACCATATTTGTGCTTAAACCTATGCCTTAACTATTTATTATTTGATATATTTTCAATTGCATATTTGCTTATTTATCAATTGCTTTTACAGAATTTTTACAAATTCTTAATTCCCGATCCTCTAAATGTACTACTTGGCTTGCTAATTGATGTTTTAATTTAACCTAAAAGATATGAAAGACATTTACAGTGATGTGATTGTAACCATGCTGGAATTACAGTGCCAAGTGAAAAAATACTTCTGGAATCGCAAAATATCTCCTTATTTCAGACATCTAGATGTGTTGGATTCCCAAAAGAATTAATCATTCAAGGAGCCAAAGCCCTCTCATTCAGCTGGGCATGATGTGCACAGCAGAGGCTGAGCAGAAGAATCTCAGCATTACTGCAGCAGTAGATGTTGTTAACAGAAGACAAAAGCTGGAAAGGGGATTGGTACCACTTCTCATGGAAAATTCTTATGTGTTTCCTCCCAAAGCCCAGATGTGCACGTTCTATGGTGCCTCAGAGGGATATTTCTACACTGCTCACATCCAGTGATACTTTACTTGAAAGATCCAAACAGGACTTGATTCTTTCTGTCTAGGGAGAAGCTTACCCCCAAGAGAAGCAGTACCAGAGGCAGGTCGGTTTTATGCTGAGTTCTTTCTTTTTATATGGCAAAGATACAGACTTATCTAAAAACAGTCTACTGTGATATGCCAAAATCATATGATTATCTTATGTTGGGTGGTTAGGATATACTAGGCTGATCTATGTCAGTTTAATTTTAAATTGGTGCCATTTTCAGAGGTATTTTGGATTCTGACAATGAGACACAGGATGGGGGAATAGAAAAACAAATTGAGGGGGGTTTAAGGGACTAAAATGCAATCAATAGCAAAACAGATATTCCTGGTGTTTAAAAAAAAAAAAAAAAAAAAAAAAAAAAAAAAAAAAAAAAAAAAAAAAAAAAAAAAAAAACCCAAAAAAACCCACAAAAACAAACAAACAAAAAAACCCTTTGGAAACCAGCCATTCTTACTATAAAATGCAAGAAGGAGAACCTCAGAGTGGTTCCACTTCATCTGTACCTCCTACTGTTTTCATCACTGTAGCTCATGATGAGCCCTGTCCTCCATCCCTGTCAGTCTCCCTCACAGACCCTTATGATATTTCCTTTTCCTATGGTCTTGTGCTTTTAAATTGCTCTAAGTCTGCCAGTAAAAGCAAATGTCTAAATATATCACTGATACACCCGTTCACCTTGGGATGAATGTTTTATTGGTTTGGATGTCATCATATTCCTCACAATCACACGTTCCTCCCTCCAGCACATATGGGAAGCAGCTGTATCATATGGGCACTGCTCTTACAGTTTAAACCTGGGAGACTCAGAGTTCAAAATTTAAACAACAAAATAATAACTCTGACATCTTCTTAGCAAGCCCTAGTTTTAATCATTGCAGAAGTGAAGAAGGTCAATAAGAAAGCAGAAACTGAGGAAGGAATACTAGTTCTCCTGTCTTCAGAAGATGGATTCCAAAGGAGAAATGGCACTATTTCTCCATATCTGTGTGCAAAAGTTCCCAAAAAATAAAAGAAGACTCAAGTTTCTGATTCAACTCTGTTGAAGAAACAGGAGTGAATATTAGTATCTGGCATAATAAGACAGCAGATAAAAATAACATTCAGTGTTTAACTAGAACTTTTCATACAGATATCGAAAGGAATTTACTGGGGTGGATAAGGTACATTATCCCCACTTTACAAGACAGAAGATTCAAGATTCTGTTGAGTTAATTCACCTGACCAAATGTAGCCCTTATTTTCACCTAAGGGATAGGACAAGATTTATGACAATCCAAGAAGCTGAATCCTATTCTTCCATTCACTCATTCTATTGTATTTCCCCATGGCAGCACATTTCACATTAGGTGATGAGGGAGAGGCCATAGGACCTTCCAGGCCACCCTCATGCCATGCACACCCAGCTGTACCTGGCACCGTAGGCTAATAATGCCCCACAAACTGAGGCATGGCTGAATAAATAGAAAACTGCTGAACACTTAGTCTACAGAAAAGCTTTAAATCATTAAATCAAATGATCACTTAAACTTTGTCCTTTCAAGTACATTAGCAGACATGGCCAAGACTGCAGAGACTGTGGTTTGAATCAGAAACTTTGAATATTGCAAGCTCTTGGCATAACTTGCTCAGTGCAGCAGGAAATCCTCTCACACAGCAATGCACAGTGCTGGTGCCTGGTTGCAAAGAGACTCACACTCACATGGCCATCAGGACAGAAACCTTTCAGCATGACTGCACAGCACAGAGAAATCAGCCAATGCTATATTTAGACTGCAATGTTTTCTTTCACTCCAGCTGCATTGAAAGACTGGAAATTGCATTGCATACAAGACCCAGAATTAGATCCTTGACTGCATTCACTCCACTAACACACCACTTGCTTTCTCCTTCCCTTCCGATGTCCTGACTTTAGTGAGCCACAACAAAAGTCTTCTTTCCGTATTTGAAATGGGACTGTGGTGTGTGGGTATTTTCTTGACATATCTATCCATTAATGCTGCAGAATTACTGACACATTCACTTTTACTGGCAGCTTTTTTTTTCTCTTTTTCCTTTTTAAACTTAGCATCTGCCAGTTCTGAGTTACTACATCTCCTGTTTACTGCAGTTCCTTGCTCTAAACCTGCATTTATTTTTTTTTTCTCACATAAAGCATAATTCATTCATTTTCCCTATGTTGTTTTAATTAATGGAAAAAAAAAAAAAAGTCCACCCAAGAGACAAAAGACAGAGTATTAGGCAGAAAGAGTCATGACTGTCACTTTTCAGGATAAACACAAAAACAATCAGGATATTTTCTCTCTTCCCAAAGGTTCCCTGCTACCATTTCCAATGTGGCTGTTCCAATCATGGCAGTCTACAACACTCATTATTAAGAAAGTAATAGATGCTCTTCCACTTCTCAGGACCACGAGATATGCTGCAGCTAAGATGCTTACTCTCCTGGTCACATTGGTACTGTTTATCATTTCATATTATTTGTCTTGCTATTGTACCAGCAATCTTCTGGTGTCAAAGGCTCTTGGGAGAGAACCCAAATACACCTTTAGTTATAAGTTTGGCTTTGAACATTTCATCTCTAAAAATGAGAATGCTGTGAAGCTATGGTGGTGATTTCACACATGTGAGCTCTCTAATAGATCATCTTCCTAATGGGGCTGAGATGAAGAGATGTCAGGTGTTAGAGCTCAGAATCCCGGCTCCATATCAGTAACTGGGAGATCATCCAAGAACATGGCAGGGAACTTTATGGGTACCAGCATAGGAAAAGGAATCAAAATCTGAAATAGTTGTGAATTAGTAGGATATCCAGCAGAACTGCTCAGATTGAGAAGTGGCCAGCACATGGAGACTAACAAGATAAACATGAAGAATATGCTCTCTTTACTGCTAACTCATCTCTGTGTCCCCCCTTCTCCTCTGCACGTTTGTTGCCTTTTGATTGTGTTTTCCAACAGCACTGTAACTTCTCAGTGTACAGGCTGATGGGCCACAGTGTACATATAAGAGAACACTGAAGCCTGGGTTTTGAATACTTCCAGATTTCTGGGTGTATCCTTCCATTGTTCATCTTAATAAGCACATAATACTGGGATGACAGGATGGAGCAAGGGCGAGGAGATGCTGAAGGGAAGTGTAGCCATCCAGTGGTCACTCAGCGTTCAGCTACACAGTAAGTGCTGCATGGAGCTGGGAGGATTTCCTGGGATTGTTCCTTAAAGCTGTGAGAGAAAAAAGCTCCTTAAAGCTCTGGCAGAAAGAGTGCAGGACAGAAATTCACTTGACATTTTAGTGACTGTATTTTGGCTTCCATGATATGACAGGAAATACTTCAAAACTGTAAGTCTTCCTATTAGTTAATTTACTGGACAAGATAAATATGTAATATTCTTACAGTGTTACTTCAAATTTGCATTCTAGTAATATCAACAAGATCAGATGGAGCTCAAAGCCCAATGATCAGTGATAATGATTCCTAATGAATGGCAGCTCTGCCCATAAAGATTTTAAGATCAGACAGGGAAGAAATAAAGAAGTGCCACTAGTCCCCTAAATCATCAGAGACTCCTCATGCAAAGAGTTAATGTGACTTCCACGGTCACCCCAGGAATCTGTGGTCAATACATGAGGTGAATCTCTGTGTCCTGTGTTTTAGTCTAGTGTCACCCTCACACAGCTTAATTTTCTACACTGTGCATTCAGCACTGAGAAGCTAATTGATTTAAATTCACATCACCTTACATTTCCCAAGTGGCTATTAGGAAAATCTCAGGAACACAAAACATTTTAAAAATCCCAATATATTAGCAATTCAGCTATCATGAAACAACTTTTTTTGTCATCACAGAAATAGAATGGTTTCAGGGTTTTATCTTAGGTAGAACAGACACTCTTTGTGTTTCAGGTTCCAGATATCTTTGGGCACTGACCTGTCCATAAAGAATAAGGTATCAGCTATGTATTTTGCTGATATGTCAGAAGTTATTTTTGTAAAGTGCTTTTAGATGACTACAAAAGAGAGATCATAAAAGACCATGGAATTATTATTATGTAAGGATAATTGGCCTCAAAGAATCACAACTGATAAAACTATTTATTGTGATAAAGAAAGTCAATTTTTAATTCAGAATGGGCTGATAGTGTCCAGAGCTAGGTTAGGGTTGTAATTCAGGTTTGAGGGCAAATTGGACAAATGCTCAGACATATTAACAGCAATATCCTGAGGCTGGTTTTATGAAATTCAGGAATGTCTGAACCAGAAAATAGGCTCCTTCCAGTATTAGATCCATCTGCTATTTTGATGTTAAACACAGATACGTGTAGAATAAAGTGCAGAGAGGTAGAATTCAAAATTCTACTTGGATCATCTTTATTTTTCAGCTTTAATTTAGAAAGAAGGCAACTTCACTTAATCAGAGCTTGTATATTATGTAGTTTTTTCAACCTTGAATCCTGAAACCTTGATGAAATCTCAATAGTGAGCAATAAGTAGGCATGTTGACTGTCTGGGGTTAAGCCTTCAAAACCCAATCTCGTTGTGGTTCCACTATTGCTGAACAGTAAAATAAACCCTATTGACTCAGGCTGGATAACCATCAGGTCAGCATTAAGCCCTTTAAAAACACACCACATCCTCTCTTCCTTTACACAGAATTGGTATAAAATTGACTTATTAAACCTCACTAATCTGGTCACAAACCCCTCTCTAGTTATTATGTTAAAACAGATCTCTCCTGGGAGACCTTGAGGAAAGAGGAGATGAACCATATTTCCCTTGAAGCATCTCGATCTGGTCACTGGTTGCTGTTGGGTACTGGCTACTCGACTATATCAACAATAGGTCTGATTTACTGTGGCAATTCCTTTAGCCTTCTTCCCAAAGTATGCTAAGTTTTCAAAATGAGAAGGAAGTTTTCCTCTGGGAAGGAAGAGGCAAACTATGTTCACAATTAATTGAAACATACCACCTTCATTTTTATCTCCTAAGGTATTTCTAGTAGGTAAGATAGAACAACTTGCTTCACAAAACTCATAGATTTCCTCCCACAAGTTGAATCCTCTTTGCCATTCATATGAGTGAATTCTCCTTTCTCAGACATCATAATGAATTAAAGCAGCTGTTCTGGGAAATGCTTATTTTTTATATATTCATATTTCTATAAATAACTCAACTGGCAACATCATCCTCAGGTACAAGTTCAGAGTCCAAGGAAGTTGTTCATAATTTTTTATCTTCCTTATCTGTCATAAACTCTCCTAAGAAGTGGACTTCACTGTACAGCTTTAGGAGTGTTTTCTCTGGTCAAAATATCATATGAAGAATGGGAGGTGGAAAGAATAAGCTTCAAACCACAGCATAATAGTTACATAAATATTAAAAACCCCAAAAACCCCCCAAAGCAAAATCAAAGCAAAACAATGGTCCTCAAGGTAACAGAGATAATTCAATCTGTTTAGATTCTCCACTTCTTAAGAAAGGGCTAACAATCACTGATACTCTTTCAATCACCGTGTTTTTATTCATAAAGGCAACTCCTTTGACGGTCACATTCCAGCCTTTTCCTCAAAGAGGACTCTCAGACTCTAGATAAAAACTAGAGAATCCTGGTATATTTAGTAGTTCTTCCTGAAATTAACCAAAGATATCAAAAGCTTTCAGAGATACGTTGTCACATAAACTCAGCTTCCCTTAGTCAAAGTCCAAGGCAAGTGATGTCCCTTTGACTGCTCCTGGAAACCATAACCTGATAACCTTAAAAGAGGACTCTTGCATTCTGCAGAACTGTAAGCAGTTTTAGTTACAGCCAAACCAGGTCTGGCTGCAAACACCACATTTGCTTCCAATTGAGTAAAGTGAAACTTTTGTTGGAGTATACTTGTACAGAGTTCCTGAATGACGTGTGTTAGTGATCAGTGCTTTCTCAGTTGTGACAATAATTAGAAATGGGGTCTGAACCAAAATTCTTGGAAATAAATAACCCCATTCTTGGATTAATTTCCAACTCAAACCCAGATGCAGATCTAAATTTCACAAATTAGTTCTCCCTCAACACAGAGTAAAACTAAAACTACATACCAGATCCCCCAAATTCAAGAATTTTAAAATCTAGTGCTGTGTTTTGTGGTTTGGACACCAATCTCTTTCTAGAGATATTTTCAAGGTTAAAACCTAGTAACAGGCAAAGAGTTTCTAGTGTTTTTCTCCTCAGAAAATACTTCTATATATCTTTCAGCTGGTCAAATTATCCTATTTGAAATGCATTTGTAATGACTGGTTGTGAGGCTCTATCTGATCATTTGCAGACTCTGTTAAACAACAGCTTGTGCATGACTTTAGCAGATGGTTTAGCTAACATATAATTTCTATAGGTATATAAAATAACAGTTGGAATCAGAAAGCATAATGGCCTCAAGATTCTCTCTCCATTTTTGCAAAGTCATTTTCTTCCAATTGTTATAGCACAGCAGCAAAAGACCATACAGAGAAAATTATGTTGGGGTAAACCAAGCTGAATAAGAACACTATTAAAGTATTACTTTAGAAACTCTATTAATATCTCTATGAAAATGAGCATTTCCCAGATAGTTATAAAAGGGAAGGTCTAAAACATCCATATCAACCAAAGCAGTTTGATCAACACTGATTTGGTCATGGTCATAAATACCTGGAGTCTCCAGAGAAGTTTTATTTTGACATAGTCAGCAGTAAAGAGCTGGTCTATAAAAAATAAGTCCATAATTTATTTTCAGGAGATAACACATTTTAAAGGATATGTATTATCAAAATTTAGAGGCAAGACATTGCTCAATGGTGCTTGGATTTTATTCCAGATGACAAAGAAACCATATCTGGATTCACAGCTGGTACTTTTCAGAGTTTAGAGGGACAGAAAATCCAGAGCATACCTTCAGAAGTAAGTAGTAATTCATGCTATACTTCATCTGTATCTGAGTTAGAGGTCCTGGAGAGCAAGAGGCTACTCTGTAGTACCCTGAGGGTACTTTATTGTGCCCCTTGCAGCCAGCATGTGCATCCATACAGCAGGAAAGATAACCTCTGCAGTTTGTCCCACAACTTTTTCCACCAGGATATAAACTGAAATGGTATGTGATATCCTCTGTACTTGTGGACCCTCATTCCCTTTGGAATGAAATACTGATGTACAAGTGAAAGAAACACATCCCCCACCTACCCCCCTCACAGTGTTGGAATGAGGCCATGGTGCTGCATTGTACTGAGCCTGCAAGGATTCTTCAAGGATCCTGGAAGGACCTGTCAGTCCTGTAGTGTTGGCTTGGCCAAAGACCCCCAGTGGGAGATTTCTGTTTTGGATCATCCCCTAGGAGAAACCACCACTCCCTACCGACCATACAGGAAACCAAACACCGTGTCTAGAGTCAGCCTTTGTTATCACATTTGTTAATCATTTATCCTGTTAAATGCATGGCATTATGTTCAGCTAATATTAGTTCTGCTGTGAACAGCGGTGAATGTCTTGCGTGCAGAGTTGTGGGTGTTCTACACATGCATTAATGAGAGAATATGTCATCCTCTGGAGCTAAGTGAACATACATCAGAAAGTTCTGTCAAAATGCCTCCTCAGATGTATTTTTCTTAAATATTACAGACCACAGAAAGGGGATACAGCTTTGCAAAAATGTTTACAGTTCCCATTCCAGTTTTTATTTCCAATCTGTCCTACCTTCTCATAGTATTCAGGATGCTGTAATTGTCCAGCTCAAACCTAAAACTAATCCAAAATCATTATTAAGTGGTGGGAATAGCTCTGGTTATTGACATCTGTGAGTGTGGTAAAAGAATCCCCAATACTATCAGAAAATAAAAAATAACAATCAACTGCAGCAAATGAAGATGGAGTTTATAAAACTATCAAAACATATAAAACTATCATTCCCAGTCCTGCAATACCCACATACATGAGTCTAATTTATATGAATTGTTCCAAGCCTCATTTACCAAAGAAAATTGCTGTCATAATGGATACATCAGTGAATTGGTCAGGAGCATTTTTGTTCTACTCCTCAAATTAGAACGTATTGATTACTTCATACATTTTTTTTGTTGTTGTTTCAAGGGGAAATGTTGGTTTTGGGAAATGGATTGAAAATCATTTGCAAATGTTTTTTGAAGTAACGAAGACTTTGTCTCTAAAAATGACCATTTATTGTCTCAAAATTATATTTCATTAAGAAATATAAGCAACTTAAATTACAAAGTATATATTGAAAACAACTAAAGTATTTTCAAATTGCCAAAACAAAATGTTACAGCTGATTTGAACCAAAACCATATCTTCTGGATTTATAGTTCATTATGTTTTTAGATTTTTGACTGCTTTGTCCTTATTCAGGACATAAACATTTTTCCATACACTTACATTTGGCCAGAATGTGAAACCTATTTCCTGCCTGTTTCTTTTTTACTACCACACTGATGGCAGTTCTCCTAGCACAATCACAGCTGTAAGGTATTGGCTCTGCTGCAACTGTAAGGCTGCTTTTGCTGAGATATTTTATATCAGTTCCACAGACCCAAAAGATAACTATGCTGCAAACCAAATTTTTTACTTTCTAGGATACCTGCAGATATATAGTCTTACACACATGTCCATCAGATCTAGCTTGTGTTAGCCATAAATTTGGGTAGATTTTCCCCTATTCACATCAATTAATCTACTTCACTAAAAGCTTTCCTGTAATTCAGCAAAGTGTAAAGGGTCTCTTGGGTCCCATATGAGCAATTTTAATGTTAACTGTAATCCATATTTTAATACTTAAATATAGAGATGGGAGGTGCACTAATACCATGGAAATTGTCTTACATATATATCCCCTGTTAAAAAAAAAAAAAAAAAAAAAAAAAAAAAAAAAAAAAGGGCAGAATTATTAGAGGTTAATAGATTTGCTGTATTCACTCTGCTAATTTTATGTCCTGTTCCTAGTCTCTTTTTCACCTCTTTCTCTTGTTGTCTTTGAGCTCAGGTAAGACCTTTTGAATTCCTTCTGTGCTCCAGCACTTGGATGTGAGAAGTGCTGAAGAGGGACCATGGACTCTGTTCCTTTCCCTTGGCTGGATGTGCTTCTCTGTTTTCCAATCACAAGGCTACAGCAGATGGGTGTAGCCTTCAGTGGAATTTTATGGCATATTTACAATAAAAGTCAGTTTTGACGCTATTCCTGTATTCTGAAGACTGCTGGCAGGGCACAACTCAAGTTCACAAGGGTAACATTTCTCACCTCCAAAAGCTGTCTTGAACATAGTTTCCTGGAAGTTTTCCTCATGAAATCCCTGCAGCAGGTCTGGGTATGGTTGGGAAGAGCCCTGTGTGGCACATCTCCATCGTGCCCAGGAGCACACTGACAGCAAAGCACTACAGGCAATCGTGGGCTCAGGCCTGAGTCCTTCCCCAGCCTGGCATTATTTACTAGAGTGGACCCACCTGTCCAGCACAGCATTCCAACAAGACTGGGAAGAAAGAAAACTTTGCTGGCAAAGGTTTCCAGGGCCCCCAGCCAGCAGACAAAAGGTTACTGACATGAGTATAGCAAGTGCCACCAGAAGGTAAAGACCCAGAAACAAAAACCTGACCACACACAGGGTGGGAGACCAGTCAGAGAACCTCATCTTGAAGGTCACTGAGCCCTCATCTACAACTCTTAGCAAAGGGTGGAGTCATATTGGTGGTGAAGTGATATTTTGTTGGCATTGGTATCATGGAAATCTTGAAAATAATTATTCCATACAATTCCTAAAATAGCATTGTGATGAATTTCAGCTTGTTTGAATGAATTCTCACTATGTTTTTCTATTGACTGAGGCATTCCTTTAAGTCTATAAATACTTAAAAGCAATTTTTAATGGTTTGTTTGTTTATATCTTACAGAGATCTTGCTAATAAAAAGAGGGCGGGGAGCATGAAGGATGGAAGACAGAGATTCAACATTCTAAATTTTGACCCTAGCATTGCCCCTGACCAAACCACTATACAGTTGAGTTTGCATATGATATAAATTTCTTAGCCCCTTGTGAGTAATGAGAGCTGCAGGATAATGAATCACATCATCACTTCAAAAGATAATATGTACAACCCTAATGTTTTCAAATTTCATAAAGATGACACAAGAGCAATTGGAAACCTGCCAGACTTCAGAAGAGTTGTTGAAGTATATGCACACTATTGAGGCACGACATGCACAGATGAAAAATCAATGTTTTGTAGAAAGAAACAGAAACTGGAAAATAATATGATAATGGATAAACAGACATACAGGGGTCCACATTTTTGTTTTGTGATATTACACAGGCTGATCATGTGTCGTGCTTGATTAATTAGTCTCCTATATGTTGCGATCCCCACAATGCTTCTGAGATGGTAAGACAATTCTGTTCTTGCTCTCCCCGTGTTTGCTTCAAACCTCTTGCAAAAAAGATACCAGTGATCTCAAATACAGGACCAGCAGTTTTATCACATTTGTTAACAAGTAGCAGGTCTCAGCATAAAGCAAGCATATGACCTAATAAAGTTGTGTAAACACACCATCATTAAACATGTGTAATAGCTATTATAATTTGACATTCTTAGCTGTCAGCAGGTTTTGGACTGGGCTCTGGGTGTTCCTGCGTGGCAGTTCAGGCAGAGGGGGCAGCCAGCAGATCCCTGGGAGGTGCTGCCAGCCCTCTGTGCTGGCTGCTGATGAGCAGGGAGCTTTGTGCCCCGAGAGCGCCCTTGGGGGCTGCCAGCACAGCCAGGGAACAAACAAACTGCTGTGTCTGGCCTTCCTGCATGTGAGGAGACCTCTGCTTTCCTGTGTGGCCATCACCAGCACTGAGGAGAGCAAAACACCTCCACAGCAACACATGGCAGTTACAAGTAAAGTAAAATATAATAAGAGTTTGCTTTTTTGACTGCCACTGAAAGACATGGGGTTTGTGTTTGCCTTTGTCTGATTTTGTGTTAATTCTCCACTATTTTGCTTATGCAAAACAAACAATAATATTTCAGGACTTTATTTGAAATACAGCATGGGGAATGAAACTGATCAACTTCTGTAGTTAGGATAGGTCCCATTTCTATATATCCTAGTTTTGCCTTTTCACTCAAGGAGAAAAAATATTGAGAGTTGGAAAATAAATCATTGTATTTTTAAGTGAAGAAAGTAATGGCCTTCTTTTTCAGAGTTGGTGCCAGAATCACTTCCAGGTATGACAAGTAATCAGGAATGTGCATCTAAATTCTGGGATCTAATTTTGTTCTTCCTCATTTGCCATCAAAATTATGAAAGAGTCAGGGAATGCTTTGCACTGGAGGTGGCAATGAGGATTTCAAACATCCATTTAAATATAAAACAACTACATTAAAAAGGAAAAAAAAAAAGGGGCAAAAGGTTCAGGGTTTTATTTTATCTGCCATTACTTTATCACCACTCTGAATGGGGGCTCAGAATTACTATTTATAAGATATTTTACTCTAAATACTAAGGGAAAAAAATTTGGCCAACACTCATGACAAGTCCTCTGTTTTGTCAGTGTGAAATACTTGATAATTTGTAATGCATTTAGCCATTAATCATTTTAAAGGGTTTTTAAATGGGCATGGAAGTCCTTTGAGTCTTTTCCACATACAGACATTGGATCAGGGACCTTTGCTGCAAATTACTTTTGTCTGGACTTCTAATACAAAATCAACTTGAGAACAAGGGAAATACATCACTGTTAAATTTTATTATAAGACAGAGCCCTTATAACACATCATGGGAAACATTCTTGTGCTGCTCTATTAATAACAGCAGTGCCTGATTTCTTTGGTTTAAACTTACCTTTTTCACATTTTCTTGTGACATTTTCCAGATATAAATTGTTATGATGAAGAGTCATTCAAAGCAAGGGAAAAAGCTGTAATTATGTTTCTCTTTTCTAAAAGAGAGTGGGGCAGGAGGGGGATTATTTTACACAGATCAGTGAAGGACACCCTAATAAAGATTGGTCTGGAACATTTCTTTTTATGACAATTGACTTATCAGCAAGAGCCATTGTAGCAAATCTGGAAATTACATAATTGCCAGAAACTGTAGATATTTGACTTGGCAAGAACTTTAGGTGTCTCTGATTTATTATCGTAAGAATTTGGCTCTGCAAAGATGAAGAAATGTTTAATGAAAGAACAGTAGAATTCAAATGAAACAGGCATAGATCTTGTTTTCAGAGGCTATATTTAACTACATTGTCACTTCTACTGTAACACAAATAAACTAAACTGAAAATGTCCAGGGTGACAAACTGACAGAGAGATCAATCTGCAAGAAAATACTAATTTCAACAGCTACACACGCATCTTTTCCTCTCCATTTTGTACTACCCTCTGGGCAAGTTATTTGTGGGTCATTCATTATACTAGATGTTCTCCCTTTTAGCACAAACAAAATAATAAAAAACTGTAAAGCTGAAAGAAACTTGTTAATGAGGAATTGCCTTTTTTAAATCTGTCTTTCAGAAGGCACTGAAGCCCTTTCAAGCATTAGGCATTAGGTATTATTAAATTTAAGAGAAATGTAGGTGACTAAGATCAGAGTGGTGAAGTGGGAATACTGTAAGTACTTATTTTAGGTTTGGAGGGTTTGCATACCACAGCAATTCTGAAAACACCCATAATTATTCCCTGTATCAGAAGACCAGGTCACCACACAGTAGATTAAGGTGAAAGTCTTTGCTTAAACCACTCGCATCAAAGAGATTTACTTTGGCAAGTCCTCCAGGAGACATTTTCCCTTTGATAAAGTTCAGCCTCTTTTTCTGGAGAAATGTTGTTTCCTGAAAATGGTTTATCATCTGCTCTTTAATATCTCCTTATGTTTCTCATGTTATCTTACTACCTCATGGAGGAGTTGCTAAGAACATCCCACAGTTTATGTGTCTTGGCATTCAGCTGGGGCAGCAGCTGGAATCAATGCCACCACTGTTGCTCCTGGCAGCAACTGCTGACTGCTGCAAAGGGAAGAACTCCTGCTGTGGTGTGAGATCGACATTCCTATCTCTGAGAAGACACACGTGCTGGCACCACCATCATCCATTAGACCAGAAGCTTTGAGTCTGCTATCAGGCTGGAGCTTCTCCACTGGCACTTGGACAGACCACATCCCTGCCAGGGCTCTGATCATCTATGTTATGGAGGAGTAAAAAGCCCTGTTAGAAAAAATGCTTCTCTTGCAGTGGAAAACTAAGATTATGTATTTCAGTGTCAAGAGATTAGGAAGAAATATAACAAAAAGTCACATAGAGCCACCTTATCTCATAATTTTTTCTAAGAGTTGATACTAGATAGATGTTAGTGGACATGTTGGGAAAGGGGAGATATACCAAAGAGTCTTATTTTTTCCTAAATGATGAAGATATTACCAGCAATGAATTAATATTGTTCCATATTTCTCCTGTTCCATATCAACTCTGGTATTGTTAACTACTGAGGCTGCATAGACAAAGGTGTCTCCAGACACCAGAACACAGAAATAGTGTAGACTATTGAGTAGACTATTCCAATTTAGTTTTTAGCAAATAGGAGCATATAAGTATTCCTGTGGTCATTAGCAACTAAAAATGGAAGCATCACAAAATGGAGTGCTTCTAAACTGTTCAGCCTGGGTTTTATCACCCAGTCCATGTGATCAGGAGTAGCATGGCTTACTCTTGCATTTCATGTGCTACAGCTGAATGGAGAGAATTATTTACTGGAGAGAATTCCATTTGATGCTGGCCTGAAACCCTAAACCCAGAGTCCAACCTGTAGTTGTGTCATTTCAGGTGAATCTTAACTAACTTTTGGGGAGGAATTGTGTTTGTTTCGTTTATTTGTATGCTTTTTAAAAGTTCATTTAGGAAAAATTGGAAAAAGTCTGTTAGGTATAAGAACTACCTATTCCTTTTTTTTTTCCCCTCTTTGTTTTCTTTAATAGCTTAATCTATGAAGACTGTTGATTCTCAGTGCAATTATACAAATGGAAACAGGAAGTATTTTGAAATGGTAACAGGATTTGAACTCTCTACTGATGCAAGATAACATGAGACCAACTCACCAAAAATTGCCTCAGAATGTCTTACAGGAAAACATGGGCCTATTATAGATTATTATTTTTTTGTATGATATAAGGATGATTATTATGAAAAACTTTATGGGTATTTTCACATATTTTGCATTATTGCCCATCTTTCTGCTGACATATTATAAAACTGTTATTTAAATTCTCAGAAAAAATCCATTTACGCTATCTTTTTTACTATAACTTATTTGACTATCTACCTTCTTTGCATTTCATCAGAATCATATGCAGTGTGTGGTCTGCTATTTAGAAGCTTTTTTTATGGCAATAAAAACCCCACAAGAATTAGATTATCAACTTTTTATTGAGCTGCAAAGACTTCTTCCATTTTTGAGTGAATACATTGTTGGTAGAATACATATAGTTTACATGCTATAGCTTAGGCTAACATTTGATACTATTATTATTATTATTATTATTATTATTATTATTATTATTATTATTTCAACCTGCACTGAAAAAAGTTGTTTTAGCAAAATTTGTTCTTTTCCTCTTAGAATGTAGCTAAGGAAAATTATAATACTTGGGTTGCATTAATACTTTAAAGCAACTTTTGTCATTCCTCTGGGAGTTAAATTTGCCAAATTTTGGAGCTCTGGAAAATATGTTCATACACACTCAGAAGAGATATACTTGAATTAGCGAGAATTAACCTGCACTTAGAGTAATACTTTCTCATCTAGATACCCAAAAACCTCCTGCCAAGATGCTGTGATTCACAGAAAAAAAACCCAAACCAAAATCAAAACCCAAACCAACCAACCAACAAACCAAGCAAAGAAACCCCACCCAAACAAAAACAACCCCCCCAAAAAAATCTACAAAAAAAAAACAAAAACCAAAAAAAACAAAAACCCAGCAAAATAAAATATGAACAAAATCTATTGTAAAGTATCAAGAGCCTTTTGGCCAATGTTTCTGAACTATTCAGATGCTGATATAGTGAGGTAAACTATAACTGCAGGATTTACTTTTTTTCCTACTCCCAGAGGTACTTTTTTTGACATTCATGACTGACAAGGATTAATAATTTGATGAAATTCAGATGAACTGGAGATCTAAGGGACTTTACAAAGGGTTTTAAACTTAATTCTTACAGGACCAGAAAAAGAAAAAAATAATATTGCTCAGACATTGTGCAACTTTTCCCTTTCAAAAGAGTTTTCAGCCAACAAAACAAACCCAGTTACCTCTATGCTATTTTTCATTTCTGGGATGGTCTATTAAGTGTTAAAAATTTAACTTATGTGTGGGCTGTATGCAACCCCTGTCACTGGAGGTCTGTTGTGGCTCATTTGAGATTTCTCCTGATGAAAATATCTCACAACTGGCAGGAAAGACAGGATTTTGACCATAGAACTTATTTAAAAGATGTGGACGAAGGTCATGTATAAGGACAAATATTATAAAACCCATTAAAGAAGACAGTGAGAAATACCATGTACAAATATCTGTGATATTATTTGAGATACAAGTATCAAGAGGAACTGCATCTCTTCAGTAGGAATGAATGGATCCAGACTGGAGAACAAATGGTACCAGTAGTGATAAGCACTGCTTACTTCTGGATTTGCTAAACAACATATTTCATCACACACCTCCTGCCTGGATTAGAAGTCATGTTATTTTTACTTGATTAACATAAATGGGAAGGTTATTAGAGAAGCAATATCTACAGAGAGAGATATGGGTAGCTTTTTTATCAAACAACTAGTAATCAAGTCAGCTGAAAATAATTTGAAGATATTAAGTAGCAGTCAAAGTTTTGACTCAAAACTAGAAAGAAAGAAAAATTGCATTAATTTACTGGCAGTGAGTATTGCAATAATGTGGTTAGAGGGTGAATTCAGGACCAGCTCAGACTTCTAACTCAACAGTTACATCCCGGCATCACACAAATCCTGATTTACAATAATCCTCTGAGTCTCTGTGAACAGACAGAGCTAAATAAAAAGACATGGCTGCAGGTCACAAAAACATTTAATGCACTTTAATTAAAACCAAAAGCTGGCAGTGGCTAGAACTGTCACCAGAGAAACAACAAATTTGAACAGGCCACTGGGACCTGAGTGAGTCTTTCCAAATACTGCACTCAATCTGATCCCCCAGAGATTCACTGTTTAAATACACAAACAAACCTTCCTATCAACTTGTATAACCTCCCTCATGCCACAGACCACTGAATTTCACACAGTAATATACATACAAGTACAAGCCCAGCAAAATGACAGAATATGTATTTCAGATGAACAGAAGCTACTTGCTGAGTTGTGCTTACACAGCAACAGGCTGACAATGTTGGTTGCTACAGCCCATAAATAAACCTGAACTGATACTGCCAGGAACAGGCACAGCAGCACTGGGCCAGCCTAGGCTGTACAGACATTTGCTAGTTCCCCTGTGCTCTTTACTGCTGCCACATTGACATACCAATACTCAACATAAACACTTGGGTGAAGATCCTTGGGTAATCTTTGACTGTATTTCTCACAAGCTCTCCATCTTTTGCTAAGTCTGTAGTTTCTAGCTTTGGAGCCCTCCACAGGACTTGCCAGGCAAAGTCCTGCAGTACCTTTGGAGAGACTTCACATTAATCTTGTTGAAAAGTCTAAGATTCAGAGGCCTGGATTCATTCCCCCACACTGTGCCAGCATTACACACACACACATACATTTGCCACAGACATTGACCTCAGCAGCACAGTCACCCGAGGCTCTCTGTGTGAAAGAAAAGAGGGTGCAAGTTAAGCTTTCAGTATAATGAACTTTCTTCTATACATACTTTTTTTTTTTCCTTTACAGAGAAAGAACATATTGAATACATCCAACCCGGAAATTTCTGTACAGGAAGAAAAATAGGATGAAAGCTGGACAGTTAATGTGTTTTCTTCAAAGTCAGGAGCTGAAGTTGGTAACCCATTTATATGATCCATGACCTACTGAAATATCATTGAGTGTCTTTTTGTTCTGTGATTTTACAGCACCACTTAAAATGAGGTATAGCACCATTTAAAATGATTTCGTGATGTAGATACTTGCTACTAAATTGTAGAAGCCCTCGACTGGAAACATTACTTTTGTTATTACTGGTGTTGCTCTTGTCATTGCTGTTATCTTTCCACACTCTCAAGAAAAGTATTGAAAACAGAGAAATGTAAATAGTTTTAATAATAAGTAATATAACTTGAAAGTCACTTTCAAGGGAACTAAAAACAGGCTGCTGAAGTGTTCTCTACCCTGATGCAAGCACAGTAAGAATTGATAAATGTGTCTGAGGAACGTTCAAGTCACTAAAACAAAAGGAGAAGCCTCAGCATGAGATTTTGAGTGTGGGTCTCACCTTCAGCTGCAGCTGAGTCCCATAACTTCAGCTCATGACCCTGTGCACCAGGAAATTCCCACTGGCCATCTCACCAACAAGGTCAGGCCAGTTTTCTTGGCTCTGTGGGGGCCAAGTGCAGGAGAGGGACTGAAACACTGCACTGCAAATGCACGACACAGCAGCACAGCTGTGGGAAAGCATGTGGAGAAGGGCAACTGTGGGAGCCTCACACTTAATGCTTGAGCTTGGAAAGGTCTGCAAAAATAATCTTCCTTCTACTGAGAGGATCTGAGAAGGGAGGAGGGGTGTCATATGGGGAGCACCTTCCTGTGTGTTCTTACAGCAGCAAACACAACAGCTCCCCAAGGCATTCTGAGGCCCTTGGAAACTAACACAACACAAACAATAACACATTATCATTGCTTTTAGTCCTTACCTGTTTTCTCCCAAAAGCTTAACTTGCCAAAAGGAGGGAGGGGACCTGAATCAGAAATGGAATACACATTCCCTGCAAAAGAGAATCACATCATAACTCAAGAAACAGAGATGTTGTGTGCAGGTTGCTGACAGGTTTGAAGCCATAGCTTAGAAAAACTCTAAACTCCCTCTTCTATTTGCACTTCTCGCTGTTCTTTCCCCATCAGAAGTGCTACCCTAATCACTTAAAATCCTCTTTTTGCACCTGGGTGGTAACTGTGCAATCAAAAGCACTCGCTGTAATTAAACTTTGTCTCTTACTAGTAGGTAAAATCACATTGTCCCACACCCCTTGCTTGGAGCAATTTATACTTTTTGTTACTATATTCCTATTCTTCATTGCCTAGGAAGTTGTAGAAAGTGCACTTTTTTTGCATATTCATAAAGAGACAAACAAAAAGCTTTCTCCTCAAGGACAGCAACAGGATGGTTGGTTCTGTAAACAAAATTCTTGTTGCTCAGTCTGCTCTGTTACACTGTGAGGTAAGGCTCAAACAAGACTTGGTATGTATGCAAAGAGGAAGGGCAGAAGTTCTGATTTTGGAATACAGTGGATCTGTTTTTTCCAATGTGTCTGTGCTGTAGCAGAGTCAGTGGATGATTTTGTGCTCTGATAGCTCTGCTCTGCCATTGCTCTTGCTGTCCAAAGCCCATGGGGTGGCTCTGCTGTCCCATCAGCCCCATCAGTGTCACTCTGGCACACACTCTGTTTGATACCTTTCTCTGTTCAGGAAAAGGGTGGGAAACCACGGTTTGCTTGAATGGGTTTCTCTGTACACCCTGGAGCAGGGGGAGGAGAAACACATCTAATAGACTTGTTTGTTCTCCTCATTTTTTAAAACTATAACTAGCACAGTGCAATGGAGATTAAGGGATATCTTTATGGTATTTTTGCACAATCACACAAACTAAATCTAAGAATCTTTTTCAATATAATGTTCTCATTCATGATTTTGACCTAATTTAATACTTAACTTGAACCTTCATGGATGATAGCACAACTAAACCATTGGTATTTAATACAAAAGAGAACATGTAATTACCAGAGTGAATGTTAGAATAGTTTAGTGTCTTTTGTTATGGTAAAATGAATCAATAGGGTTTCAACATTTAGGTCTCAGCCTTGCACAGACATGTCCCTGTGTGGAACTGTTTGCGTGACTAGACCCTCCATTAATTTCCATTATTAAAGAGATAATTAGTGCATAATGAAAAATGCTCAAACATCTGTCTCTATTATACAGAACTGAATCTAAAATTTTTCATGATATTGTACCTTTTATTCAGTAGGATATTGGAACCCCAAAAGGTTTGTATGCACAATTTATCTACCTTCCATATAATGTGTGGTTGTTTTGTAGTGCAAACATTCTTCTGTTTAAGCTTGGAACAGGGACAAAACTTATTCCAGCTCATCTTTTTTTTTTTCCCCTTGTGTTCTCCAAGTGCCTACAGAGTGTTTCCAGTGCAACGAAGTCAAATCCTGAACAGCTGAACCTATTAGTATTGATATGGTTATTGTAATTTATCTTCATTTTTATTTATACAAGACTAATGATTTTATTACAGATTTGTTTCTAACTCAGAAAAAAACCCACTATGACTATTTTTGATAGCATATGTGCCTTTTGTACAGCCTTTTCTGACCATGGATTTTCAACAAGACTCCATTTTTGCCCTATTTGTCATAGTCCACATCCTTGAAAAGATGGCCAGGATTCCTTGCTCACTGATTGCTTCTCAATTCTCCCTGTGGCAAGCTATAGATGGGGCATATTCAGTTATGGAGATGAGACATTTTTCCTACTTTTCTAGTTAGCATCTAGGTAAAAATAGTATTTTATCTGAATTTCAGAATTCTTTGTTTGTTTTTACATGTTGCAGTTATGTGACAAGCATTTCTTGGGTTAAAGATAGGTAAAAAATAGTTGTTCAGAATAGCTGGAAGAGAATTCAGTTCTAAAAGTTTGGTTACAATTGTATTTTCCTAGGAAAAATTATATTAAGTCCTTTAAAGAGAAGAAATCTCCCAAAAGCTAAAGATAAAACTTAAATGCTGATTTCCTTCTGAGAAGATTAAAGAATAGGAAAGTTCAGTAATAAGGCAAGTGAAACTTGTATTGCAATGATCAAACTGGATTTCTCAGGGAAGAGAGATCATGGCCCAGCAAATCTTACTGAGCATTCCTCTGCACTTGTGCTGGATTTAGCTTTCCTTGTCACCTGTCTCACGAATATTGGAATGAGCTATGTTCAGAGTGATGGAGGTGGAATAAATCATCTAAGTACAAAAGGTGTCATCAGGGAATTTATGCAGCTGCTGCAAATGAACACAGTATTAAAGACCACAGCAAAGCAGTGCCAGGAGAAGACACAAGGCAGTTGCCATCGATTGTAATGTGATGCCACAGGTTTTTTCATTCTTGTTTCCCTGAACAACACAGAGGGGGGGAAGTGGGGGAAGAAGAGAGAGAAAATGAAAAATACTGCTGAAGAGGGACCAAAAGAAAGTATCATGAGAATAAAAAGGAAAATGAATACCATGATGCAATACTAAAGGTTTCTTCAGCATAAATAAATGTGCCTTCTAGGCATGATTCAGCTTCATCATGCACATCTTTGGCACAATAGAACTGCTTTTTTATTTCTGCCTGTGTTAGACTAAATTTGATAACAGCAGGCAGGCAAACAAAGGAATATAAACTGCCTGAGATCGACACTGAGGATTTGTGGAAATAATGTAGAAATGTAGAAACACATATAGAAAATCAACTGTTAAGTGTATTATAGAATCAGCTCCTCAATACTAGGATTGTATTAGAGATGTTTATACTATCTAAAAAGAGGAGGATTTAAAAAATTATTTATCTGGCTGGTCAGATGTAATGTGGCAGGGCTGTCACACATTTTGCCATGTCAGGTTGACCTAGATCAAAGCCATTCTCAGGTTCCTTCCTTCTGGGAACACCACACTTATGCTACGGGTCTTGGGCTCTTGGCGTGAAAAATCACAAAGCATATATGAAGTAAAAGTCAGTGCAACTGCACTCTGAAGTGGCTCTGGCATGACTCTGGGAGAGTTAGGTTCTGGATATGTTTATGATATAACCGGGTACACACTACATACTGGGATCTGTACATTTAAAGAGAGAATATCCTTCCATTTAAAAAAATTCTCATTATTTTATCTCATTATTTTAAATATTTGGAAATATTTAATATCTTTCCAAATAGAAATAGGTATAAAAAAAAAAAACCAAAAAAAAAAAAGAAAAAAAAAACAAAAAAAAAAAAAAAAAAAAAAAAAAAAAAAAAAAAAAAAAAAAAAAAAAAAAAAAAAGAAAAAAAAAAAAAAAAAAAAAAAAAAAAAAAAAAAAAAAAAAAAAAAAAACAAAAAAAAAAAAAAAACCAAAAAAACACAAAAACCTACTACTTTTTTATTATTTTAAGTAATGCACTTTGAGCTCTTTCTTGAACAAGAACATATAAATCATTCTGAGTGGTTGTTCTGAGCATAGGAAAAATAGCAGCAGCACAGGCAGCAGGACTTTCTTTTTATTTGAATACTTGTAACAGACTTCACAGAGTATGCGTGACTAACTATAAAAATGTACACACAAAGATGGAAACACAAATTCTTTTTTTTTTTATGTAAATGCCCTACAAATTAGTGCATGATAACAGAAAATTCCTTTCCTTCCCTTTCCTTTCTAGCTTAGCTCAGAAACCACAAAGTCATTCTGTTTTGGATCCATTCCTATTTCTCAGACACCCCAGGAGGTTTAGTGAAAGCAAGACATAGCTCTTTCCTGGAACCCCGTGGGCATTACTACATGTTTTAGATGTAGATAAGGCTGCTACACTCTGCATTTGGGAAGTCAAGCTTTCATTTATAAGGTGCTGAAGCTGGAAAGCTTTCATGTCAGGCCCTCAACTCACAATCTCCAGCAAAAGAGGAAATGGAGGGTATGTCAGCAGCAGGCAGCCAAGCACAGAACAGAGACATGGCAGCTCAGTGCATATGTTCACACAGCTGAGTGCTGTGTAGATACCATGTGCATCTGGCAAGAAAAGTATTTCTGTTAGCAGAGCACTGCTTTCAGCAGCAGCACATCAACAGCACTGTTTCAGCCCAGTACCAGATTATCATCTTTTAGGTTTTCATATGTCTTGCATAGGTTAAAAGGAGTCTTCACTGTGTGGTGACTCTTTTCTTGGGTGGACAGGAAAGGGGGTAACAAAAATAAAACCCAAGAATGTTTCTGAGGAGCTCTGATTTTGCTCCTGAGTAGATGCAGGGTGGTGGGGAACACAGAACAACAAGAAGTGAACCTGGGCACGGCTCTGTAAAGGTATTGTCCAATGTTCACACAGAGAGCACAGCTCAGTTTTGTAACCACCAAAGAAGTGCTTCCTGAGTCCTCCTGTCCTTTTCCCCTCTTTTCCATGGGCAGTGTACCCAACAACTTAACTAGGAACAGTCTCTTTTTGGAGATCATGTTCTTAAGACTGATGCTGAAGTCTCTGAGCAGGACAGTGGTGGTGACTGGGACCAGGAGCTGCTGGTTTGTGACTTGAACCCTTTTCCCAGGTCAGCCTGGCTGCTCAGCCTGATCTCACTGCCTGGAGGGGAGCAGGTGTTTTCAGTGACATATGACACGCTACAGGTCTGAGCTTAGTCATGGAAACACACTCAGAGTGAAATATTCAGAATAAAATTCAAGGAGAAAAAGCACATCAGTAGCAGAGCTACTAAAATCAGGTTTATTCAGATTTAAGTCATGCTATTTGCAGCTTCCCATGACAACAGCCACTACAATGACCCTAACTTGTCTTTTCGCATTTGTTTTCTCAATGCACTGCTCTCAGTACTTCTCCTTTTAGCTCCTATTTCCAGCTCCCCTCCCCAGTATGGTCAACTCCCATTCCTCTAACCTCTCCTTTCCCATACTTCCCCACTTCCAGATCCCTCCCTGGTTAGCTGGGCATCAGGAAATGTGGCAGATTTGGAGGTGGCAGATCAGCCAGCCAGTATTTATTTGCTCGTACACAGCAGAGGAACAAGCAGATAAAGTGCTTTCTCCAGCAGGGCAACAAACTGCATGTTATTGTTGATTCTCATTAAAACATTTTAGCAATCTTAATCTCTTTGAGATCTTTATCCTTCCATCAAATTTGTCTGCAGTTGAACATCACTGGGGAAAGACAGACAGATGGTATAATCACATAAGCTTCCTTTCACAGGGANCTTGAAATCCTTCCTAAACTTCCCTGGTTGGGCAAGAGCAGTAGGGGTCAGTAAGGAAAAAAAAAAAAAAAAAAAAAAAAAAGTAACAAAACCATCCTGCTTCTTTTTGGAGACTGGATGGAGTCAGAAAGACCTGACAATCAGATACAGATTATGTAGTGATCAGTGTTGGAATCAATATTTAGAGTCTTCATTCAAGATGTTAAATGTCTTTTGGATGATGATCACATGTGACATAGATAGTACTATGAGTCGGCTGTGCCGGATCCTGTACTGGCTTAGGAGTAAATCCGATTCCTTTTTCACTTTCCACTCTCTCCTGTGGCTTATCAGTGGGGAAACCTTTGCTGTGGTTCAGACCTGCAGAGGCAGACAGGAGCACTTCAGACGTGTATTAGATGCTGCCCATAGCTCTGTGTGGGACTCTGGATTTTAGGACCATCCCAATCTCATGCCAGAACAAGTTTTTGTGGGTGTGAACACACTCTCAGCACCACTGCCCAAATTACTGTTTCTTGAAGGTATTTTCCATGTGGCACAAAGGACCCAAGGTCACAGACATCGAGCCCATTTTCATTGCTAAAACATATTATATAAGATCTATTTGTTGCAGTTAACATTAAATCGATTAAGCCATTGCAGTGTCTAATGCTGTAGGTGCACTGAGTGCTGGCGGCTGCTGTCTGACATCAAGCACCGCTCCCCCGAGCCCTCGGAGCGCAGCGGCCCGAGGCAGTGTGTGCTGGAAGGGGCCGCCGCAGGTGCCGTGAGGCTGCGGGGAAGGGCACGAACCGCACCATGAGGGCAGACACTGCGGGCGGGATGCGCCTCGGGCTCTGAGGGGCCGGGGGGTCGCGGCCT
>WEIU01015988.1:111481-122188 GCA_013389925.1 Aegithalos caudatus | reverse complement strand
GGTCCGGGGGGAGGCGGGGGTTCGGGAGCTGGGGGCCGCGGGCCGGCGCTACCCTGCGTTCGCTCCGCAGCCCAAACCCCAGAATGCCATCACGGTGGCCGTGTCCTCCCGAGCACTCTTCAACCTGGTGGAGGAGCGGAAGATCTACGAAGAGCATGGGCTGGAGAAGTACGTGGAGTACCAGCAGAACAACGAGAACGTCATCCTCAAGCCCGGACCTGCGTTCTACTTCGTCAAGGTAGCCGGGAGGTTGCCCGGAGCGGGCGGCGGGGCGGGAGAAGGGTGTGGGGTGCGGTGGGGAGCGGAGGATGCAGCGAGGCCAAATTTCGGGGAGAGGAGGAGCCTGAAGCCTCCTTCAGCGGAGATAATCCTGCCTCTGAGATGTTTTTGGGAGTTGTTCTCCCAGCGCCGAGCTCGTCGCGGCGCGGCAGCCCGGAATCATCTTCCGCATCTCTGCGCGTCCTGGCCCCGCGGCCACCGCTTCTGTTCCCTCTCCCATTGCCTCTCCTCCTCTCCTGCCCTCCCCTCCCGCCGGCACTAATGCCGAACGCCTGCGGCAGAGCACGTACTGCTCGCGTCACCGGGACCGGAGTGGTACCCTCAGCATCCCGGTTTGTATCCCGGCTCACAGCACCACACCCCAGGTGTGGGTAAGGACATAGGGCTTACGAAGCCCCTTTCCTTTTAATACCATTTCAGTCAAGATAGCCCCCAAATTCTTTAAGTTCTTTAACTCCTCCCCAACACCACCCCAAACCAAACAAATAGACCAACTCACTTCCCCTCCACCCTTTCAAAGAAACCAAACCAAAACAAAAGAAAAACAACAACAACAAAAAGTGTTGATTTTCATTTCTTTTGGACCAGCAAAAGAAATGGACTCGCTACTTCTGAGTCAGGGTTTAAGAGCTGAAATTGAGTACTTTGCTTTCATTGCACAAGAAATGAGAAATGGCCAAGGAAAACAGCCTGCAGCATGGGAAGCATGTAAAATTACAGAAAAGTTAAAAAACCTGAAAATATATGTTTTTGAAGAGCACAGGTTTTAGTAGGACTTGAAAAACACTGTCTGCAGAGTTAATTTTATGTGTTTTGAGAATTGTTTGATGAGCTTTACCACAACAATTTTAGAAAATTAGTGAAATCATAATTAGAAATCATACTTGCTGACATGAGAGTTGTGGCAGAACATTTCAAGTTTTAAAAGTAGATTTTCCTTACTTCAGTTTTGGTCTCAGGAATTTAAAACATTTTCTTCATTAATCACTTTATGAACATACACAACGGAAAAATTACTTATGTCAATACCCATGCTGCTCTAAATATAACATAGCTATTAGCAGCATTAATGGCACAAGCACTGTAAAAGTGTTTCTAACATAAAAGTGTGGCCATAAAATAATTCACTGTGTACACCAGTGAGTGCAGACGGACTTGGGAATTTACTGCATCTTTTCCTATATGTAGCAGCCCTGCTAACACAGTCAGTTTTTAAGATTAGAGTTCAGTGTCAAGTCGCGGCGGAGTATAAGCAAGATTTGACTCTAACTGCTCACACTTTGGAAATCAGAGCTGTTAGTTATGCCCAGCTAAATGCACCTTGGCCTCTGTTCCCTTCAGTTATGCCATTTTTATTTGAATTCTTTATATTGCTTAGACACAAGAATCATTAGACTAGAGAACTATGGATTTACTGAGTCATCCTTTCTACTTGGAGACAAAGAAAGCAAAAAAGAAATAATATATTTTTCTTTGGATTCCCTTATTAAAATGTTTAAGATACTAACCTAAAAGTATTATATCTCTTGCTTGTAGAACCTAAGATTTGTAATCATAGGCCAGTGTGTCCTTAGACTGCAAAGTATAAAGACACTGGGCAAAAAAATGGAATCTCCTCCTCCACTCACCCTTATTCTTCAATAATTTAAGAAATTGCGAGTGTAGTAGAGTACTAACAATAGCAGTGAGTTATGACCCCATATTAAGATTTTTTTTCTAGGCCTTATACCAGGCTTTAACTTAGAATTTTCCTAAGTACAGTCCCACAATAACATAGCTTTTTAAAGTGAGATCCAGAATTTAATTATGAAATCTGTGTTTTAGTTCTGAACAACTGGCCTGACTTTTTAAAGCACCTTAATAAAAATCACTCTATCTTGCATTCATTTGATGATTCAATATTGATTTTGTTGCTCTAATCCCAAAGAATTCCATTCAAGGGTCAAGATGAAGTTCTAAATAGGAGAACAGATGGATACAAAGAGAGATGAGCAGATGAAAGGTCAAGGAAATGAGAATGCCAGACTGTGGGTGTAACATGTTGGCCAATTGTCTTTGAAGAGATCTCAAATCAAAACCTGTCTCATTCATTGCTGCAATTAGAAACTCAAGCTAATCATATTGACAAGATGTGATTTTGTATTTACTACTTAAGGATGGTCTTTGACGCCTGATGACCTGAACTGTGTCAATAAATCAGCATAAGTAAATTCCATATCTAAAAAAAAAAAAAAAAAAAAAAAAAGCAATTTACTTGCTTCCTTTCAAATGAACCCAGTCAAATAGTTGCTGAGGGCAGCAAAGCAGAAAGGAGTAAAAGGAGTTCTGCAAGTTAAACTATCAGGTATTTTACACTCTCCTTCAGGACAGTCCTATCATTAAAACTACAGTGACTAAGAAAGGAGGCACATTCCACTTGTCCATTGACTTCCACATTTTCCACCTGCAGGCACTGGAGCATGTCAATGCCCGCCTTCTTGAGCTGTACCCTGATGATGAAGAACGGTTTGATATTGTCCTGATGACTAACAACCATGCCCAAGTAGGAGTGAGGCTCATAAATAGCATCAATCACTATGGTACATAAAATAATTACTGATGTGTAGAATTGTCAGCTGTTGCATAATAATATGAATTAATTTTATTCTTTTTGTTCTGACTTTGGGAAAAGCAGCTTCTTTGATATTTATTTTTGGGTGTCAGCATAAGTGAAATCCTATTAGATGGAATTTGGTCTAGTGCTCTAGATTTGTCAGGTGTGAACCATAACTTCTGAGAAGTCCTTAAACACTTTGCTATTTGGTATCTATGCTCCTTACACATACATCTTCAAAGAAGTTACTCTGCTGTCTTAGAGGGAGTTTTTTCCCCTAAATTCTAAGAAGGATGGGCTGATCAAACATTGTAATTGTTTGAAGTTGTGTAACTTGTTGAAATTACAATGAACATATTTTCTTTTTTTAAGTTTATTGTAAGCTAGGGTAGTGTACCTTTTCAGTGGTTCCTTTCACAGGTTTGTAGTGTCAAGGCAGAGCCACACCTTGTGCTGTTCTTATTTTAGGCTTAACAATTGAACGTTTCTGTATGACGGGAGGAGAGAGCCCCATTGGTTACCTGACTGCATACCTCACAAACCTGTACCTCTCAGCAGATTCTGACAAAGTGCAGGAAGCTATAGAAGCAGGTTTGAATTTACTTTCTTTTGCTATCTGTTGGTATCTTTTGTTTTCTGTTGAGTCTTTTCAAAATTATATATTGTACGTGTGTCTTTCACAGAAAGTAGTGCTGCTTCATTCAAATGCAGAAAGTCACCACTTTGTATTCTCCCCTTTGTACACCTTTGTCTTCTCCCTTTCAAAAAGAACCAAGACTCACACTTCTATTCAACTTTTGTTTGCATAGCATCGTGTTTTTGATACAACTTAAAAAAGCAACCTTTGTGTCACTTAAGGAGTTAAAAAGTAACAAATACTTTGATTGAGTGGTCTCCTTGGTATTTCTCCTGTCATTTGCAGCACAGCTTGGGGACCATTTTTATATAGTCTTATTTGAAAGTGGAAGGAAGCATGTCCAAGAAGTTTTGGGAGTGGGACAGCTTCCATGCATTTGTGTTACAGAACAGCCATCTCTGATTAGCTTTTGTGACTGGTTGTGCTCACCACCAATGAGTTGTTGGAACCAAACTGCTGATGGTTTCATGACTGACTTTGCAGGACATGCTAACTGAGGGTCTCTGATCTATTTTCAGGCATTGCATCAGCTACGATGTTCACCGCCAACAAAGATGTCGTTTACTCAGACACACAGCTGAGGGTGGCTTTTGATGGGGATGCTGTCATCTTTTCTGATGAATCTGAACAGATTTTCAAAGAACAAGGATTAGATAGATTTTTTGAACATGAACAGTTGAATGAAAATAAGCCTCTTGCACAGGTTTGTATTTCCTGAATTTCTTATTTAAAGGGAGTTTCCAAAAGACCTGGTGACTTTCATTGCTGCTGTATCTCCAGCTTCCCCACTGTGGATATGTTCTTTGTGAAACCTGATGGCCCTATTTCTTTCTTTTTTTTTTTGAGGATATTATTTAAAATGCATATTTCACATAAAAGAGGTGACCACTGCCATCCTTGTACCAGGCCACTATTGCAGTCCTCTCTCATTTCTCTGGTAAAACTGCACATGTAAGACAGTGACTTACAGTTGTCTTTTATTGGTATAATTAGAAAAAGAAATGTTAGTACTGATTTCCTTGATTTTTTTTTATCAGACTGTAGGTAATGTTAATTTCAAACACATTCTAGTCATTAAAACAGAATAATATCTGCTTATTCCCAAGCAGAACTATGACATTTGTCTAAAACCACAAATATTTTAACATTAACTTAAACTGAAAGACCAATTCCGCCATTGCTAAAAATAGTATAAATTCAGAATAAAAGTACTGGGTAGTGCAATATATTGCAATTTGAACAAAACTGTCATTTGTTTCTATTAACTGGAGTTCAGTACAGTCATTAGTCTGGAAAAAGTTCATTGATGGCTTCTACTGTTTTTAGAAGACCATTGATGGTCTTCTACTGTTTTTTGTGCAGGAAAAAGAATTAATGCTCATGGTTCATTGTAAAAAGAGTTCAGTGTTTTCAATGAAAATTTTACTAAAGACTAAAGTTAACATTGTGAGAGATCTTGTAAGCCTTAGTGAGAATTATTTTCCCCCTGATCCTACCATAGAGTGTTATGAATTTTAACTTTTTTCTAATGTATGAATTCCTAGTGAGGGTACAGACCCATTTGGAGATGTTACATGGAGAATTTGCAGAGTAGCACAGCATTAGGAAGACAAATTCTGTGTGTAACTGGTGGTTTGGAAGAAAGCAAAAGAATGATTTGGGGAACTGTGGATATATATTAAATATTTTTCTAATATTTCATACTCAGGGACCTTTGAAGGGTTTTCTGGAAGACCTGGGAAAACTCCAGAAGAAGTTCTATGCAAGAAATGAACGATTAAATTGTCCTATAAGGACCTACCTGGTCACAGCCAGAAGTGCGGCGAGTTCTGGAGCCAGAGTGCTGAAGACTCTCCGTAGCTGGGGTCTGGAGGTTGATGAGGCACTTTTCCTAGCAGGAGCACCCAAAGGACCAGTCCTGGTGAAAATCCGCCCTCACATTTTCTTTGATGACCAGATGTACCACATTGAAGGAGCACAGAAATTAGGCACCACAGCTGCACATGTCCCCTATGGCATTGCTCAGAAGTACAGCAAATCCACATGACTGGAGGGTGCCATTAAGGATAAGGTCCTTAACTCAGCCAGCCTCTAATCTTTCAATAGTTACATCTGAAAACCTCTATATTTGTGTATTGTGAGCACTGTGTTTAAAGATTTAACTTCTGGCTAGAACAGCCTTTAAAGGAAGTATTTTTAATATTGGTAAGTTTTTAATAGAGTTATTTTAATATAATTCTTAAGCAGTTTAGATTTTTTTACCTGTCCATATCTAACACTGGTTTTGAAATTAGGAGAAGATTTGTACTGTTTTTATAGCTTGAGACATATTCTGAGAGACAGAGCAGTTATATTTTATCTAAAAAACTGTTAATGGGTTATTTATAAGAAAATTCATGCTGCAATGCTGGTTCTTGACAATTACTTCTGAAGTTCCCAAAAGCACAGTTTACATATAACTGTTTACTTGGTGGTTTGCTGGTTAAATATGTGTTCAATAGATCTGTCACGACACAGCTTCTAGTAAAATATTAGTGCATTTGGTCTTGTTTACATGTGTTTTTCTATATTGTTCTCTTATCTTAATAAAGCTGGCTTTACAGAATATTGTCATTTTTCTATGTAGAGGTTTTAGCATTATTTCCTAGGCAGGGTTTGTGTAATCAGAATGTTCATGATGATTAAAACCAGGAGTGACCACTTGCAGTCAAATCTGAAAGCTAGAGGTCTCACCTTGACCCAGCATACTTCACAGGGCTGGGCAGAAGTCTGAGATGCTGTGAGCATCTTGGCTGGGACAAAGACTGAAGCTTTAGAGCACACCTCCATAACAACAGATAATCTGGAAATAATGCTGGAAAGTAGTTGGTGGAACTACTTTCTCCTTAACTAGATTCCTGAGATTCCCTTAGGATTTACAACTCTTCTGGGATCTGCATGAACTCAGTTTGGCAACTTCTGATGAGTTTCCAGGGGACAGGTGCCTGTTGCTACATGACTTCATATTTACACCATGGGTCTACTCTCTCTCTTTTATGCTAAATTCCAGTACTTCATTGTTATCCATGTAACTGAGTGATATCCAAATGACACCACTAACATCTGTCAGGTGGTGTTTGTTCTCTTTCTCTCCCTAGTGGAACAACTGTCCTGTTTTATTATTTATTGTTGTCATATATTCATAACCAGAAGAGACCAAAACAAAAGAATGTGCTTTGCAGTGGGAGTAGAAATGGTGAATCAAGCTTGTCATGATCTGCGGTTCCTGGGGGAATTTGACCCAGAATCTCATGTTAGCCTCTGAAATTCTGTTCTTCTCTGTCTGAATGAACTGTCCTGTTATTGCAGAAAGCTCTACTGCATCAATTATGGTTTCCCAGGAACATAGGCAATCATTTTAATGTTCTGGGTCCAAGCCACAAAGTTCTTTGGAAGCAAAGGCAAAAGCCTTGATGCTGCCTGAAACACGAATAGGACCGTTGGAAAAGGTTTTCAAGTGTTCACACCAGAATGTGATGTTGATGGGATGCACTGCAGATTTCTGGTGTACTTGGAGCTTTGTATGTGCTAAAGGCTTGGTGCCCAAAATGTATCACATTTCCCAGCCCAGCCAGGAGGTGAGGAAGACATGAATTAACTGAGACCTGGTCATTGTCTGCCAGGATGGGATAGAGTTACCTCACCAAATGGAGATTATGAAAAATGTTATTAGCAGATGTTTTTATGTGAGCTCAGAGTCCACAAGGGATTCAAAAATATTTCTTAGCTGTGGAATATAAATTGTGTGTGTACCTTTACCACAAAAGCATGGCTGCAAATTTCAGAAAGACCAGTCCTGCAGAACTTGAAGCAGAACATGTATCAGCTGTTTTTTATCCATGCATTAGAGCTGTAGAGACTGGGTGCAGGAAATAAAACCAGCATTTGACTCTCATTGAACAATTACATCTTGATAATGAAAAGGTTAATGGGATCCTTAATCCCTATAGGAATGCAGAGGTGAGTCTCATACCTGACAAGGTAAGCATGAAAATCAGTGAATAAATTGGAAGCTGAGTCATGTGGTCTGTTATATTTACCTTTATTGCCAATGAACTATCCACCTACAGCCAGAATGAAACCTACTGCCCAGGACACAGGATCTTCCAAGTCTTTTTTTGATCTGTGTACACACAGTACTAGGGGATTCCCTCTTGCAGTGTCCTCCTGACCACTAAGGCATGTGTGAAAAGAGTTCACAAATTTACATAGTAGAACTTACATTCTTAGTCACAGAATTCAAGCTGACATTAAAGTTCAGAAGCTGATGTTAAGGCCCACAATCACTTTTCCTAAATTAGTTGAGCAAAATGCCCTTAGATGTTTCACATCATACACTGTCTTTTAATTGTCAGGCAACTGTCCCAGGCTCAGTGACTGCTTCTCTGCATATCCAGCTGGCAGATGGTGGGGGAGTGGAGCCGAACTAGTTCATGCAAGTACCTTCCAGACTAAGCTGGATGTTTGTGGAGAATTGGGCTTGCCAAGCAGCCTCTGCCTGTTAAAATTATTTTCTTCTGCTCCAAGGCACAGCTTGGCTAGTGAACCAAAATAATCTTTTTCAAGAAAATTCTATGAAGTGGGATGGGAGATGAGGGAAAGTTTTCTATTTTTGTAGACATAGAAGAGAATTGTCTCTTAATAGCATTCCAGTCCACAAAACAAAGCAAATAAGCAAATAACAACAACCACAAAACTCAACAAAAAATGTCTTGCTTCTCACGCTTATCAAGCTACCATGAGTTTATGCCCTTATAACCCTAAGCCAGTCACAGTTAAAACAACAGAAATATTTTTCAGTAGGGGAATAAAGAGAACTGTCCTTTATCAGCCTGTTTACAACACTGGAAGACAGACTCATAAAAAAGAAACTGTCATCCTAGATAAAATCTGGAGGAGGATTAATAATAACACTGATGAATTCTCTGTGGGAACAGAAGTCTGTCAGGGAAACCCAGTTCTTGTTTCCTTAGTTTCCAGGTTCCTGCACCACGTAAGAGAACAGGACAGACAGTAATGGGAATGTCTCCAACTGCTACCAATCACTGTGGACAAAAATCTAAAAAATAAGATTCTGAAGGTAGCCAGATTTTTTTTTTTTTTTAACAGAATATATTCTCAGAGCATGTTAGATATTTCCCACCACTTACCAAGACATCGTAAATGCATGTTCCCAGTTTTTTCCCATCTTTAAGATAACCTTTCAATTTCCAGGCTAGCATGTCATCTGGAAAAGCCAAAATATAAAGTATTTCAGATCAAAAAATTGGAGATGGTCATCATCACAAATCTTCTAACATGCATTCTGAACTATGATCTCTTCTGAGGATTCAGAACAGATCATAGTCCAGAATGCATGTTGGGATGCAGCTCTGGGATTCAGAGGCTCCTGCATCCTGAGAAGGATCCTCACACTCCTCTGCCCGATCTTGTAAGCTGCACTGGCCTGCAGGTATTGCTAAACACAACCTTGAGTGCAATAGAGGGATACAGAAATCTGTGATGCAGGTCAATGTCAGAAGAAGTAATTTCCAGTTATCATGCTGAGTATCTAGGACCAACATCTGGATGCACACATCATTCCTGCCTACATAAGCAGCTTCTTATCACCATGAGCTCCTGAGCACAATGCTCCTTGCACTGAAGGCTGGACTGACATCAACAAACACAGACAGCATCCTTGAGGCAGTGCCCTTCCCAAAACACCTGCAGCTTTCAGGACATCAGAGATGACCACCAGAGTCCTCACAGTCAGGTGATGAACAGCAGATTCTTTAGCTCCCACCAGGAGGATTTCTTACAGAATGAATCTGTTCCTCTAACAGGGCATTTCCTGGTTCTCCTATTTTGACATCTCATTGGCAACTACTCTTCCTTCCTCATGGTCCTTGACTGGGCACAGCTGTGCCTCCCAGTACAATTTACTATGAGAACTTATAGAACAGCCCAACATGGCTCTTACACCACGTTAAGGATGTCAAAATCCATGTTTCATACACAGATGAAATGGGGTGGCCTGACTACAACACCCTTCAGTGTAACCATGAGGTCTACAATGGAGTGAAGGGCCAAGAGTGTTTACTGTGGTGAAGACAAAGACAGAAGTCTGTCAACGAGTTCAGAGTGTTTAGATATGGTGCTGCCTGTACAGCCCTTAAATTGCCTGAGAAGTGCAAGAGACAGAAAAGACATGGTAAGGGTACTTCTAGAAGAATCTGCTGTTTCTGCTGCTGTAACATGAGCTGAGGTCAGCCTCAGAACAGACTGCAGGTAGCACCAATGTGGGACAGTTAAGGGGAGCTTGTTATTGCAAATGGTTGTCACGTCCAGACAAGTCACAAGAAACGTGATTAAAGGCTCATGTATTTCCTCTTGGGTTTCGTAGTCATTTCCCCAAACATGCTGGGTCTTGACTCAGGACAGACATGCTCCTTATCAGCTAAGTCAAGCTTGTTTCTTGTCTCCCCCCACAGAATATTGTCTCCCTGTACTCTATTCCCCTGCATGCTGGTCCCTAGGTCCTCATCACAAATTTCTCTTAATCTAGGTTGTTCTGGCCTCTTTGATGATATCTTATCTCTAAATCTGCACTGAATTTCAGCACTGTGTTCTTTTTTTGTTGTTGTTACACACTTTTTTTTTTTTAAAGCTTACATTGCTCTTGATCAAAATTCGGTTACCTTTTAATTCTCTCTCTGTATATTTCTACTACTGACTCCTCCATGGCTAGTGTGAAAAGGATTTTGAGTGGAGGAACTGCAGTGGCCACTCCTGACTCCCTGAATGGGTTCATGTTGCCCTGGTTGGGATCATCAAGGTCTGGGATTAGTAAGTGTATGGAAACATGACATGAAGTCGAACGCTAAAAACAAATTTTGGGTTAAGGATTCAAAACGAAGTTGGCCACCCTTAGCTTCAGTGACAGTAACTAAAAAGGTTCAATCAGCCTCCAACTTGTGCTGGTACTTGCGGTTATTCCCCACCAGGTGCAGCACCCTACACCTTCCCGGTTAAACCCCATTAGGTTTCTCCCCGCCCATCTCCCCAGGCTCTGGCGGTCCCGCGGAAGGGCACCACCGCCCTCAGGTGTCGCAGCCACGCCTCGTCCGGTCAGCGCCGTGCTGCGGGAACACCGCCCGGCCCGGCGGGGCACATCGCG
>WEIU01015988.1:46063-99647 GCA_013389925.1 Aegithalos caudatus | reverse complement strand
TAGCAGGACGGCAGTTATGATGTAACCAGTAGCTTTGTGGTTAAGGCGTTCTCCCAGTTCTTAACCTGAGTCAAATTGTCTCCAGATCAAGATATTTCCATTTATCAGGCAACAGATCTAGCTACTTCACTATTATATTAATATTAGTCTGCTTTCTCTTGCTGTAATACAAAAGAAAGAGCCTTGAATGGCTGTATCTGAGAGTAAAATAACCAGGGGATTATGACTCAAGAAGCAAATCCCAATTTCTGAGTAAATAGAATTCTAGGGAGGGGTTGGTATTCTGATGCTCTTCTATGCTCAAGATAATGTAACATCTCCCTTTTCAATGTGTTCTGAGTGATTTTTTCACAATGCCTTACTCTGTGTGCATAATAGGTTTCTTATTTTGGATTGAAATTCCTCTCTCTGGTCTAAAATATAAGTATTGAGCATACCTTATTTCTAGTCACTTCTGGATTTTAATTGGATCTGGCCTTGATAGATCACTTTAGATAGTTCTGTGGTTCCAGTTGCAGTTGAGCAGTTTCTTAATTGCTGATTTTCCTGAGAGATAGATAAATATAACTCATGTAAAATTAAAATACATACAGTATAAATATTTTGGTAGAAGATAGGGAAGGAGTTGAGAGCTCAGTTGTTTGTTGTTTTTTTTTCTGCAGAGCAGCTGACACTTTGAACTCACTGGCTGTATCTGTATTATTGGGCATTTATTGCCAGAATAAATTATTTCTTTAATCACAGGTTGAAAGGGTTAGCAGGACAATGTTCATGTTACCATATCCTGTCCTCTCCCAGAAGATGCATAGGTACATCCAAACTGCTTGTTAGGAGTGTCCTTGGCCCGTGCTGACTCCTGAATGAAGCAAGGAGTTATTTTGAAAAGTATTAGTTGGCCAGAGCCAAAATAGTGCCAGGAACTGCCAGCACTATTGAACAGTGTGGATGATTGAGTTTCAGTGCTTGGGCTGGTGCCCTGTAACTCCTTAATGGAGTGCAATAAGCATAGCCAAAAAATACCCTTCTTCCTTCAAACATTAATAGATAAAAGTGATTTTTCAGTTTATATCCATGACATTCAGAGACTTGTCTAAAAAGCTGAACCATATTTTCTCTTAATAATTTTATGGTGTGCAAATTCCACTGACTTTGCTGCAATTTCTGTGGACTGACCCTGTAAACACATAGGGAATTGGTATTATTAACATCACCATGTCATCATGCTTTATTTGTTTCCAATTTTATAACGATTGCCTGATCTCTTGGAATTGCATCCACTATCACAGCACTGGACTATGGAAACCTTATTTTATCAAAATGTGTTATTCTTGGACTAGAATTCAGAGTTATGCCATTTCATTTTATAGATCCATAGATTCTTTAAAGCCAGAAAAGGCCCTTAGATTACTTAGTCTGACTTCCTGAATGACACAAGACATTTAATTTAACCCAGTTAGTCCAGCAATCTGTGTTTGGCTAAGGCTTATCTTCTAGAACAATGTCCAGTCAAGATCTAAAGCCATCAGTAGTTGGGAGAATCCATCACTTCCTTTGGAAGTGCAGCCCACCCTCTTAAAAATGTGTGTTTTGAGTTTTGCCTAAATTTGTCTGGCTTTCACTTCCAGCAATCACCTCTCATTATGCTGTTCTGTGCGAGATGAGAGTGCTGCTGTTACTGCTCAGTATTTTCTCCCTGTGCTGATACTTGCACACTGTAATCACTGAAATCATGGCTGGATGCTTTTATTAAATTCAACAGACTGAACCCCTTTATTCTCTTATTGCAAGGCCCTTTTCCAAGGTTTCCAATAATTTCTGTGGCTCTCCTCCATATCCCAGCCAATGTTTTACATCTTTTGTGAAACAAGGAAACAAGAACTAGATGTAATACTCCAGTGTGTGTCCATTTATAGGCAATCCTAGTGCTTCTCAGTGCTTTCCCTCTGTTGCTCCAAAGCTATCACTAATTTAGATGTGCCTTGGCCAGCCCTTTGGCACTGAGGCCAGCTGGAATACCACAATTTGCATCACTACTCTTGGATGTTTTTTATCTTTCACAACAGGATGTCGACATCCAAACTATTTTTTGGTATTGCTTCCTGTCAATTTCTGGTACTGAGCTGGCGTTTGGAAATCATCTAGGAAAATGCTGACAGAGGCCAAAACCATGCCAGGGATGAAAAATAATTATCCTGTGGTGTGTATGTTCAAGGGCTCATCTCTAGGAACATTTCCTGGAATTTTTTTGTTAAATATGGTAGCCTAAAATGAGTTACACTCAAGGCATCACTTATATTTTTAGCTTCAGTGAAAGTGTTAAAAAAAGACACATTTTTCTTTTTTGCTTTCAGAATCTAGAAGACAGATGTATAGACTCAACTGGTCACCTCGGCTAGATGGAGATATTGTCAAGTTAGAGATGTCCTGATTTTCGTTCACCCCATTTTCCTCAGATGCCTGTTTTTGAACAGTTCCTTTGTCTTATGGGATTTGCCTCTCCCCACTTCACAGCTGACAGAAAGGGTACTTGGACAATTAAGAGCCCAAGTCCAAATTCTCGTGACAACACTTAGGTGACATAACTTCTGCTCATCTTGACTTTTGTGCACTACTCCTACTCCTATGGAGACGAGTCCTATCTGTGATAGTTATGCATCTAAATCACAGGTAGTTGGGGGGTTCTTTTTGTTAAATTACCCATAAATATAATATAATTGCATGGATATGATAAAGAGACTTTTAATTAATTTCCTCTGATTCTTACAAAAAGAATTGTACATGAAATAAAACCTTCTATGCTGAGTTTTCAAAATTCAAACAGAAGTGTGTTCATGCATTCACCTGGCTGAGTGAAAGCCATGGAAGATTTTTGCAACTGGTTTCACTGTCTCCAAGAGATAAGTGCTAGTGAAGCATGGAGTGCTGAGCACAGCATATTCAAATTGTAAATGTGAGACTCTCATTTTCAGAGGCTGTCACCAGTTTAGGCTATAGAGTGTTCTTGGGAACCAATTCATGCTCTGTTCAGTCATATTTGATACAGGACAGTTACTCTTTGTGGAGAGTGGAAGGGATGGCAGATATCATAACTCAGCCACTTGAGGTAGATATATCAGCAAACATGAATAGCAGTCTTGACTTCTCACTTACAAACCAGCTTTAATATTCATTTGTGTGAGTATTGAAAAAGTACAAATTGTTGTTCTTACCTCAGAAACACCTGTGTTCAGGAATAATTTGAAGTGATAGATGATTTGGCATGAACCAGGCAGGGCAAAGCCTCCTGCAGACATGCAGTGGAGATTAATTATTGCTTTCATTGCATTTATTATCATCACCTCCAGTGACACATACAGTGTTTCTTTCATCGCCCTGTAAGGGAGTTAAATGCTACAACTGCAGTCGAATATTTCTCAACACCTGCCCATCTGGCAAGTCTTTGTTTGCTGAAGTTTGTTCTGCCACCGTTGATTTTAGATTTGCACTTTTACAGCTGACCAAAGAGATGAGATTACTTAAAACAAGGGCTTCCTGAGTAAATATATCACCATTGGTCTAGTTTGGATTTGGAGATCCCTGGCAGTGAAAGACCTCTGGACAGATTGGTTTAGCAAAAATGAATGTGCATGCAGATATTTATGATGCCACTCTGTTATTGTTAATACACTGTACATTCAATATTTTATTCCCTTTATAGTGGAAGACCATTTAGATGTTTCTTTGAAGACTAATTTAGGAATGTTGGCAAACATGTAACATGTGCAATTTATTATATTAATAATATCTGATGAAACAACAAATGTGAATAATCCTGCTGAGTACAGAGAAAACAAATGTGCTCTTTTTATGCTGTAGTTTATCTGATCTTGGTAGACTACAGTTAATATATTTTGAAACAAAATATGCATGGCAAATGTTTTCATAATACTCCAATAAAAGTATTTCTCCTTCTCATTTTAGGGGTTTTTTTCCCTCTCTCTCAATCTTCCCTTTGTTTGCTTCAAATAAAAAAATTACAAAACATGGATGTTACCATCTGTAAAAAACTAAATTCTCCTCAGCTGCGAATTCTGTTCCAGTAGGTTCCTGTTCACCCTATGTACAATAAATAATATAGCATGGAAAACAGTCCAAAATCCAGTGTAATTCACAGAGATATTAATAAATTCTATATTTCTTTTCTGGTAGGGAAGCCAAGCAGCTGAGCAAGTTGGAGCTTCACTGCTGAAGATGATTGAAACAGCATAAAGTAGGGCACAGACAATAGTGAAGCCATTAATATAGTGAGAAATCCATTTGCATTGTTGACTCACTAATTTATTTGGTGTGCTGTTGATTTGATCTTTGCCAAGAGAGACAAAGGGCTTGGTCACAGCTTTGTTGAATGCATTATTAGGGCTTATATAGAATGACTGGAAGAAAATTGTAATGGACAGGTCATGATTGGGCTAACTTGGGAAAAGCCTGGGAATTTTTTGACCCTAAAAGTTGGATTCCTCTCTTTGTTTCTCCAGTCCTATAAGTGGCTGAGCCTACTCCAAAGGGCTGAGAGTGCTTCACTGACAGACCCCATGTGCCCAGTGGCATCCTACCCCTGGGTATCCTTAGAGGCAGGCCACTGGGTATCCTTAGAGCATCCCAGAAACCATCCTTTAGAGAAGTGAATCAGAGAAATACTCACTCAAGTGTCAGTCTTTCTGCTTAAAACTTTCCACTACTCACTGGAGGAGATTCAAATGTGTTAGTCCTGTTGATTTTACTTTTTTTTCCCCTTTGTTTGTTCCTAATTATCTTAGATGAGTGTTGTTTGGTTTTTTCTTTTTTTTTAATCTCCTTCCTGATTGCTAACTGCCAACAGGGTAGCTAGTGCCATTGCACTGGAGGAAGTCAACAAATGAACCCATGTGTAAATGAATGTCATTAACCATCAAATTAACTTCCTCAGCAGTGAGGAATACTGTACTTCATTAAAGTTCCACTCCTATTGTCAATTTGCATCTAATTTACAATTTTAGTCTAGGAAAGTTTATCCCTGTTTTTTGTTAGCTAGATTAATTTTAAATGCAGTACTTAAATTATGTTTTTTGGATCTTTCAGCAAGTCAAAGTGGCTGCCAGTTCTCTAGAAATGAGCAAACTGGCTGTTTCTTATGAAACATACTGTTTGCTTGAAATTCACACTGGGGCATGGCCATGTGTTTGTACATATGTTTCAAGGATGGATCCACTCTCTGTTCATAAATTACAAAATTCCTTTTCATTACTCCCTACCAATTCATCCTGAGTTTGATGTTCGCAAAGGACCCAGTGAGATTTCAAGGAAGAAATGAAATAATTTCAAATCATTTTGCCAAGTTTATTGATAATGATAATCAGCCTCTGATGGTAACCAGCTAAAAACCCCAGCCTGTAGAATTGTCTGTGGTTTGGGGATTTTTTAAAATGTTGCTCAATATATGTTTTTACCCTTTTCACTGACAAGAAATGTGGGTCTTCTGTTGCCTAGAAAAATTGATAAATGAATGGTCTTGAAGAATAACCGGTGGCTGGGAGATTTTCAAAGTAAAGGATGTTTATCAGACTGCTTAAAATATGTTGTTATTAAAGACTGAACCAATGAGTAAAGGAAGTTTTCTGTTTAACTTCTTGGTAGATGGATATACTTAATTTTTTTTCCAGTAAAATTGCTTCTTTCTTTATTTCTAAATTTTAGAAATAGCAGAAAGAATATGTTCATACTTTTGCATTTTAAGAAGGCAGGGAAAAATTAAAATGTAATGTTCCCTGTGCTTTGAAGGGATAATTATGCATTTTGTAGAAAATATAGTGGCAAACACAAATACTTGTGACAGAGAACAGATATTACTGCCTTCTTATCCTAGGAGACATTTTTCTATTTTCAAGCTGGTGTCTAGACAGTTGCAGTGAAATTCCCCCTTTGACTAAATTTAATATGTGCACATTCTACCCATTCTACCCTTGAGATCTGAATTCTACAGGTATGGTAATGCTGCTAAATAAGACAGAATAAAAAGTAACTTAGAGATTTGAGATAGCAACCTTTTTCAGCAGGGTACTGACACATATGTCTGAATTCCTCTGGGGGTGACCAAAGATAAGTATTTATTTGATTAGGGCTCAGACTACTTGGGACAGAATTGAACTTCAGATGAAACTTATCCTCTCATGTATTTGTTATCACAAAATAATTTTAATTCTTATCAAGAGATAGTAACTAATAAACATAAACATTTTTCTTTTAAAAAGTTGTTAAAAATTAAGTTAAAATTAAGTTAAAAATTCCTTACTCAGGAAATAAATTTGCTTCTTTTGGAAAATGGACACATCCAAATGTCAGCTCAGGAATGGCAATTCCTTTTTAACAGAGTTGTGGCAACAGTTCTTTTAAACATTGACAGCAACAGTGATGGGGAATCTCAGATCTGTAATAGTGATGTATGGTAGATACATCATGTTGTATGTATAGGTTAGATGTGAGCTGAAGTAAAAGGTGAACTGGCCAGTCCCTTTGCCATGCAACCGGTTCCCTCTTTCTGGTCACACATGCTATTCTGGTTGAATATTTTCCCCAGTCAAATGTAATTTCTGGAACAGGTAAGATAAAATGTAGATTTTTATCTTTTATATATAATTTTAATAAATTGATCTTGCTTTCACAAGCAAACTGCTGAAGCAGGTCGGAGTTTGCAGTTTTTCTGTCAGCACAAGTTAATTTAAAGGAATTCTGTGTAATAATAATATATTTAAATTGTTTATAGGGTAGATTTTAATAAACACTGCGTAACATAGAGCAGTGCCTAGCATAACTACTTGATTCAGTGCCAACAAAATATCATATTTCATTGGGGCTCTTAAGAAATAGCACAAACAATGAAGATGTCTGAGGTATGTCACAATACCATGATCAAAAGGATTGTATTATTTAAATATTATAATAAGCTCAGTGATGTCTTTTGAAATAGAATGATTTTAATTCAGAAACATCTGCTTGAAAGTCCAAGGAGATTAGAAATGTCCGTTCCTGAAAACATACTAATTAAAGGCTCTAAATACTTAGAATAGTTCTACGCCTATGTAAGTTAGTCCAACTGATAACAAAACTCAACATGTTTCATATTATTTCAACTTCTTTTATTTGAACAAGGGAATAGATAAACAAAGGGAAATGATCCTGTTGTTTTTAAAATTTTGTGAAAATATAACCCAAACCAAGGTCATTCGTCAAATGCATGTTCCATATGGCTTGGCTGACACAAGTGGCTGTAAGGATAATATCACTTTGTAGAACAGTGGGACTCAGCTCTCTCTAGCTCTGTGCAGTAGCAGAGTGGAAAGAAAATGTAAACTCAACTGCTCCTTTATCCACCATTTTTGATGCCTCAGATATATCTGTGTCAGTAGAAGCATAAACTACTGCAGCTTCTGAGTCTCTTAATAAAAATTCCAAAAATAATTATCTTCTACTTCATGTAAAAGTAGGGAATTACTGTTTTGTGTTTGGCCTGCAAGTCATCAGATGTCATTATTATAAGTGGGTTTCACAAGCAGCTATGTTGTAGGGGAATGGAGAAACACTTCTGCTAATTGTGGCATGACTGTTTGGAAGAAGCTGCTGTTTAGATTGATGCTTTACAATTTTACTCGTTAAGTACAATTCCACTACACTGGCTGAGCAGAGATCTTCCTGCTAAGTAGGCCACGTTGACTAATATTGTTTTCCTTATCCATTGAAGTAAAGAAAGTTTATCTGTGTGTATGTTGTAATTCCTATGTTTCCTTGAAACATTAGAAATATACATATATAGTCAAATGCCTGTTTCAAATTTCTTAATGTCAAAAAAAAAAAAAAAAAAGTGAGCAAGGAAAGGTCTCTGGGTGACTGATTTTTCCTGATAGTCACACACATCCTACAGGCTACATATTGGGCATAGTGCAAAAATTAATACAACCCAACAACACAGTCAACAGGGCTACATCTCAAGAGGTATTTGGGTATCAATCCTGTAGAATAACAAGTCAAGGTGTACATATCCCAGCACCAGCTTACTTACACTTTCATTTCTGTCTTGCCGCATTCAGTGTGGTGCTGTCTGCTAACACTAAAGATGTTGCTAGAGCCAGCTTGAAGGTGGTGCTTCCTTAAATGTCTTTGATTTATAGAGTGAGTTGCTGGACTCCTGGTGGCCAGCCAAGCCAGCCCACCATAACTCCACAGTAGATGCCCCCTAGACTGATGACCTGTGACTGACATGCATATCAGGGTGCTACTCTCAGCTACCTGGACAAATTACAGTGTTGCAAATCTTTACATTCAGATATGTCCCAGGCTACAAGAGTCAGAAGACAAAAAATATCAGCTCAGAGTCTCCACACAATCAATCACGAGATCTGAACACGAAAAAGTGAGCTCCCAGAATGGTAAAACACCAGCTCTGTGAGGAAGAAATGCTGAGGAGACTGAGCTGAATCTCAGCTGATCCTCGAGAACTTAATCCATCATGTATGCTGCTTTAATGACCATTAAATATTTTTTGGAATTGTCTTAATCAGGAAAATCTTGTGTGTCGAAACCTGTAAAGGATAACCCCTGATGATGCCCAAATAAGTAGTCCATTCAGATGGAGGCTCTGTCCATTGTGGAGATGAGATTTACAGGCAGGACAACAGTCACTGGTCCTGCTGGCCACACAATTGCTGATGCAGGCCAGGATGCCCTTGGCCTTCTTGGCCACCTGGGCACACTGGCTCATCCTCAGCTGCTGTTGACCAGCACCCCCACATCCTTGTCCCCTGGGCTGTTTTCCAGCCATTCTTCCCAAACCTGTAGCACTGCAGGGGGTTCTGTGACCCAAGTTCTGGACTTACCTTATTAAACCTTGTGCAATTGGCCTCAGCAATTGACACAGACATTTTGCCCTGGATTGTATGAATCTTTTTGGATTTACCTCACTGCACAAGTAGGACAGCTGAGCGAAGCCTGTGTACTAAAGTGACAGAAGTGACTTTTGGCTTTAGAATAACTCCAAGCAAGAATCAGCACTTCAGCCTTCACTCACACAGTGTGACTTGCTCATCTGACAGAGCTGACTGCAATGCTTAATCAAGGAATTTGTTTTAAATAAATAAATCTATAAAATCAGGATTTTCCCTTTCTGCTCTACTCTCAGCTGAAGATTCTTGCTCACTGCTGTAGCTGCACATCAAAAGAACTTTTCATAGACAGAACTGACCACATATATTTCATCTTCCAAAACAACTGTTTATGGAGACTCAGTTCTTGGTGTTTGATGCTTAAGACATCAGTGGTTATTGCAAAAAACAGTCACGTGTAGAAGAAGAAACAAAAGAGTGGGTGCTTGGCATCATTCTCTCTTTTAGCTGAAGTTCTTGTGTTTCTACAGGAACTGTTTGGTACAGTCTCACTGGCTGCTTTAGGGCACCATCTTTGTTCTGTCTCTATGGGCTCCTCTGCAGAACCCAGACTGTTAAATGTATTTGTAACTTCACTCAGCTCATGAGTACACATCTTTTTTCATCTGGGTGTGTCTGTACTCTCAAATTACTATGTCCCTGCTTCCTTCATCCATTGTGGTCCTGTGGCAGTCTACCCTGCAGAGATGCAGTGCAGTTCACTTCTGGGCTTCCTCCAGGAATGGGTTAGTTAGTTCCATTAGAAAGCATCAGGTATGGTTCTTGGGGAAATTTCACTTCCAGACTGCTACCAGTAGGCAGAGCAGATAAATGTACCTGGCTTGGATCTCTACACAACCCTGTAACCCTCTCCATGCAGGGTGCTTGGAGACTCCCATACACTCTGATACACCAAGGTATGCAGCACATAATGTCTGCCTGAAGCCATGAAAATGATACTCTAGTGGGTTACAGGACAGCATAGAAATTATCTTTAACACTATAAACTAATAAAAAATCAAGTTTCACTGCCACAGAAATACTGCACAGGGAGAGAGGAAATCCACAGGGAAGTACTTGTGTGTGTATGGTCAGTGTGCTCTGGATAACCTGGGTGTGACCCTGCTACCCCTCCAAGCTCAAATCACTCCCCAGGCAGAATGCTTTTAGCATATAGAATAGCAATTGAAGTGACTTCTGTGGCTTAGTTCCTCATCCTAATTTCAAAGAGTTTTTGCAGAGCTGTGTTTGTAACATCTCGAATTCTCATAGGATACGGTGGGCAAGGGAGCTATGAAGGTACAACAGTGAGAGAAATCACAGGGGCTTCATTACTTTTCTTTTTTTAAGCCTGATAGGTCTAAAAGTAGGGGTGACTCTATGCCAGAATTCTCAGAACCTTTAAAACTGACACCAAGGAAATACACAACAATAGAGCGAACATAGAACTATAACTTACTTTCTCTGAAACGGTGTTAGAAACCTGCCAAAGCACTGGTTTGTAGACTCAGGTAAATCTTTCTAACAGTTGTTCATCATAGAGGAGGAAAAACTTTTGCAGCTGTCCCTGGTCAAATGTCAAGCCTTCCTACCAATTATTTCTTTTAGCCTTTGAAACCTTCTCCACAGTGTTAGACATTTACGCATGATGCATAAAAGATGAACCCTAATGTTTCTTTTTGCCTACAGAAATTAACGTATGTAATGCACTCTCCCCCCATCTAGATATTAACCACTGTTAGGAGCTCCTTTCTCTGGAAAACTTTCAATCAGTAAAACTCATTTACATAAGGTAAGTCAGAATACTAAAATTGACTCCAGTGGGAGATATGCAAATTTCACTTTTCAGTCCAAATCCAACGTTTTTCCTTTTACTTTCCTTTCTGCTTATCCTTCCAATCTGGATTTTGCTAATATTTTAGGCCTGAGCTTAAAGAAATACACATCTCCCTTTATGGGAGAAATTATGTTAAATAACCACATTGTTTATTTTTACCTTTGGAAGTCATTCAGATATAGCATTGCTATGGTTATAGTATAAAACATCAACTGAACAGTGTAATAATAACACCCAGCTGTTAGACTAGTGCTCTCCAGGTCTCAAGGTGCTTTATAAATGTCATCCATGTAATCACTCACTTTGGACAAACACAGGAACTGAAAGAACAGAAAACTCAGATTGTTTTTTTCATGAATACTCACACGCCAGTAGTAGAAGTTGGCTTGCTGGATTCCCAGACTGTATCTAATAGTCACTCTAGGCTGTCTTTGAACACTTGATACAAACCCTATTCCTGCTGTAGTTTAATAAGTTTTAGCCAGAAAGATTTTTGATGGAAATCAGAATTGCTTCTTACAAGTATAGCACTGAAACTGTTCCTCAGCTGTAGTGGCCAGACCAGTATTTTTAAGGACCAATTTTCTGCTTTGGGAATGGCTCTGGGTTCCTGGCCAAGAGCTCTGAGTATACTCTGCCAGTTCTGTGGGCTGGGATAACTGGCCAAAAACCCACTGGCGGCAACCTGGGAGTACCGTGAGTATCTCTGAGTGCAAGAGTCATCTTGGAAGCACCTCTGCATTTTACAGAACAGAGAGTCCTGGAAAAGAAGGGAAAAAGCCAAGGAATGACATAGAAAATTCACGTTTTTAACACGGATTTCCATGAGGTTTTTTAACAGAACAATCCTTGTTTTGGGCATACTGAAACAACAAAACAAAGGTCTTCGGTGAAAGCTTACTGTACTCACCAGAATTATGTAAATGCAACTAAAATGTGTTTTAATATGACTTTTTAAGTTTAACCTGTTGTCATTACATAATATTTTCTAGTGGCTATGGTAGACTAGGAGTTGAGATTTCTTCATAACCCTAGGGTCTGCCACATTTTTTCACCTGCAGAATAATTAAATTAATTCTCCTCAGCAGCCTTTTCATACTTCAGCAGCAATGCTATAGTTCTTGCAGGATTTCCAGATGAAAGATGTATTAAAGGGCAAAATAAGCTATTATCTGCAGCAATTTTTATCATCCATATGTGATGATGTTTTGTACTACAACGACGCAAGGCTCCAAGATCAGAAGGCTAAAAAATTACTCATTTATTTAGGGATGCTTCTCCCTTATATACTATTTTGCACAGACCAATTTGATTGGTGAAACAGAGGCAAACCTTTTCAATCACATTGGTTAAACCACATGGACATCAAGAAGAAGTCCCTCCTATGAGAAGGAATGAATAACATAAGTACCATTAACAAAACATTCCATTGTTTACAGAACTTTCTCTGAGAAAAGAATTTTAGAAAACCAAAACACTTCATACTTGAAACCAAAGCTACACATATGCAGACTGTGGCAAAATGTTGGCCCAAGTACATGGCCCCAGCACCAGCCCAAAGCTCCAGCACAAGCAGGTTCCAAGGAAACACATGACAAAGGAAATATTACTTCAGATCCATACTAAGAAAAAAAAAAAGTTTGAATGAGATGTGATTTCAGGTATCACAGTTGATGGCACTACCCTCTGGTGCTGGAGATCTGTAAAAAGGTTTCCTTAGAACACAGAGCTTGCTGACTTTTGATGACCTTCAGTGCCATTTCCCATTTCCCATTTCCTGTTTCCCATTTCCCATTTCCCATCGTGGCTCTCGGCCAGTGCTGAGCTGGACACAGCTCAGCAGATGGGGCTTGTTCTGCAAAACCAGGACAAACTCATTGATTTTCCATTAACCAAATCCATGGGCAGGCTGATTCAGAACCTGCCCAGGACAATTCAATCAGCAAGATTTATTTGCCTGTTCTAGTGAATGGAGAGAAAGAGGGGATTCTGGGCTAAATCCCCCACCAGTTCAAGTGGGTTTGCTGTCACTGGAGCCAGTGGAGTGGGGTCTGTGGTTGTTGTACACAGTGTAGCTCATTATAAATCATGGACTGTAACACCAACGAGGTCCCTGTGCTCAGTTATTTGGCCCCCTGTTTAAAACAAGCTACAGGACTTCTCAAAACCTTTGCAGACACAAATCTCTTTTTTCCATAGAATGAAAAACCATAAATGTATATGTTACTCAGAAATACTTCTGTTTACATTGCATAGCATTGTGAATAATTTGGGGTCATTCTCTAGGACTGTTAAGTGAAAGGGAACTGTTCTATCTCAGCTGGATCACAAATGAAACACCCTATAATATGCATGGAAGCAGTCGTATGGTATAAATAATATTTTTAATCAGTCATTGAAATAATAATATAAAGTTCATTTTATTACATTTGAAAAATAAATGTCTTCACCTCCCTTCATTGGACATTAAAGGAGGAAAGTTTTACATTCCCTGTGAAAAAAAATAAAGTAAAACATGTTTAGAGAAAGGAATGATCTGACTGGTTAGAGATCACAAATCACTAATAATAATAAGCTCAGAATATCAGATGCCAAACAGCTGCAGAGCCTCTTAAACCTAATTCCTCTTTCTTGAGGGATATGGCAAGTTTGGAAAAAAAATTATTGCCAAACTCACCATGAAATGTGACAGAATTTTTCACAGTCACCCCTGATAAAACCATATACAAGTGTCTTGGCATGAGAGAATGCTGCAAATTGGTTTTCACAATGAAGGGAGAGCCCATGAAACCTGCTGACAGAAAACACAAATCCAACCCACAAAGTGTAGTAAACAACACACTCATATGGGGAGGTGATAGGTGTAGATTTTATTGGATGTGTCGCCAGGTATTGCTTGCTTTCCCATTACATAACAAGTTCCTATGCAGCTTATTCCACTGCAGTGTGCCACCTGGTATAACAATGTATAAAATTCAAAGAGTAATTATTTGGAAAAGTCATATGAATGTTCAAAAAAGTATATGGAAGATGATTATGCCTGTGAGTCCATTCCTCACACTTGCATTTTACAGGGCAGGTGTCAAAATTGCAACTTATATGTGTAAGAATTATGGAAAGTTTTAAATTCTCAATATGGAATATTCATTCCTACTAAGTGCCAAATATCCCAGCTTTATAGATACTGGAAAAGCAATTCATCTACCAATCTTTGTCAACCTCACTCATATTCCTAATATTCTACACTATGTAAATACAAATCACAGCATTAATTGCTATTTGCATTATGGAAATAGGGTGTATTACAAAAAGGTTATAGAGTATCCAAGTTTCTAGAAAATTGTAGGAGAGTTACACAAGTCTCAGTCTGTTAGCAGCATCTAGAGTTCCTGCTTCAGAAAATATTTATGCTATGGAACACCTTCCTGTGCTTCAATCCATTTGCACTTTATCACATATCAGAGCAGCAGTGTAGTAAACTGTGTGACCTGCCAGTGCCCAACAAGCAAGAGGTTTGGGGTTTAGTTTGGGGTTTTTTTAAACAATTTCTTCTGCTCAGTGCTTTCTTTCTAATCCTTTTTTTCTCCTGCATTACTGGTAGGTAGTAACATATTACCCTGTCATGGGGAAATAAGCCGTCTGACTGTACTAGAAAAAGTTGTTTTCTCTCTGATTTACTCTGTAGTCATTCTGTCTGCTAAATCCATATTTATCCTCCCAAGCTCCAACCAGGATCATGCAGAATTCTTAATTAATATAGTCTAGTATGGTGGCAAAAAGTATTTCCCATTTCCCCTAGAGAGACAGGAAAGGTTCCTGCTCAGTGAAAGAAGATGTGTTTGCAGAAAAACAGTGGCCTGCACTACTGGAAAAGGCAGTCCTGTTCTAATTCTGAAGCATGGCATCAGAATGTTTTGTCAAATCCAAGTTACTTAATAGAAAACTGATGGATACAGATGGCAGAAAATGGGTAAACAAGGAAGGATGTGGCTAAAATCCTGCTCCTCTGGGACCAAAGCATCCCTCCTTCTTAGGATTCACATTTCTAAATGCTGCTGTTGAGCTCAGGAGCCAGGGCTCAGCTCAACAATGAATCAAGATGGTTTCTTTTTTCCACAGCTGAAAAAATAACATTTCCTCCTCATTTGTCACTACTGACAACACATTAGTTACAGCAATTGTTTTGGATCAAGGCTGTCACTGCTCTTTCTTCTTCATAGGTCTTTTGGAAGGATCAAATCTGGCTCTGTAGCATCACTGAGTGGGAGAAAGGGAGTCTTGGACAGCAGTGAATACTTCATACTATCCAGATGAAGCTAAAAATAGCCCTGCCAAAGCAACCCATTTGTGCTGACTTTTCTGCTGGTGTAGCTGGTTTTGCCTGTCTGAGTAGAGGTAGCTGTCCTTCCAGCCCCTCCATCCACCCTCCACACAGGTCCTGCACAAACCCAGAGAGGTGCTAAGGCAGGAGGTGCCTCTCAAGTGCTCTACAAGCAGGACAGACAGTGGTCTGGGGTAAAAGACAGGGAACTGCCATGTTTTTCCTGAACCACATTCCATAGGGTGTAGGCTGAGAGGGGACTGAGCAGAAAAGTGTTTAATTTTTGTGCCTTCTTCCAGGGCACAGCGATGATTTAACCACTGGGTTTCTCAATGCTGCCAGAACTGAGGCAGCTGGGAACTGAGGACCAAAGCTGAGGCACCTGGAGAACATTAATACAGACTTGACTTCATTAAGACAAGGGTGAAGCATTTATAAATACTGTGTTGTAATTCAGGATGAACCTAGCTGATTTAAGTTTTTATTTTAGGATTTTTCTCTCCATTTGTGATGTTGCCCAAGCTGGGATACTTACTGCTTGACCTATCTTCCATTTTTACACTGAGATGATAAAAGTTAGGCACCTACAGAGGTATGCTAACAGATAAATACATATGGCTGGAGCCTTCTGGTGGGCATGACATAAAGGGATTGTTTTATACAGTCACGGCATTTTTTCTATCATCTCTCTTCCTATTGTGACAGTACCCTATAAAGCAGTGGGGCTTTGCCATTTTCATTGCCACAAGAATGCCCAATGTCCTCACGTGATGTAAGGCAAATTGCCAGCGTATAGTTTGCAAGATGTTGGTATCTAGAACAGAGTAAGCAGAGGATCCTGAAAGCCTTCAAAGGAGACTTTTCCATGGGTACATGGCTTCCTCCATCATTAGTCCTCAGCCTTGTACAGTCAATAGATTTTAAAATCCATAATAATTTCAAGTCTATATCTTCCCAGGTATGGAAATTAGGAAGTGTTCTGGCCAGCAGTGAAAAAAAGTGAATCAGCTGTGGATGGCTGTGCACACTGATGTTCTTCCCTCTGAGTCATCCTCGTCCTTCTGCTGTGCCCCTGCTGCACACCAGAGAGCAGCACTCTGGTTTGCCTGTGAGGTCCCGCCAGCCTGCCTACACATCTCCATGCTGGAGTATCACTAAGGGAAAAGTTTATATCTCTCGATAGTCCTCTGGTTATTATGATGAAAACCATTATTATATTGTTTCCTCTAATAATTTTTATCAAGGCATTGACTGTATTAGTATATTTATAATAATTTCTATTGATGTCTGGCTCCTTTCTAATAAAAAAACAAGTATGTGCAGATGACATAACAGTCCAAATATTTCCACAAGTTATTTCTTTTTCCCTGAAATTCTGAACTAAAATACAATACTAAAAATCTCAATGATAAACATGATTGGTTTTACTTTCCCCACACCTCAGAGGTGCTGCAGTGCTACAAACAGGTGTTTTGGATAATGGTATTTTATTCCTCAGCCTACTGCATGTTTTAGTTCTCAATGCTTGCAGTGCTTCCTAGATTGTCTTGAGGTTTTGTGTTGGTTTTGGTGGGCTGCTTTATTTTGGGGCTATCTTTTTTCTAATTGCTGCCATGAGGTTTTTGAGGTGAGGAATTTTTCTGCATAACAGAGCACATGTCCACCTTTTACTTGGCTGTCTTCCTCTGTTAAAAATTTTCCAATTGTCTTCAGGGATGTCCTGGACTACAGTGACACTACTTTTATTTTCGTTATCATGTCACAGAAGAGCCCTAGTCATACACTGTACCACAAACTAATTTGTGCAAGGACAAAATTCATGATCTAGCTCCAAAATTGTATTAATATTTACACAGGCCAAATTCTAAAACGATTTTAATGATTTTGTTTATAAACTAGCCTCTAAAAAAATCTATTCATGGTCATGACCTGGGTCATTGTCTTTTATCTGTATCATAATACTTTGATGATATAACAGGAGTACTGGTATTCCATTATTTTACATTCCTTTTTTTATCCAGGACCAAATTACTTTTCAGTGCCTGGTAGGAACCCAGACAACCAGGTGAGATTTTGGTAAGAGGTGGAGAACAGAAATCATGAAAGAAAAGCTCAAATCATCCAGCTCTGAGGGTTATCTGCTGGCCAGGGCATCACTGGGACTGTTCTGGTTTCACACTACTGCCAATTTTTCTGCATGACCTTGTGGGCCACCTCTTTCCTGATCACTGGATGAAGAGAAACACCTCAAGTTTGCAGTGCTGTGCACATCATCATTCACTTCAAACTGAACCCTGTTAAGCTCCACTGCTAGAGGCCAGGTATCTTTGGACTAAGTAGGGCTAGGGCACATCCTCTCTTTCTGAGTCCCTGCCTGGCCATGTCTGTTCTATTGAATTCCCATGCCTCTAAAGCATGGAAGGTACCTCCAAACTGCCTACCAAGAGCAGTTTTTGGTCCTTGCTGAACTTTGAACAGTGGCTGAGGTTTGTTTGGCAAGATCAGAGACTGGTCTAAAAATTGAAAATGAGCAGATGTTCAGATTCCCGTGCTAGTAACAGACATAGCCACAGTCATCCTAAGAAATGCACACAGAAAAAATGGATTCATGTAATTCTGATCTATTTAAGAAGCCACAATGAGGAACTAAAGTAATCCTAAAATATTTAGGAGAAAACTTTTTCCACAGCCCCTTTTCTAGGACTCAGAACCCAACACCTTTGTCCATAGTGAGATGGCAATCTCTAATCCCAGTTTGTCCACAAAAATATCTTTTAAAGTTCATCTAGCCTTTCTCATCCTGTGTAACCAGAGGAAGCTCAGAAGCCAAAACCCTGCAAAAATGGTGATTGAGCAAATATAATCCTCTTTCACTGCAAACTATTTAAAGTTTGCTTACTAGGTCCAAAACACTAGTTCTGCAGTCACAAAGACATGCTCCTATGGCTGGAAGTGTTGGAGAAGTCAGTGCTGGAGGGTGAGTTGAAAGCAGAAATTGCTCCAGAAGAGATGGGGAAATGTCAGTGGGAGAGTGATGCAGTTGCAGAAAGTAGAACACAGTTCTGGGCATTGAAATGATTACACAAGAGAGATGAAAATTATTTACCTCCATTTTCTATTTTCACAAAGCATCTGGAAGGGTTAATCTCTGTCTTTAAAATACTTCAACTTACAGGATCTGGATACGTGTTCGTATGTATTCTCTGTCACTATACTGAGGTTAATCTATGACCTAGAGTGGAAAAATGACTTATATTTCAATTAAATCTATCTTTCCAAGACACATTGTGGGACAAGGCAAACAGTTAGAGAACAGGGAAAAATACACATGACATTCACATGACAATGCATATTATGCAAAACAAGATATGGAAGAATGTTGCATCCAGACAGTTTTTACATAGTTTGCACTACTGAAGAGAAAACACCTCCTTGCTATTCCAAACAAAATCTTATTATAGGCAGGGATTTCAATGATGAGATTATGTAATATTGGATCTGTCAGGTGTACTCCTTCCATACATAATTTCTGTGCTCTGTTACTTTCCTCTGTCAACGCAGCTCGAACAGTGCAGTTCTAGCATGCTCCACAGTCCCAGTGAAGAATGGCATTGCCTGATTTTGTCCTAGATTCTCAGGGCATGGCCTACTCCAACAGGCAACGAGGGGTATATTGGGAAGAATTTACCCTAACAACAGCACAGAAGTGTCATCTGCATTTCCATAGTTGTTGCCATAGCATAAGATTAAGAGCAAGTCTGATTTCACAGACTGTATCACTCCTGCTTTCAAATAGCCTGCCCAGACTGTCCCAGCCTGTTCCTGCTATCTTCATTACTTACTACTGTGCAATAAGTATTACGTAATGTCTGTGACTTGTAAATATTTGATTATAAATTCAAATTCCTGTAAAATTCACTGTTAAATATTAGCTGCAGATAGGTTGAAACACAGATGTTTCTTTCTGGAATTAGTCCAGAAAGCCAGAATTAACACCATGACTTCCCAGAAAACCAGTTACAGACTCATGAATGGCAGGACTGTGGCTGGGACCAGTCACACTTACTATGTCCTCTGTGTAATACTCAGGGAAACCTTTACAACTTCATGACTGCAATATCAGAAACTTTGTCATTTGTTATCCTGTAAACCTACATATTTCAGCCCTACTATTTCCATCCCTTCACTCACCCTGCTCACAACTCTCCTCATCTCTCTCTTCTTTTGTGCACTCTGCTTGGGATGTGTTCTAACTACCCTGCAGTACCTAGTGGCTTTTACAGCTCTCATGCCACACACCCAGCATTTGTCCCTTCACGCTCCTCCTGCTGCAGGATCTTCTGCCTCCAATCCCCTGCTTCCCTCCAAAGCTCCAGAACCAACACAGGTCACTTTGCCTGGTGTCCTTCATTAAGTATCTTGGAAACTAGGAACTGAACTGCTTTTAAGGTATCTTGAAAGGACTTTTAAAGTCCATCCTGTAGTATCCACTAGTGCAAGGCCATGGAATGTGTTTTCTTAGTACCACAGATACCAGCTAACAGTGTATTCAAGTCATATTAACTGGAAATGGACCAACAGTAATTTCTAAACTGCATGTATTTCATCACAATCCTTGTACCTGAAAAGCCTAGAAAATGAACATGTAAGGTCAGTTAACACTGTACTATATCTTTTTCACTTATTCCATGAATAAATGGCTGAATTTTCCCACTGTCTTAAAACAGCAGGTGACTAATAGCAGAAAAAATCTTGTTTTCTTCCCCTTAGACCTCCTAAGCAATCATTTTCCCTGCTCCCTGAGCCCCCGGATCAGTGAAAAATTCTCCAATATTATAATTGAATTACAGCTGTAGAGATGTCAGTGACCAGAACACCTACATGCACAGAATCTCTAGTGCCCAATTCCCTGTTTTGTGAAATAGTCCTGCCCTCATCCTATCTCAATATTTTTTTTTGTGCATAAGGAAAAATCTAGTGTCTAAACTTGTAAACCCACTGTTTCTGTGACAGAAACCTATAAGAAAAATATCAAGCCAGCAACTTGAAGCAGTTGGCTGTAAACATCTTCAGAATGAAAAAATTGTTCATTGCAACAGGACTTTCAGGCACATGAACATAGGTTGGAAAGGACTTATTGCCTTCAGCCCCCTTGAGGCTGATGAGAGATTATGAGGATGACATCTTAATATGGGAATTGTCTATCTGTAATAGAAACTGGAGGAAAAAATAAACCCTTGGTTATTTTTTGAACTATGAGCAGGATTTAACAAATCAGCTTTCAGGTACGTTTCTCTTATCAAAATGGCTTGCAAAATCTGAGGGTGATGAAATGGTTGGAGGAATCACAAATTTTCAGAACTGCAGTTAAACATGTGAAAATGCATCCCAGGATCTGGCAGAGAACCGTCTTTCCATGAGTGGGAAATTGACAGAGAAACCTTGCAGTGACCCAGGAGGCAGTGGGAAAGGACGGGGAGATTAACGAGATTCTGAACAGACAAGCAGCTCTTATGGAAAACATGCCATACTGAAGCTTCCCTCCCACTCTCTCCCATCCTGCAGCCTCAAGTGGCTCTGTGTCTGCATCCCCAGACCTCCAAAGAACTATCAGACTGGAAATGCAAGGTCCTCAAGATCTCAAATCACAGCTTCTCACAAGGCACTGACCACAGCAGTGCCCACCTCAGACCCCTCCAACCCATATATAATTGTATTGCTGCAACAAATTGCTTCCAGCTCTTCAGATCCCTGAAAGGTCATCAGGCAGAAAACCCACAGCCACCAACAGCTGTAGTCTGTAATGTTCAGAGTTGTGGGAGCTGTCTGCATTGCACTGTCACTGATAAGTTCAAATCATAGTATTTGCCCCCTTTTTTCTTTTAATTTATAATGCTCACAGTATGTATTTACCATTTTTGCAACTTTGCACTTTTGGCTTTAAAAAAAAGATTATTCATTGCTGTAATTTTAGCATGCATATAATAATAATGGTTTGAGGCTATTAAAAACATAATTAAAAAGAACTATATTTTAAGGAGCTAGGAAGTTTTTATGCACTCTGGGAAACAAGGCTACAGTTTACTGTCATTTAAGTGCAATCTAACTCACCCTCAAGAAAATCACTCATTTAAAATGAACTTATGGGTAGTAAAATGTTTCAAAACCATGACAATTCTCCAAATCAGAATACTGACATCATCCAGAGAGTGTCATCTTACCTGCTTTGTCTAAGTGTGTGTTCCAGTATATTCTTGACCTTCTTCAAATAAATATATAGATATTAATTCTCTATTGTTATGGTTGTATTTTTGTTCTTGTTCAGGAAATATTTTTCCAAAGAAGATAGAGTATCAAGCAGTAATCAAAATGAAGGTAAGATTAATTGGCAGTCACTTTATCAGCAGACTATGCAAGGCCTGGATACAGACCTACTACTGTCACCCAGTTATCCATAGAGTTAAATAGGCTCTCTGGTACTGTTTTAGGCATCAAACACCATCCAGGATAATGCCTGGGCACAATTCAGATGTCACAGGCTGAAGATCACCCCTTTCTTTGTTTTAGAAGGGTATGGATGTGAGCCATGCCATGCCAGATGGCCTCAGGGACAAATCACAGTCCTTGACCCATTTAATTTCCTCATACAGATGGTCCTCTTTCTGCAGAGGACTTGAGACTTAATTTTCTTTAAAAATAAAGGAATGAGCTGTTGCAGGCCTAGCACTGTGCATCAGATCATTATGAATCCTTCTGGAACTGCCTGATTAATCCTTGTTATCCGGACTTTCTGCTGGCACCCTGTCACTGCCTCTCTTCCTAATGCTGCAGCACAACCCCTTCCCATCAGGTAACACTCAGTCCCACTGCCCAGAAGGGCACCACAAGGGGTGAAGTGTCTTCAGGAGTGTGCTGTGAAAGTTTTCAGTCCAGACTGGAAAGGTCCATAAGTAACATAATAAAGAATGGACAGACAATTTCCCAACAGATACAAAAAATATACAGATGAAGACTGGGCTAAAAGGTTTTTGGTTTAGATATCCTGACCTCAGAAGTTAGAAAATGAAGGAAAGTGACATTTACAGCTGTCATATGAAGTCACTACTACATATTCTTTGGTTGCAAAATAAAAACCTTCTTTCTCATAAGATACCTCTCTCATCTGGATGAATTAAGGACCAATGCTAAGCTGACTCCAGCTATCTCAAGCTGTATACGCCTCCTTTTTTCTGTTTGCATCACACCTTTTAGCCTGCTACAAGTAACAGATGTATTTTCCTGTAGGGCCCTCCTCTGCAAACTCATTTTCTCTCTTCCTCTTGTTGGAATTCTCTTGAAGAGACACAGCATATCCCACTGTTAAGATGCAGCCTGACCCGTGGACAAGATTTTGATGTTGCAGCCAAACATTATTCTGTCCCTTCTCTCAAACAGAACTAGTTTTTACTATCCTTCCCACTCTTGCCTTTTCTGCTTGTTTCACTTATTTCTACNCTGCCACAGAAAGTCATTGCCACAATTTAATATAAATGAAAGTCAATTTGCACCAAAGAGAGATCCTGGTCTCCCACTATACCCCAAACATGCTCCTTCACCTGTCCTTGACCTCAGTTGTCAGCTCTTCTCCCATATCCCAAAAGCATATGAGAGTCAATGGGTTCAATGAACAAGTCAAGTTTTTGGAATAGGTCAAGAAATTAGTTCCATGATTTAAACAAATAACTTCTGTATTCATCCAAGTTCGCCTAAAATTATTTTTGTTTCAAGCTCACACCTACCATCAAAAATCACAATGCTGATTGTGGGAGTTAAGAAAAATAATAAATAACTTGGAATAGAGGTAGTTTCTAGGTAACATCAGGTTTTCTCTTTATAAGCAGAAGCTTGCACTTGTCTGAAGGAACCTAGGGTTTTTATGCTACATTAATGTCCTCTGTCTTACCAAAAGCCTACCTCATCTACTGGAACAAAGGCTGCCTGCTGAGGGGAACACATCCATCTTCATGATGGATGTTTGGCCCGTGGCCTGAAGCCACAGCTCTATAGCTGGAGATGGTTCAGTAGGTTTGGTAGAATGGTTGTTAAAATTGACTGTAAGTCTTGAGCCAGCTGCCAAAAGCTGACTCCAGAAAGTGCTGCTCCTGGTGATCCCTGTCCTCCCTTGTTTTCAGAGCTTGCTCCTCCTATTGCCACTTGTCTGTGCTTGGCTTTGAGGTCCTTCTTTAACCCTGTGGCCCCATCTGCACTTGCAGTGCTCTCATCACCTCTAAGCCTTCGCTGACTTTGGTCACACAGCTTTTGGGACTCCTTTGGCCTGCTCTGAATTTGAAGAATTAAGCAGTCAGACCAGCTCATTCACTGGGAGTTTGAGGCACTGGACTCTGCAGGAAGGACTTTTGATGTTTTTTTCTCCTTTGGAGCAAAGGAAAACAGGGTAATTAAAACCAATGGACTCGGAGAGGTGTTAGCTGCAGCCTCACACATTCGGTTTATAGACTGAATCTTGTTCTCTTTTGGCTCCCAGATTTTTCTCAGTTACTATTTCTCCTGTCACATACTCAACTGTTTCTTGTCATACACTCACTGCTTGTGCCTGCCTTTTGGAAAAAAACTTTTCTACAATCCTACACTTCATCAGTACAATAATTATTCCAGGCTTCCCTGCTAGACAGAGAAAGCTAGTGTGATGCACAGTGAAGTGGAAGGAAGTCTTCTTCTGGATTTCAGTATGTTTTGAATGAGGTATTTTTTCTTGAAAAATCCCGTTTTTTCATCTTCTTTCACTTACTTTGGTATTCAAGATGTGTGTGAGTGTGTGTGACTGTGTGTTTTTGATCTCCATCTCCCAGACTTTCAGCCCTGAAAAGGACGCAAATTTGGGAGATAAACTCTAAAGACATCATTGATGAAGCATTGAAACCAATTCCATATTTTAATCCTGCATAAATGATTCTGGAACTCAGCCCACATTTATGATGTGTGAGAGAATAGAAAAATAATGGGATTACTCAAAAGTTTCAGATGATTATAAACATATGGTGCAGAAGGGTATAAGAACAAAACATACTGAGGGAAATATCAGTAAATGAAAGGTTAATAATGGAAAAAGTAAGTTTGGAATCTCATATGTGGCCTATTATCAAACACTCCTGACATGAAAGAATTCCTGCAGAACTGTTAAAAGTGGACAGCTAGTAGTTTAATGATTGTAGAAAAAAAACTTTAGGTATTGGAAAGGAAACTATATGATTATAAAAGAACTCATCACATATTTAAGCCTCCTATGAAAAATGGTAGTTTTGTGTCTGAGGTTCCGGACTGGGACTCAGATCTTGATTTATTTCCCAGTTCTGCTACAGATTTCCTCTGCGACCTCGGGCCAGTTACTTTGGGAGAAACACGTTAAAGCTCCTAAATGACTTATGAATCCGAGTCCCTTTACCAAAAGCGGCATAGCAGCAGATTCACAAAGGGAAAAACGAATGGGAATGCTGACCACAGCCAAGCCTATCCCCAAAATGACAGTGTCCTACCCACATCATTTGCCAGTTCTGCACACCAAGAGGCCTCTGTGCCTCAAGGAGAGTGGCTGCCTTCTGAATGGTCATGGAAAATGTGCAGGAGGTGACATGGGAGAGAGGGTTCAGCTGCCCTCTAACCTCCTGTGGTTACTGTTGGAGCAGGCAGCCTTGGGAATTGCTCCCTCTCATTGTTTCCACCTTCTGCTCAGTTTTCATTGGTGGATCATATCTAGGAGAGGCTTAGATGTGATGTCTGGCTCTGTGCAGGCAGAAGATGCCAGGATTGACATGTTCAATCCCTGAAGGTATTTCATGGTTTACCCTGAAGGAAACAGGGACTTCTGGCTATTTGCATCCTGCTTGGGTCAAAAAAGAACCAGGAACAACTATCTGTCTCAAGGGCAACTGGTTTCTGTGTTGGAAACTTCACTTGCTTCACTGCCCACCCACAGCCCTCAGACTCAGCACTGAAACCTACTTCCCAAAACCCAAGAAAAGAGATGAGGAGCAGTTTTCCCTCTCTTGCTCCCCATCTGTGAAGTAGAACTGTAAACAAGACACAGTACTCCCCTTTTCTCCCTTTGACCCTTGGGCTTCCTTATCAGGATTAGGAACAAAGCTTTTATTTGTTTGCCAGTGCAGGATTTAGCTTCCTAAGAAAACTCACATAGCAACCAAGCAAGCATGTAAACATGTAGCACCTAAGTGTTGTTGCCTCCAGATTTCTGACAGCTTTGAAAAATGGACCCTTTTTGCTGTTGCCAGCTTGTGAAGTACAAATAGCAATAGCAGAATATTCTTTGTCTCCCTCATCCTGTATTAGTCCATGCTGTACATAGTCTCACAACTCTCACACAAAACAGGAATGCTAGCAGTAATAAACCTGTAATGTAAGTAGGAGAGCCAAGGATGGATATTCACTCTAGATTTCCATATGCTGTAGCAATGATAAAAGGATCTTTCGGACATCTCTTTCTCTGCCTTAACATGCAGCATGGTCATAACTCAGAAACTGCTTTGGACAGGATTCACAAACTGCTGTGTCTGTGTAAAGTCAGTTGAAAGTAAATAAAATACTTTCTGCTTCAGTCCCTTGGATATCTCCATTTGCCATGGTTTGTTTCTTCCTGCGTGGAATTATATGAATCTTTAGGTATGAGGTACATCATTAAGGTAAAAAATTTTGAGTGTATGACATTCAAAAATATTCCAGCAGAAAATCTCCCTTAAGAGAACATATTTTGTTGACAATGGGTTTGGCATAAACAAAAGATCCCTATAAAACACACAAGAGAATGCAGCATAAAGGGGAAAAGGTGGATTCTCATAATTTAGAAAGAAATATTTCAGTAATCAGTATTTGCTATCAGGAGTAGGGAAGTATAAAACAATATAGAAATATCAAGGTAAATTTTTAAACTTTCCTCAAAATATTTTCAACCTAGAATACTCCACCTACATCTTCTGCTTTCTCAGCAAAGTAAAGGCAGGCTGATCTCACTGTTAGCTGAGCTTGATGCACTAAAGGAAAGCCTATTCTGAGTACTACAAGTTGCATTTCATCAAAGTTGTTTAACTATTTTGGATGAGAATAGGAACAATTTCACATATCCAAGTAGCTAAAGTCACAGTTAATATGTTGGGTTCCACACTCAGAAAAAAAAAAATTGAGTTTCTGTCACTGTGACCTTCTGTATCTGCTTTTATAATCAGTGTGATCAAAGCAGTTCTTCTGTCATGGGACAGGATTCCCTTCTGGAATATTTCCACAGAACTTGAGACAGCTGTTGCAAAAATGTATTTTAAAAAGCTGCAGGAAATCTGTCTGTAGCTGAAGCTTTTCCCAAGTTTTAAGTCTTGAAAGAATCTTTCTGTTTCCTGTAAGTAACTGTGTCCTTTAATTTGATGTATCTGCTTGTAGAGGGGAATCCTTTTTCACTAATGTTTGTCTGAAATCACTTTGGTTGAAATTATCTCTTCCAAATCTCTTGGCTACTGTATTTGTCTGTTCCAAAGTACCTCTGAGCCATAATCTTCTGGGTCAAGGGGGCCATTATGATCATCCCATTAGACCTGGGGCATAAGAGAAAGAACAATTTCAGTGATTCTCCTGGAAAACTTCTTGCTTCTGGTTGACATGCCCATCCTTCAGAGGAACAGATTCACTGGGGATTAGACTACTGCTGCTAGAACAGTAGGATGACAAAGGCCAGGAAATCAGTTTAGTAGTTATGGTCACACAACCTGAATGTCCTGGCTGTGTCCCATCTGGGTCCTTCATGCTTATTTTTGGAAGAACTACCAGTCCCAGTAAATTTTCCACTGATCCTTTCTTAAAATTTTGCTGTCTATAAATTAAAGGAATGTAAGGATACCAAAATGTGATTTTGTGTCAGTGTTTTGCAGTGCAGCCAAAACTGTCATGTAAGCATCAGGCTGTGTCCAGATACACAAATGTTCTTCCAGGGAGCTGAGACAGTGAGATCACAAAAACTGTGAAGAAGCACAGGTTTCCTGCCTGTGGCCTGACCATCTCTTTTCACAGCCCAGAGTAACTCCATCTCTTTCTTCTCTCCTTGGCAGTGCATTGCTATTCTCTCACCCCTGCAGTTTGGAGGCAAATGATGGTCCTCCAAGACAAATGTCTGCCAAGCTTTGCTCCGTGCTCCACTGAAGCATAAAATGTGATGTACATTGGCTCCTTTGTGGTGGTTCTCTTTCCAGACACATAGCTCCATACCCATCCCAGGGCAGAGCCCCACGGCTGTGGGGGAACTCTAATGAGGGTTTTTCATTCTGAAGTGTTTTGTGCCCAAAACATGCATGGCAGAACTTTCAGAGTTCAGAGTTATTGGCCCCAAAAGCCATTACACAGCTGCTGAACTCCCATCATGAATTTACTGTTTTGACATCCTCAGCCCTCTCCTTGCATGTTCTCCACTACCTTCAAAGTCTGCATTTTCATCCAGTTCTATTTTTTTCCATGCAAATACACAGGAAAAAGACCACTGTTGTCAGTTTTCTTTTCTTTGTAGTTAATCATTCTAAATTCAAAATTTGAGGTGATAAATCAAACAAATATGTTTTTAATTTGAGCTGATGGATAACAATATCTGAGAATCTTTCAGCACTTCCTCGTAAGAAGTTTTTACTATACTGTTCTTACAGTCTTTTTTTCTGCTTATGAGAGATATTGATCACATCTATTTTAGTCTCCATTACTATGTCCCATTTTATTTCATTCAGGATGACTGAGGAGTTTTCCAGTCTCTAAAATTTAAATAATTAGGTCTGTTCATAGATTCATTTACTCTATAGTCTGTGAAATCCCCTAATAAGGTCATATACCTTGGGGTTTTTTTTCAAAAAGAATGTAAGATAGTTTTAAGTGGCTGAACTGTGATTAACCTGTGGGTTTACATGAATGAGAGATGCATTCATCTTATTCTGGTTTAAATGCAGGTTCAGACCTTCTTGCAAAGACGTACTTTGTCTAAGAACAAGCTATTTGACTTAATTCAGATAGGACTGAATTATATCACAGTTTTTATCAGGTGAAATTCCCTGATGTCAGGTTAAAATAAAGTTAATCACTCCATTTTTTGCTTTTTTATTTGTTACCCAGTTCTGTAAGTCTGAAAGAGTAGAAGCCAATTAGGTAAAAGAGAATCCCAGATTTTAAGAAGTTCATTACAGCCTTTCTAGAAAATACGTCATCTGAAAAACTTTCAGACCTAATAGATGCTGAAAGTGGAATGGCTATTACTTACTGCCACAGCATCCTCTGATCTTCCTGGAACTCTACATGAGTCTGTTTATTACTGTTTTCTTTAAAAGTGAAGCCCTTCTGACCTTATTTTTTTTTTTTTTCCACCTTCTCAGTACTTAAAGAGTGGAGTAGTAAAGACTTAAAAGAGAGAGAGAGAGAGAGAGAGAGAGACTATCTATGATTAATATTATAATCCACAGCCCTGGAAAATTCCCTGTGCATGATCTGAGCTGTTGCACAACAGGCTGACTGCAGACATTGAACCTCTGTGCTTCTCAGGGTCCTATTGGATCTATTTATGAGGTCTTCTGTAAAGGTTGGTGCATGTGGGAAAGGTATTACCAGTTTTTCATTACAATTTCACCAGCAGTCCATTCTCAACAATGAGTGTGGAACCAGAGAACATTGAGCAAGGGATAAGGGTGAAATATATGGCTAAGAATGGAACCCACAAAAATTGAAGAGAAAAAGCCAACACATTGACCTATTTACCTTACAGAATACACTTTGTATTTCTACAAATTTTCACAGTTCCCTTGTGCATCATAACACATATCTGGTTCAAAGCTTCCCTTTTGAGAAGAAAAGCTCCCTGTTTGTATTTACCTCATTTTGCATACAGAAAAGGCAATAGAGCGAATTAGGAATTTACTGAACCAATCCTGTTGGATAAAGTGATTGAGTTACTAATTTCATTAATGGAGACAAGTTGCCTTCAAAGTCACAGGAGTGAGAGGCAGTATTCATAAGAGTAAGATGAAGCATTTTCTTAAGTGCATTTGGACAATAGCAGTGAATGGAACAGGAATTAGTCTTACACCTCTCTAAAGCAGTCTTGAAAAATAGTCATCTCTGATAAATCCAAGCCTCTGACAAAGGCTTCTGTGCTCATCACTGGACCTGAGAAAACACATGAAAGAAAAAAAAACAAAAACATAATATGGGTTTGTTTCAAACGCTACAGTGAAAATTTTTTGCTATATGTTGTCTGAAGTCAGAGAAAGCATAAGTATCCAATGTGTATGAACAAGCATTCTTCACACAGTATTCAAGACCAGACATACAGCTAACCTGAACAATAAAAATTACATTAAATAACTGTGTCCAGTGTGCAGGTCTGCTCAATTCCTTGTACTGTGTCTGCCTTCCTCCTTCTCACTTAGCTAATACACATTTTGAATATGTACAATGGGGCTCCTGCCTGCTAAGTGGGCTTTAAGCAATCTTCCTTGGCAAATCATCCAAAGCAAAAGAGGGTGTAAGAGTGATTAATAAACGGGCTTTTTATGCCCCCTGGTGGAAAAGCCTCAGAGCAGCCGTAAGGATTTCCTGCAGGAAGGTCTGTAAACAGATGTGTGGTTCCTGGGACATAGCTGAGCCGCATTCCCGTTCGAGGCACTTTGCTATTATCGGTGTACAGCCCATGAATAAGAACACACAAGATCCCAAGTTACAAATGAGCACCTGGACTCATTTAAGTGCTGCTAGCATGATGTACATTGCTCATACGGTATAAATTGCTGGCCTGAAATTTCTTGCAGGCAAATGATGCCAAGCTCTTAATATATATAAAATGAACTCTAGTAACATAAGCAAAATAATCACAATTTTCCCCACTGTCTTTCCAGGATTTCAATCTGGAGGGTTTTGAAGGATACACAATACCTTGTTACAAACCATATAATGTTTTAAAAAGTATCCTACTGACAACCTTGGCTAACATTGTATCTTCTATCTAGATTACTTCAATATGTCATGTCCCTATCACACCACTCTGTCCATGGTCCCAAAGCCAAAGATTTTTGTCTTGTCCAACCTTTCCATCTGGAAGTAATGAGCTTAATATTCTGGCTCTACCCCCATAAAAGCTATGTCACAAAAAAGTAGCAGCCTTACAAACTGTTGTATACCCTGAAGACAAATTTGAGATCCATGCAGCCTCTCGAAGCTCTGCTCAGATTCGTTTAAAGACAAGTTTTCCACTCTACTCCCATAAGACCTACAGCATACCACAAGACTGAGCGCCATTTGACAACCATTTATGCTTAAATCCTGTCCTAGACATGGCAAAGGACTCTGCTTAACAGATAATGAAGAGCCAGGACTGTCCTTTGGGGAAAAACACATCATGTTATAAGATTTGCTCTTACAATGGCAGTTCTCTTGGTTGCAATTCCTCTGCAAGCTAAAGCCGAGGAAACAGAAGTTCTTTGTTTTCACATCTTGTGTTATGTAAAGTGAATGCAAGCTCCTCTCTGTCCTGTTACATGTACAGAGCAAACAAGCACACAGGTAGCAAGCAGTGTGATACCCACCAGCTGAAGCCTGAGCTCTGAGTGCACATCCATCAGCACAGCCTGGTGCCTGAGAGCATCAGCAGGGCTCCCTTCACTGCGCCTGGGTGAGGGCAACGAGAGCTGTTCTGGGGAGGCTCGGCCTTAAATCTTTTATCTTTCCATTTTCTTTCTTTTATCATAGGGGGAGAAGAGTGGAACATCACTCTGAGTGAAGGTTTTACAAGTGATGTCCTAAGAAATATTAAGAGTTACCAAAACACTTATTATGAATTGTTTTCCTTTTCTTTAAAGGTATTTTTTCATCTCACATTTCTAGTATTATCAAGTTTTTGCAAAAACTGGAATTCTGTGCCAAAATGCGACAGTATTCTGCAGACACCTCACCCAGGCTGCATAAATTTACAGAAGGAAACTTATCTCATGTACCTTAGGTACCTATTTTTTGTTGGAATTAATCTTCCATTGGAAGTGCCTCTCTCCCCTCAGTAACTATAGTCAAAGATAGCCCTGGAATAATGTTTAAATAACTAAACTAAGGTGGCATCAGTCCCATTTTTATGCCAAAATTGAAAACAGAACTCAAGAGTCAGCTCTTGTGTATGTCATATTCTTACATCATATAAGAACTCATTTTATAATTCCTTGACTATTTTAATTTCATCTAAATAAAACCCTTGCACATTTAATTGATACTTCTTTCAATGCCTCTCAAAACAGAAAATGGTTTTAACAATATTCTCTTACTCTTAACTAGGAAGTTGTGCAGGTACAGGTGGATTAATCATATATTCTTAGAATCACTATTATGCTACTGCTGGCCAGAAAAAAAAAAAAAAAAAGTCAAATTTAAAAATGCAGATGTTCTGAAATGAAAATGCTTTGCACAGTCTTATTAAATTTGCTGAAATTAAATTTTGGCAGATAGGAATATTCTGACATTGCCAAAATATCCTATTTTATAATTTTGGCCGCCGGCATCTAATATTTCCTTTCAAAATAGTTTTGCATGTTTAATGTTCTTATGATGTGTTTCATTTTGTGTTCTCAGCACAATTAAAAAGTCAACTGTAATCAAATGTTTCTCTCAGAGACATTTCAGTTAGTATGAGATATTTTTCTTAAAATTTTCTCTTCCAGATAATTTTGAAATTTTCCAAAGTTGTGCCTAGCTGGCCTAAAACCAAATCTGAAAATCCTCTGAAAATTTATTTTCTACATAGATATGATTTACTGCTGATATTCCACCAAGAATGCGTCAGTCATGGACCTCTTAAAAAGCTGAAAGGAAAAGAGATTCACTGTTCCTCAGAGAGGACTTCACTCTTGCTGAGCCAGGACTTATGATCCAATTCCAAAACTGCAAGAATACCCTGTACAAAAACACTTTTCTTCCAGTGAATCTGTGGAGAAATCGGTGGTATCTTTTGGATCACCCTGAAAAATTTTATGTGATCAGAGAACATACAATAAATACCGTCTCTGAAAGTACAGCTGTGTCAGCTTTTAGCATTAAAATGCCTGAGTGGTTTAAGTTCATGGTTGCTTTCATTTTCCTCTGTGAAGGTCATGTTCAAGAAACCAGAAGGGAAGTATTTCTTCAGAACTGTAGATTCAGAGACATCAGGTTTGATCTGTCCATTTATTAGCATCAGTCTGTGTAGCAGTGTCTTCAAATACAAATTTGCTATAAGGAGCCAGATCCCTCAGCCTTTTGAGTTCATTTTGTTCTGCTTCATAGCTCACTTTACAGCGGTGGAAAATGATGTGTACCATCTGGAGGGTCCTTCTGAATATTTCCTCTGAGAAGATGGACTCTGGTTGTTGTAAAGCCAGCAGAAATGTCTTTGATGTCTGTGACACCTCTGCTATGCTGCCTGGCATGAGGAAAGGGGTGTATTTACAGAAAAGACAGAGAATTTGGAGAGAAAAGCATTTTCACTGCCCGATTTTTCCCAGAGTCTACAAGTTCAACTCACTGGCAATATTTTAAAACATTTCTCAGCAGTGTTTTGTTTGAATGCTGATGGTGCTGTAGCACCGACCACACTTTTCAACCACTGTCTGCTTTCCTCCTTAGCAGAATTCAGACCCAAACTATTTCTTTGCACTTGGATCTCTTCTTTTTGCTTCTCCCCAGGTCACCACATTCTGTCCTGCTAGGTGTGTGTTGACACAGTATGTTGACTGTCTTGATTGCTGTGTATTGATGGCTGGGTGGCTGCTAGGCTGAGATGTCTCCCTGACTACAGCTGGACATTGCAGGGGGACAGACAGACACCTCCTGCAAGGTCCTCAGGCAGGCTGAGCTTAGTGAAGAAGGCTCCTACTGCTATAGCAGATCTCAGTGTATCTGCAGCTCCTTGCCTTTAACAACTATTTAAGCTTTGCTTTCCTCCAATCAATCCAAAATCTGCCATACTAACAAAAAAAGAAGCAAGCAAGCAATCCTTCCCTCCACCTGCAACACATATACTCACATGCAAATTAACAATGTTTAAAAAAAATAAAACGGTAAATTCAGCTTTTAATGTCATAGTGATCTGGTCATGCACTGAAAATTGATCACAGAAGCAAAGAGGAAAGTACTACCTCTCTCCAAAAGAGTTTATGATGCTAGTATAAAAGTTAGAAATATGGGATAGTTACAGGTGGGAAGAATAAGGAAAAAATGAGGCAACCTTAGTGGTTGTGAAATGTCTAAATTCTGAGATAAATTATCCTGCTTCATTTGGTCTTTCTACCTGCATGTCTAATTCTGCAGAACTTATGATCTGATAATGTTCATGCTCAAATTTTTTATAAAAGAGATTAAATTACATCACTCTGAGCACAAATGTGTCCAGGATGAAAATGATTTATTGTAAAGATTTCAAATATTCTGATGGTGGCTCAAGAGTTAGGATGATTATTTTCTTGCACAAAACCTGAAGAGCAAGCAACTACCTCTGAGTGATTTTCTGATATCCCATTAGTTGTCCACAGGTCACATAAATTTCTATTGCTAAGCAGGTTACTTTTTATGTACTACTGTTGAAATCTGAATACAACTGCTTTTCAAGTTTCATCTAATTTTTCAAGACTGTCTTTCAGAGGAAATGGAACCTAATGTGATTTAACTGCTGGAGGAGGTAGAGGGGGGTTAAATTCAGTCAATTGATGTTCATTATAAACAAATCCAAATTCCTAGCTAGTATGGTATGACTAACATATGTCACATACTACAGCATGTCTGGTGTACCCTTTAACATTTTAACAGTCCATCAGACATTAATGTGACTTAAACATCAAAAACAGGTTCATTTTGCCATTAATATCCTGAAACAAGAACATCTAATATACACATCCTGAGATTTAATCTGTAAACATAACCAAAAATGTCTGGATGAAGGGGGCTTGTTTATATTTCAGTAGTGCTACTTCCATGAAGCATGTGTCTGCTATCTTTAGTGTGCAACTCCAGCATCCTACCATTGAGAGACCTCTAATGTCTTTGATACTGTTAGGGAGACTTATAAGTCTTCTGCTGACAAACCAGTCCCTTTGTAGATCCCCTAAAGTTAAAGCTACTGATAAACATAACTTGTCTTAGAAAGAAGGGAAGAATTTTAAAACCACTTCAAACATGCTCAAGATTTCCCTATTCATTTTTGCATGGTGTGAAAGCAGGTTCTGAAGTGAGTAGGAATTAAGTGGACGTGCTTCTCTTTACTGAAGCAAAGACTTGTTTAATAAACAAGAAAGAAGAAGGGAAAATGTGTCAGTGCATGCAGTGACAAAATAAGATCTGAGGAAAACTTAATAAAATGCAAATGAAATTTCAGTCCCATCAAATCCCTTTGTTTATTTATTCTATCATTATTCAAATATTTAGTTATTGCATTGATGAATGATCAAGGAGTTATTTTGCTTAGGAATTAGCATAGGACAAAGCAGATGTGCATTTAGTCTCCAAACACACTGTAACTATCAACTGTGTTAGGAGTGAGTGAAGCCACCACAGTCAGGAAGATAATGAAAAAAGAGAAGGAAAAAAAATGAATACTTATACACTTTGATATCTGCAAGATTGTTTAATCCAGCTCTTACGTAGATAAAACCACAATGTAATTGCTATGGAGTGAATTGCATTAACAACTATGGCCTTGGAAAACCAGCCAGATACATTCAAGGTCTGAAGTACAGATGAATACTTAATGTATGAATATCTTAAATCAATCGTTGAACCAGTGGAATTTGTCAACAGCATGAATTTTTTGAAGAAAAATGCAGATTCATCTTAACTTTTTACATCAGCGCATGTGTTTCCATTAAATTTTTTGTCAGGACTGTTTTGCAAGCTGAGGCTGGAATTTCTCATCAAAACCAGGCAGAGAAAATCCCTTCTCAAAATAGCTAATGGCATGGAAAACTCCTTTGGCATAGAACAAGAGCAAGGACTTCAGTATGGTCTCCTGAGCAATCTTATTTCAGTATGTGAAACAGAGCCAGCACAAACCTGAGCACGGGCAGATGGTTGTCTGTACAATTAAATTGTTAGCATGGTCCTTGGCAATAGTTTGGCCTGGGCTAACTGCCTCTCTCCCAAAAGTGTCCCAGCACAGCTGAAGGGATAGTTTGAGCCAGTATAGATGCAGTCAGCATGTTTTTGGGGGGTAAAAGCAATTAACTGTGTCAACACAAGCCGTGCGAGCTGGCCTCAGGTCAGACAGCAGTCCCTGGGCAATTTCATTACGAGTACAGCTGCAATACAGTAGTCCCTGTGAGCACATGGGGGAGTTATAAGATACTAAGGGAAAAGACTTTTTCACATGCACTTTTGCTGCAGATTTTTCTGGAACGATCTCAGTTTTGTCCCAGTACAGACTGAAAATGTTTTCTGAAACCATGGCTTTTTGGCAAAATAAAATTCTTGTTTTCTGGCCAACTCCAGTACCAGTTTGACACTATTGACATAGAAATTAGCAGAATGTATATTAGTTAAAGCCCTAGTGTGGGTACAGTTTTGCAGATAAAAGAATAATTTTTATGTATTTCTCTTCCTGTAATGCTGCAACATTAAGGGGTTCATTCAGATTTCCCACTCAGATTCTATGTTAACTATTTTTCATGTCCTCTTTCAATAAATGTAGCATAAGGAAAAAAAGAAAACAGGAACAAAGAAGGACTGAGATTTGAATGGACACAGGCAGCATATTTAAATACGTCTGTATTCTAAACATATGCAACATTCAAGATACATAAGTGGTTCTGATGAGGTTCTAGATGATGATAAAACTTAGGGGATAACAGGGACACAGATGATTTACTTTAGGTGATATTTCTTTACTGCTCTGTACCATGAAAGCTGTGCACATGGCTTTGGAACATGTACACTCTTCCTTCTATGTGTAGGTGTATGTGTAGCTGGGGGGGTTCCACCTCCAGGTAATTGTCAAAAATACCAGATCTCCTTCAGTCCATGTTCTGTAAGAGCAGTTTAGAAAATGGCCATGCATCCATACATCTACACTTAAAACTCTTCGAAGTTAGATGGGATTTCTTGCAGCCTGTCATATTTCTAAACTAGAACAATTGCCTTTCCAGTGAAGATCTGTGGATATACTCTCTGAATTGGGTATGAAAATTTCTTTTTTCAGAGATAAATCCTGGAAAGTGAGAAATGCAATGATGGGAAGTAGTGGGGAGTGTTTTTAAGGAGAAGCAACAATTTGTAAGGATGTAGTGTCCTCAGCTGAGATAACATGATGTTCTTTTCTAGGAGCAATTCTAAAACCTGAAGTGAGCAATTTAATAAACCTGAGACAGTTTTAGCAGTTAGTGATGAAACCCTCCTGCATCAGTGCATCCAGACGTTTTTCATCATCACCAAGTTTCACCTTAAAATTAAGTTTCTTGCAGCCTTGACTCTTCTAAGCACCCATAAGATATTCTTATACTTACTGACTTCACTTGCAGAGCTCTGTATCTATCGTCTTTTTTGTGGGGTATAGATGGTCTTTTCTTCAGTTTTCAGTTCCTGGAGACATGTTACTCTGATTTTTCTTCCAAGGAGCAGTCACTGTTCTTCTCATCTTATGAGAGGAAATAAGAAATATGAATATTAATCCAAGCAGTGCTCGTTATCTTCTTGCTCTCTCATACTTTTAAAACTAATTGCATGATAAGAAGTTGACTCATGTTCATTGAACATTTGGACTAAAAAATACACAGTTACACATACTTCCAACAAGCTAATGTCTTGCTCTTTTAATAAGTTCAATAAAAGTTAGTCACCGTGACTTTGTGTTAACATTTAATTTCTAAACAATGGTCCATGCAGAAATCAGGTCCTCCACAGGGAATAGCTATTGTGAACCATATTTCTTTCCTTTCATTTTAGATTACTTGTGTTTTGCCTTACAGCCAAAATGAAACCTAGTTTCTCTCCTTTGACCACATCTCAATGTGGATAGTACGAAGCACTAAGAGCTTTCCATTGCTGTGGTATATGCTGTTAATTGCTAACATATTCTGCCACATCATTTTTCACAGTATTGGAACTTTTTAACTATACCACAACTCAACAAATATTAACAGGACCAGACATGTCTTGGAAGATGGTACTGCTAGTATTTCCTTCCTCCTTTGGTTCCCACTGAGCAGATGTAAATCACTTTGGGACTGTGTTTCAGTTCTGAAACCTATTTCAGTTTTGCTCAGACTTAATTGGAGGTCATGTGGAGTTTTCTTTCTTTTTCAAAAACAGGGAAAAAAAAAAAAAAAAAAAAAAAAGCAGTCTTTGAGCTTTAATTGCCAAGAAGCTCTCCCCCACAGAATCCACTTAGGCAGATATCTTGTAGGAAATCCATGAAAAAACACAGCCCCCAGTTTTTATTGAGAAATGAGACAAACTTGTAACTGGGAAATACTTACCCTCTCAAGACCCTGACCACATGACCTGCTCTTGTCCCCTTTGGCAGTTCCTCTTTCCAGCTCTCTTCAGGACCTGGGCTGTCTTGGGTGATGCATTCTACACTGAGCCTTTAGAACAGGGCATGATCCTCAGTAGGGCCCTTGAGTAATACTAAGATTCAAACAAATGATTAATAAAGAGCAGATCCCAGGCTTTAAAGTGCAGTTCATTCTCACCATTCAGATCTCATTCCCACAAAAGGAGCTTGTCTACATTCATTTGGTGCAAAATGAATGTTGGATTCAGGTTTCGTGGATCTAAAACGAGAGTTTTCTTCCTCCATTGGGGAATCTAAGTTTTCTTCTGAGTAGAAATTTAGATTAAATAAAAAATACATTGCTGCTTTCACAGCTTTCTTGGCTGGAAACCAGGGAGTCCTCCTCTCTGTAATTCTGCTTATTCTTTGCAGGTGCTTTTTGAACATTTATATTGCCCTGGGCAAGTGACTGAACATAAGTCTGTTTTTCGAGACTCAAAATGTGAACACTACTGCTTGTCACCAGTGATCGAGCTGCCTAACATCTCCACCAGTGCATACATACTATTTTGCTACTTGATGTGACAGAAATAGGATTTTAATTCTATTTCTTCATTGAGAGCATAAAAATACATTAAAATACATTTCGTTTTACTAGTTGAATTAGTTTCTTTTTCAGAGGTAAAAGACTGGGGCAAAACCAACTGAAGAAGCACATAAACAAACAGAAGTTCAATACAGTCACTGACACCTCAGGAAAACACTCTGACTAATTTCCCAATTTTTCTCTAAAAGAACCACAACAGAACATTGGTGGTATGTAAAACTAGGGGAAAGAAACTTATAAGAGAAAACAATGTTTTAGGGAATGCTTTTTCTTTGTTTTTGTTTGGTTTCATTTTGGTTGTGTTTTGTTTCGTTTGGGGATTTTTTTTTTTTTGTTGTGGAAATAGGCTATTTAAGAGTCCTATAATTATTTATCCCTTGAAAACCATAAATATTGACTGTAAAGTGATACAAATATACTTCCCCTCAGCAGAGTATACATTCAGCTTCATTCTCTTGCATCTTTTCAGGACCTTGGAAGACTGTAGTTGAAGCAGAGCAGTGCCCTAATTTTATCACTTCTAATACAATGGGGGTGTGTCACTGCAATGTTAGGGTATGTATCCAGTATATGCATGGATATAAGGACTTTTATTGGGGCTGAAGGTTTTTATGCAGTGGTAAAAAAGGAACTGGGTTGTGTTTTGGGGTTTTTTTGTTTGGTTGGTTTTTTTGTTTGGGGTTTTTGTTTTGTTTTGTTTGTTTTGGTTTTTTTTTGTTGTTGTTTTGTTCTTGTTTTTTTGTCAGCTTGCAATGTAACATTTTCAAACACTGGGCAATTTTATCCCAAAAGGAAAGGTTAACTGCTTTCAACATCGTAGCTAAGTTGCATAATACAACACCTTTCTGTAATATGTTTCTAAGAGATTAGTCTTGCTTTCTGTGCAACTTTAGGTAGTACTGAAGATTTTTGTTGGTTTTATAAAGCTGGCTTTTAAAAACATAGCTGGCCAGAAAACAAGAATGCTATTTCAATTTAAAAAAAATCAAGGTTTTCACATTCATTTTTAATCTGGTGGAGAAGTAAACCCAAGACATGTACTTTTTTTTCTTCCTAATGAGAGATACCAGAATAATTGATAGCATTGCAATTCTAGTACATAGGCAAAATTATGGAGAAAATTCTTGTCTTGAATTGAGCCAATGACTCTTCCAGTATAGAGCTCATAGACCTTTTACTAGATTTGAATACAAAATTCACCCTTGACATTTGTAAAGCCTGCCAATGAAAATTACTTGGAAATAATAAACATATTCTTGTGAGGTATCAAGTTTGACAAATCACTGTTCATAAGGAAAAAAAAAATCAACTCTATTCCCTGCTTTGCAAGATTATACATAAATAAAATGCATAATAAGACTACCTTTGCAACAAGTTATGTTGAGTTCAGAATTTAGAGATTCAGGGTGAAGATTCAGCTTCTTTTCATATTGTAATAATTTACAACACACTGGGACAAAATGTTACCATAGAAAATTTCTCCAGCACTTTTGAGTGCATAAAGTGCATGAAAACAATACAACCCTTATGATTATAATCTCCTCAGAAATTAATTTAACCTTCAAAAAGCTATAACACGAGCTCACATATTCAGGTGCTGTAATTTCCTTCAGCCCCATCTCACTTTTCAGGGCTGGTAATACCATGCTTGTGGATATGTTTACATAGAAATTGTCTCAGTACAACCTTCCACACCAGAGTTTCTGGTGCAGAAAATGAACAAACATGGGCTAAGGCAGAAGTGGAGCACACAGGACCCAAATTGTCTGAACTCTTGGGGTCCATGACATTGCCAGGAAGGCTCAGAGGAGTGTCAGCCTGGAAGCTGAGAAGGCAGGAGGGGTGCAGCAGGTTGGCAGATACAGGTTCATTCTTCCATGGTGATGTAGCCAAGCAGAAAGAACTCCAGTCCTATGTTTGAAAGTGGCATTGCCACAAGAGTGCGGGAACTCAAACAGTACTCCTAATGATCCCAGTGTGAATGCAAAGAAATGTGAAATGGGCTTATTTGGTTGCACTCCAATGTGAAAGCAGAAATACCAGCATTTGCCAAGTAAGAAGGATGTAGTCAGCAGAGAGAGTATTTTGTAACTAACTTCTAACTTTAGAAGATAGTGCAAACAATGGAAAGAGAAGGGGGCTGGCTTTTATTTTAAAAATAAAAATCTTTAGCATACAGCTTACTCTATTGTAGCATTTACACTTAACACAGGACAGCTTTATTTTATTTATTTTTACATGTTTGCTCAATTTCAGATGGGGTGAGTGAGCCCTTAAAAATATACCCTCTAGGTTCATGATATACATCAGAGCTGTAAATCTCCTAGGAGACTTAAACAAAGAGAAGCTAAAAAAGATGTTCCTTATTCTGCTGCAGTTCTGCCCATGATTAATGGAAGCCTCTGATGATGACTGCAACTCAGTATATTTCTTGGCAGTGTCACAGTGTTTTCCTTTCTTCTCAGCTGGGTCAAGTCATAGTGACTATAAAAAGTAGAAGCACAAGATTTTTCTTGATAGATCATAATGTAAAAGAGGGCCTGCTGCTGTACAGGGTGTTGTTTCATGCATAACTGTGGGTGTTTGTGAGGACATGGTAGAGATTGGGACTTGATAACTAGCACAGAGAACTAGGATTCAGATCAACTTTTGCAAAAGAAACCTTGCCCCATTTCTGTGCCAGCAATGTTTCCTATGAATGTCTCATTGTACTGGCAGGTTTGCTAAAGGCTTTATTTTCCTTTTCAGGTTTACAATCACCCAGTTTCTGTTTGGGTTGCAGCATCCAGGGTGCTTTCTGTAGGTCCAAAGTTCAGGCATTCTGAGTGCACCTCAAGAGGCAATGTTGCTGTAGTGTTTCAACTTCTACAAGTTTTGCCAATTTTCTACTGTACCGAGCTGTCAGAGCCTGGCTTCAGTCTGGGTGTCGTAAAATGCCCAGGGGACATCCCCTGGTCAGCTCACTTGAGAAGAAATTAATATTTTACTTCAGAAGCTTCAGAGGACAGGCCACATATGAAAAACCTTATATATAATTTCAACAAGGAATATTTGACATAGATTTCCCTGGCTTCCCTGTAGCCTTGCTGTCTTATACCAGTAGTTACCTTGTGGGAATTCTGCAGAAATTTTCTTATAATACTGTACTTTAGTGTTTTTTGATTATTTTTATTTGCTCCAGGGTATATTTTACTCACAGTGATAACCCAGGACTAGGGTGTGGACTAGATCATGACTTCAGACCTCATGTAACTTGAGGAAAATAGAATTAAATCATGAAGAAAATAACATCTTACAGGTTTCTCCTCATTTTTGAAAATTTACTTAAGAAAAAATGATTGTGACTAGTAGGTAGCTCAGGGTATTACAGTGACACAAAGGATCTTTTAGCTTGATGAGTAAGAGCCATCAGCACGTCCCTTCAATACAGCTCACATATCTGGGAATTTTCAAGATGTTCTAAATCACTCAAATCTGATCCCTTACCTTAAAAAGAGGTGGTGGTAGTATAGACATTTTTCTTTGCCTTAGCCTCTTTAAGACTAGGTAATCCAATTATCATTGTCTTTGTAACAAGATTTATTTTTAAAATATCTGACTTTGTATTTAAACTCAAATTGCTAACATAAGTGAACATGCTTTGTAACAGAGACCACAAAGTACAGCAAAGCATTGGAGCTGAAGTCAGCAGTCAGCCATTGTCAGCTTCCTGTGATCAAAATCTCTGTTCACGATGGAAAGCTTCATTAAACAAGTAGCGGTTTTATGTCATTGCCAATGACAATTTTGTTAAAGTAGACATTTTTCTATGCCTAAGTATATGAAGATATCATGTCTTATATGACCCAATTCTGTTGCCTGTTTTTTTGGTTGAACTGCCTTAATGCATGTTTACCCTGCTAGATGATAAAGAATGAGCTGCAGAGCAAGATGTCATCTCATGGAGAATATCAGTGATGCCCTATATCTTCTGAAAAAAAGGATGCTAAATTCAGATTGTAGAAACACCAGCTTTTATAATCAAACAAAAGACTGCTCTAGCCTTTTAGGTTTTATGCCATTATGTCTCTAATTCTTTTCTTGTGAGAAACCAATGGCTTGAAAAATTCTCCTTTTTTCTTCAGCAGAACATGATAAACCAATGTCTGTTTTTAAATTTAGACAGCCTTGGGGTAGATGTGAGAATACGCTGTGAATTAAGCATCCCTTGACAGATGGAAGTTTGCAAAGTGAGAAAAACCAGACTGACCTTTAGTGTGGTGCTGACAAGTGAAGGATTACACCATCTTTGGTATTAGGAGCCACATGTTATGTGTACCTCATCAGAGGGGCACATGTACACAGGAAACCCACTGTTCCCTGCCATTTATTAATAGTAATACTTGCCACAGTCAAAATATTTGGTACATTTAACGCTTTGAAGGATTAAGGAGCCAATCCCATTAATACTGAACACAGGAAATTACTGACTCTCAGGACAACACCAGGTATTGCAGACTCCATTTTTTAAAAAAACCCTCTGGTTGTGTGACTTGGTCTGGCTTGTGGCTCCAGTTATTCACCTGTGTGTGAGGCCAGAGCAGGGTCAGGGGCTCCATAGGGTGGGGACTGGTAGTGGCAGGGTCTCCCTGGAGCAACAGGGCAGGACCTGGCAGCCTGTCCCATCCCACCCTCCATCCAGGAGCAGGGCAGCCAGGGGCACTGTCTGCTGGTAGATGGAGAGTGGCAGTGATTCTGCATCTCTGCTGGGATAGGGGCTCATGACCCCAAGGAGGGTGAAATGGGGTCCTGGGATTTGGGAAGGGTGGATGGAGAAGCCAATGTGGGCACCAGAGCACAGATGAGCACTGGTAGTATAAATTAAGAAAAGTATCCTTCTGGAACAAGGACAACAATAATTTATATATTTAATTATATTTATTTAATTACCTTATAGCCCTGTCTTTAGAAAGTGTATGAAACTGTATGGTCAAAAAAACTGATGTCTAATAATACTGGGGACATTGGAACTGTGGATCCCTCTGAATGAAAATGTGCACACACTCTTGAGACCATGCATCTGAAAAACCACCTGTGTCAAGGCCCATGCCTCTCTTCAGCCTGGTGGCTCAGATCCACAGTGAAGCACAGCTCCAAACTCTGAGAAACTCTTCTTCTCTATGAAGAGGTTAATGGTTTTAAAGGAATGCAAAGTTTCTACTACAGACCCAGTAGCTTCCTTTCAAAAGCACACAAGGGCATAAAAACTGGCATAAATAAATCTGATTTTGCTTAAATTTCAACTTAGATTCTTACACCTGAAAAGAATTCTTGGATGTGTCCATTTTTACAACAAAAAACCCCAGATTAATACAACATTAGAGAAAAATCCTCTGAAAAGTCTGCAGCAACATCCCCAAAGGCATTAAATAGAGGAAAAGCAATACTTTGAAGATATTCATTATCATTTTAGCAATAATGTTTGTCATGAAAAACTTCCTCTCTTCAAATCTTTCCTTCAACTGTACTAATTACGTTAAATATTCTTTCACTTTTCCAATCTCATTTTACATGCAAATTTTTCATGTAAAAAACTTTTCATGTATCTTTTCATCTAAGTGGACTTGAGCATAGCATCCCTAGGAGGCTGACAAGTTAGATTAGCAGAGAAGCTTTACTGCCACAGCTACAATAAATTTCATTCTTGTTTTAGAAATGTCCGTCTGATCCAGGAAATTTTCCATTGGTAGCTGTGGATACAGTGTTAAACATTTAAGGGCCTTATGAATTTTGGGGGGAGACATATATTCTGTTTTTCAAAGAGAATTTGGAAACAGAAGTGTCAAGTGACAACTTGTTTCATTCAGTTGATATGAATACAATAAAGATTCTCCATCCCACCCTGATTCCTCACCTAAAAATGGTGTTTTGCTCTTGTAATGCAGTCTTTCCATCCTGAACCACTGTAGACATGCTCAGTTTTTTCACACAGAGCCTTTTTTTGTGGGGTTCTGCAGTGCTTCAACACTCCTTTAACATGAAATAATTTATCCTGAAAAATTAGTGGTGTTATTGTAGACATAGGCACAGTGGTCTTTTCTCTGACATAAAATGCTTTTCAATGATTGTGTCACAGCTAAAACTGTCTTACAGACATCAGAAGCTGCTGAGATATATGAATGGGCAGTGTAGATGTTCTCTAGGAAATCAAAAATACTTGGAAAAAGTAATGTTCAATGTTTCCTCTGGAACCATCCCATTAAATACAGGAAAATCCATTTGGTCATCTCAGGCAAGGGGCAATTTTAAGCACCTAAATATATCATTAGGATTCAGTTCCCATTAAAGAGATCCATGGATCTGTTCAGTTGCATAAATACAACTGCCATTTGAGGAAATCTCAGAAACACTTATAGAGCTGGCAGATATGATATGGAACATAGAGGGTACCTACATATTCAGCAACTGGAGCTGCAAGCCAGTGGGAAATGTTAGGGCATATGAAATGTCACCAGACACCTACGTGTAAAGAACTGAATCTTTCCTGGAATCTCAAGTGTCTCCATTGATGATATCAAATCGATGTTCATAGAGATGTTTACACTGAGGTGTCTCAGACTATGAGCTGGATTTTGCCCACCTCATTTCTTCTGCTGCCAGCCTTCTCTCTGAAGGCAATTTACTGGAAATGTTGTTGTAGGGACTAAGATAAAACCTCATGCTAGTGCACAAAATTTGAGTTTCCTTGGTGACTGGACTGAAATATAATGGCTCTGTTGTCCTGTGCTTCAGCTCAGCATGATTTTAGTGAATCAATGCTGCCATGGGGCTCTCAAACAGAGCTCCCTACTCTTTGGCTTTGTATGAGGACCCATGTGTTGCTCTGGTTTCCTCCTGCTATTTTGAGTTTTGCAGGCCTGCGTGTCAGATGAGCACAGCCAGCAGTGTTCTCTCCCTCCCTGTGACATTGTCTCTGTGCCAGGACTGAGTGAGGTAGGAGCATGGGGTGGCAGCACAGGAACCAAGGAAGCATCTGTGCTGCCTTTGTGTGCACTGAGTGCCCCCACACTGTGAGGAGCTCTCAGTTGGACTCATCTGGCTGAAGTCCAGTGCCTTTGAATGGTTCCAGTAACTCACAGGAGTTGGAACACACTGGGGAATCTGGCCAAAGATGCTCAGGGTTTGTGGTTGAATGGGCTAAATTGGGCTAGGGAGTGAGTGGTTGCTCTAACTGATTGCCTAATTCAAACCCATCATTTTAAACAGAAATACAGCTTCAATTAATATTTTTCCCCCCTTCTATTTAAACAGAAGTCCATAACGTACAAACCATAAAGACTTTTTGACAAGTTAGCCTAGATACACTCCTTAGCCTGATGACACTGCAATCAGAAAAGCATACATGAAACAATCTATAAATCTCTTTGGGCCTTCAAAACATATTTGAACTCCTCCAGAAGAGTGCGAAGTTTTGTTCAGAGCAAGGACCTTGAGGCTCTTACATGTGACCATGACATTTTCTGTATCTACCTCCAAGTTGTAGGATCATATCATTGAATTGTCTGAGTCGGAATGCACCTTAAAGACTATCCAGTTCCAACCCTCTTCCCACAGGCAGGGACATCTTTCAATAGACCAGGCTCCTTAGAGTTCAATCCAACCTGGCCTTGAGCACTTCCAGGGTTGTGGATCCATGACGTCTTTGGGTGACCTGTTCCAGTGCCTCACCAGCCTCACAGTAAAGAATTTCCTTCTACCACTGATATCAACCTGCTCTCTTTCAAGTTAACTCCATTCCTCCCTGTCCTATCACTACAGGCTTTGCAAAAAGTCTCTTCCTCTCCATCTGTCATTTTGCCCCAAAAGGGTCTCAATTGCTCTCATTACTCCTCCACAGGAAAGAATGCACCTGTTCCATTTTTAAGCAGCACTGCAAAGAAAGAGTTTTGGGGTCTTTATTTCTTTTTATCCCAGAATTATTGAGCCAGTTTTCATTCTTGTCTCCTATTGTCTGTCTCAAGTTTACTCCAAATTCACTACTTGTGAAAAGGAGAGCCATGAACATTAAGAGGTCAGAAGGTAAAACAGAGTTAACTTCCCTAAAACTGTTTATCACAAGGTTGAATGGAGATCTCAACAGTAAGAGTGGGACAGATTTCTTTCTTCAGTTCCAGATAGAGACTTGTTTCCTTCCTTAGGTCTGGATTACAGTTAAGGTAGGCAGGGTGACCAAATTAATCTCCAGCATTTTCTGCCCAGAAATAATGCTCATGTGGTTTCCAGACCATGCATGGATACACAGAAAATCTGATGTAATTGGGTTTACTACACCCACCCCCCCCACCTAGAAATGCACACATTGGAATGTCTTGCACGTGATCTGGGATGGAATTCTACCAACACAGGAGAATTGATTAGCAGGAGGATACAAGCAAGGCTCAGAATCTTGAAATACCTCTCAGAAAACTTTTTTGAGCAGAAAAAAAAACATTAAATGCCTCTAAGGAAATGAAGGTATAGAGTAAACCCTGAACACACATGAGCTCCAGGGACAAAAACATAGCAACATCGATAAGTACAGGCACTAAATGAGAGCCTACAGGGATAAGTGAGTGTGGCCATTCCATGGTCTGAGGGAAGAACAAGGCCTGAGTCTGCCATTCAGACAGATGTATTTCCTGAGACATCCAGGTGTCTCCCATTCAAAAACTTACATCTTTTTCCATGGGAGAATAATTGTATCCTGAGGTGTGGTGGCTGCCCCCTGAACTTGTGACCACACTAAGAATCAGCCTGTCCTTAAAATCAGTTTTTTTGATCACCTTTCTAACAGATACAGAGTTCATTTTGTGTTTCTGGGTATTGTTTCAGGTCCACAAAACTGATCATTTTGAAAGGCAGGGGAGTTCTGTGCAGAATTAATGTATAAAAGATGCACATACATGATTGTATAATTACATCCTGCCCTGCATTCTGATAGCTAAGCATTTAGTATTCTTTTCAGGAAATTAATAACTTTACAAAGCAGCTGCTCCATACACCAGCTTTAAAAAATAATATTGCTGTTGTAAACCATGGATTACTCTTTCTGATACAGGTAATCCTCTTAAAATTGACCATTCTGTAGTTAAATGAGTTTATCTTTCTTTCAATGTGTTTTGAGCTAAGAACCAAATGGTTAAATGTCCATAACACACCTTTAATTTTGGACAAAGTTTTAAGATTTTTTTTTTTTTTAAATGAAGATACCTGCAAATAGTTTTCCTTATCCATAACAATGTAATTTGGATGTTTGAGAGTTAAAGGCATATCCCAGCATATCCTGTCTATGTTAACTCTGTAAGGAATCACACATTAACAGCTGCAGAAAAACATACCCGTTTTTATATTAAAGCCTTGCCACCAATGGGAATATTAGTTTTCCCATGCTACAGTGTTTTACAGAGGCAAATTATTCATTTAGTAATGCTAAGTGGGAATTGTTCAGTAAAATGTTTTGTGTAAGAAAGTGCTGGTTTTTCAAAACAGAATCCTTCCATGGGGACAGTGAGAGGAACCAAGGTTAAAAATTCTGCTGAAAGCATCCTCAACTCTGAGAATCATCTGTCCTGTGATTGGAGCATTCACCTATATAGCCTGAGCTCGACATGGCTCTATGCACCAGGGCATTGAGAGCAGGACCTCGAAGTTGTCACATGTTGTCACATGGATCAATGAAGAGTCCTCACTGCTGGCTTATGCAGAACAGTGCTCATGTTCCTTCTCCTTTCTATGTGATAGTCCATGAAAAGCATAATCCTTAGAAGATGATAGTTTACATTTGTCTCATGGTGAAAAGATGGTATTTATTGTCTTATTTTTTGCTACAAAATAGCCTCATATAACCTGATCTAGTTCTAACAGCACTCACTGATTGTTGAGTAAAAATTGGTCTTTGAGATTGCTCTTGGCTCTAAACTTTTTGAAGGGTGAACTAATGTATGGGTAGGAAAGTACACTATCAGGTTTCCTGGGATCTGGTTTCAGAAAATTTCTCAGGTCTCCCATATGCTTTCATAATTAAACTACTAAGGGAAATTCTATGCTAGCACAACTGATGGGAGTCTATGGTTTATTGCTCTTTGCATATGTCATATTCCTTGTGGGAAATGGCAGGCTGTAGGATGGTATCTGGGCTCAAAAGTACATCAATAAACTCAAACATGATGCTTATGTCTGCCACGTTTTTGTATACATAAGACTCATACCTGTTCTTATTTAAGTAAATCCTTTACACATTTTCATAGTAAAGAATCTTGAAACAAAAGCCAATAACCAAGGCCCGTGCAAGTATTTGGAAAGGTTAGTCAATTTTCCACTGTTATCAAATCTTTTTTCTTGAAAAGCTGTGTAAACAAATGTTATTTTGGAAACTCTTACCAAATGTCTAACATTTGCATTTGTTCAAGATTATTTTTATTCAAAAGCCTCTCTTAAGTTATTGTTGTGTCTGATTATTTTACATGTTCAAACTTTCTTGTCAGGAGCATTTCAGTTTGAACATTTACTTCTTTTTGACCTTTTAGACCCCTTAAATCCTTTACCTAAGTGCTCCTGAAGACCATGACAAAGCGCCACCTTGGCTTTTAAAGGAAGAATGAAGAACAAATCTTGGTGGCTTTTCTGAACTGTCTTTAAAAAGATCACTCCAGCAAGAGCCCTGCATAACTCCCTGACTGCTGAAGGTTCGGTGTGACAGTCAATGATTTATGGTGAAAATGGTGATAGGACAATTTTTGCAAACAGTTTAGCAATGGTCTCACTTTATTCCCAGGAAATGTTATTATTGGCTGCACTGCTAAGTGTGTTCAATACCAGGACTGATTTCTGGCCCCCAGTCCAAGTGGTGAAGGGTGGTTTGTGTCTATGCTGCTCAGAGTCAGCTCAGATTGTCTACACCAGTGCAATGTAGTGTGATTGGTCCTGGACCTCTGCTGGGCCCCATGAAATCCCCCAGAGACTTCAAATCATAACAATCTTTTTTTTGTGCATGGTTCTTAGTTCAGTTCACAGTGTCAAGAATAGTGAGGACTGTGTTACAGCCTGACAGAATTGTGTTTTCTTAGCATGAAAAGGAAAGAGTGAACTGTGTGAACTGAACTATGGGGTGAGGGCATTTTTGAGGATGTAAAACCTGGAACAATGTTTTATAGGACTATGTGAGATGAACAGAGCCAAACCTAATGGGACTTCCTCATCATGACTTTGGAAGTGGCTTCCAAAGCTAACTATACCAAAAATTGTGTGACATATTTTTTTCCCAGGATGATTGATTCACTTCAGAGGAAAACTTGTGACCAGATTAACAACACAATATGGATCTCCAGGAGACAAAGATCAGTGGGTTAGATGGGGACCTAAAATAAGTGATAATTTAGACAGATCAGGAACATCTGTGAGAGTTAGAGTGGGGCAATGCTGAGTAAAACAAAATCCTGCTTCACAGTTTTATCAAGTTTGATATTTAGAGTTTAATAAGAGGATAGCCTTCAGCCAGGTCATTGAGAACTTTGGTGAGGTAAGGACCATTGGGGCAGGACTCCAAGAAAATATGTGAGAATGAATTAATGACATTTCAGCTTGTTCAGAAAAATTCACATTTTTATGCAACTGATTTCAGAAACGTGCTGTAGATAAGCTAGTTAAAAATGCAGAGACATTTAAACACTCTTGATGGAAACAAAGGACATTTCCTGAAGATTAATGATTGTTTGGGAGAAGCTGTGGTTTGAAATTCAGCTGAGAGCCATTAGCCTCCACTAGCCATCAATCCTCCAGAAAAGTTTGGTGCCAGAGTCATTATTACAATTAGGAGTTTAAAATGTATAGGTGTAGTGCATTTTCTGTGCATGATGAAGATGCCATTTTGACAGGACTCTTCTGCAGAATTCTGCTTTTGGCTAGATGAATGGCTTGGGGTCCCTCAGGGGTATTCTAATAATTTTAAATAATTTAAAACCGCAATTATGCAGCACCCTGGAAGATCAGCTGTGAACATCAGACCCAGTCATGCAAACATGTCAAACAAATAACACCTCGTAAAGAGAATGGCCACTTTGTCTCATCAGTTGAACAGTGCTGGATTTTAGAGCTTTGTTAGGCAGTCATTAGCTTCAGCATAATTAAAAGCTCAGGATCCAGCTGTTAATAATTGACTGAAGGAAAACTGTGTGGAGAAAATCAGATTTGGAGTTTTTGCTGGTAACGATTAAAGGGTTATTACTATGTGCAACAAAGCCAATGGTAGATGCAGTGTCAGAGTCAATGGAAACAAGAATGGGCACTTGGTCCTTTTCACTAATGTGGAACACGAACTAGAACTTTTCATAGTTCAACAGAAACTTTTCTCTACTGTCTTCTGGACTGTTTTAACCATACTGACAAAGCTCTACCAACTTTTGTTACGACTATCAGTTCTTCACAGATTTCATAACTAAGGCAAAATGGACCTATACTTCTTTACTTCCTGTACATAGGAAGTTATTTGGCTCTCTACTGATACTGAGCTAAAGGACAAGGCTTCAACTGAAGTGTGCTTTACAGTTTTGTGCTCTGAGGCCATCAAGAGATGGAAAATTTGCCACTTTCCTTGGCGTTTCTTTTCGTTCGTTCATTCATTCGTTCATTCATTTATTACATCATGTAAACATGTTCCTGTCCCTCCTGTTTCTGAATTAGACTAATCTGGCTCCATTGACAAGCCTGAAGTTAATGTTAGCTTTTTCTGGTAATTATAATTTGAGATTTCTTTCCCAATCTTGCACTGTAATCAAATTAATGTCTCATCTTACTGATAGCCAGCAAAACCCAATTCCTTTAATATCTGCATTGGGTCACCTGAGCTATGTAGGAAAACAGAAGCACCTTATACTGTAGAGATGTAACAGCAACATTAGCCATGTGGAAGTTTATACTCTGTTGATTTTCCATTAGGACAATATTACTGGACTCATTTCTTGCCAGAATAACAAAGTCAAATCTGCCATTCCTTGTTCTTCAATGCATAGCTTCATGTTTGAGTATGCTGAATATTTTGTTTAAATATTTCGTTTAATTGATCCAATTTATTAATTGGTCCAGAACATTCTGCCATTAATCATTACTCTGCCAATCTGTGTGTCATCAGCTAATTTTATTCATAGTAGTGTTGGTCAGATCAGCAATATTTCATCAAAAATTCTGGTTCATGGATCTAAATTATTTAAATCTAAACATCCTGCATTGAATGAACTTTTCCCAACAGGTTTTCCCTGAGACTGAGAACCCTGAAAAAGGCTGGGTTTTTATAGACTTAAATCACTATCCCAGAAAATTGAGTAATAAACACTGTCTTTTAAAAGTTGGGTTACTTTGGAAATTTGAGAACTTTGCGACTGATTCAAAGTCCATTAAAGTCAGTGACAATCTATGTATGGACTTAATTTGCCATTGATTTTCTTATGTGGTGTTCAGACTTTGTTTTTGGTTTTGTTTGTTTGTTTGTTTGTTTTTCTTTTTTTTTCTTTATAGACGTGTAGTTTCCTCCTTGCTGAAAAATTACTTACTAAAAAAATAATAGACCATCAGCAAAATCCCACAGCTACATTTAAAATTATCTGCTTAATTGTGTAGAATTATATAAGCCTATAAACCTCTTTGGTTTATTCCAAAGGAAAAGAAGTCCTTAATTCCTTCTTTTTGTTACTACTCCTTTGCACCCAAGTACAGAAGTGGTGGTGAAGGAATGTGAAAGTAGGCATGGGGAATGGGGCTTAAATGAAAGCAAGGAAGTAAATAAAGGCTTCCAGGACTATGCAATTTCTCTTCTACAGCTTGTAGAAAAGAGATGCTTGGAAAGCACCAAATTCACCATGAAGAGTGGAAAGCACAAAATTCACCATGAAGAGTGGAGGAGGAAAAAGGACTGAACAGGTGAGACTGGTTTTATCAGAGCAGATTGCTTCAAATAAAATATTAAAGGGGAGCAGTGTAATATTGGAAATCTCTTCCAACCTAGTGATTCTGTGTGATTCTGTGTGAATATTCTTAATCCAGATGACATAATTTCTGACAAATCAGGTTGTCATTAGGTGCAAGACAGGGAATCCTATTTTTAAATTATTAGGACTGTATTTTGGTTTCTTGGAAGTTTAAATGTGACTTCTAGGACAGCTCATTTTCCTAAGTTTCCTGAAATCTCATAATACTTTGTTTTTAATATTTCATCCTTTGACTGTTCACTCATACTTCCCTCTTGCCAATGAGAATGTGTTCAGCAATGGGTACAGTGCCATAGGTTTTTCACAGCAGTGTGTGATTTCTACAGCAGAAGTATCCATATGTGTGATGAGCACCAGGAGAATTCTGTGCTCAGAAGATGTTAAAGTAATTTTCTCCAAATGTGAATCTGCCAGGGAAATGTGTCAAAATGAACACAAGAAAATTATCTGCCATAAGCAGTCATCATTCCCAAGGGAGGTTCAGTGCAGAGGACAGGGATATCCATGTTCTACTGTTCTAAAAGCTCAGGCTACTCATGAGTGCTCAGCTTGCAAACCACAGTGGTTGCCCTGTTTTATTAGCCCTGTTCAGATAAGGGCTTATCTTCTCTGAAATGGTGGGAACTACCAACTGGTTTGAAGTCCATAAGTTTTCCTGTACAATGGTGAGTGTAAATCTAGACAGCTATGGTAGCTCTGCATTCTCACTGCAGTCATTTTCCAGTTTGACAGGCTACAAGGGAGCATATAAAGCAGCAAAGGAAATGCAAGACATCTGTAACAAAACCAGTGAACATGCTATTGATTTGTTTCCCTTGCTGGTGTGGTCCTGGCATTGGTCTCTTTCTCCAGAGAAATGAGTTAAAGAAACAAGTCCAGTAGAGAACATGGAATTTTACTTCCATTCATCTTCCTTATTTTGCAAGCACCACATTCTGCAAATCCCATGCCAGTAAAGCTCTTGGATCAGTCCTCAAATTCTTCTGGATCCTTGAGGGAGGAGATGTCAGAGCTGGCCAAGAATCTAAGTGGAAACTGATGACAGAAGCTGACATTAATCAGCTCCACAGTATGTTCTGCCCAGCAGGTTTCTTCCAATAAATCAAAGGGTTTCAGATCCAAAGGGCATTTAACCATTAGAGAGCAAGTGTTCACTGTGGTCTGTAGCAGCTAAAGATGATGAATTTAATATTGATTTTCATATATAACCCCAGCCACATAACATTTGTGTGATTTTACATATAAATACACTGGAAAAAATTCTCAGCTGAGGCAAGTCAGCAAACTCCACTGATTTTACTACTTTACATGAACTGAAGTTTTATTCCCCAGTATATGAATAGAATGAAATAGTGCTATGTTTTAGCTTTTTTTTT
>WEIU01015988.1:31198-46036 GCA_013389925.1 Aegithalos caudatus | reverse complement strand
TTTTTTTTTTTTGAGTTGACAGTGATGAAAAACCAAAACACCATCATATTTGCAAAATTTCTACCATTCTTGTGATAAGCTGTTACCCCATGGTGAGCACAGAGCAGTCATTAAAATAAAGAAAGTAAACAGCATGCTACATGTGGGTCAAGATAACCCTCCAGTGAGAGTATGAGTCCACAGTTACTCACAGAGGTGAGTCTGTGACCTCAGCTGGGTTGCTTCAGTGAGCAGCACTCAGCAGTGGCAAGAGGGTTTTAGCATCCTTAAAGAGTGTTTTATTGTTTGATTTTCAAATTCTGTTTGTTGAGTGGGACTCAGGGGTGTTCTTTTCTTTTCTTCTGTCTTTTGGGTTGTTTTTTTTTTTTTCAATAGCAAGCTCTTATAAATATATTAACAACAAAAGGAGGGCTAAGGAGAATCTCCATCCTTTTTTGGATGCATAGGGTATGTAGAGACAAAAGCTTAGGAAAAGACACTTAAGGCCTTCTTTGCCTAAGTAAGTAACACCAGTTATACTCACAGAAGCTGCCTGAATCCCAGAAACAGAGTCAGAAATGGTACGAGGTTTGCTGAACTGGAGAAAGAGTTTTATATTGCATTAATAGAAAACATATCAGTCTATGAGTGTGGAAGATACACACAGGGTGTTTAGAGATTTAGTCTAAATATACATCTCATTCCTGTCCTTGCAGTGAAATTCAGGGATACACTAGAATCTTTGAAAAACCTTGCAGTGGTTTAGAAGATTTGTGCCCATTTATTCCATCCAGCCACAGGGCTTAAAAATACCTAAAACACACTTAAACACAAGACCTGGGCATATGTTATTTGAAAACTTTTCCCCACAAAAATGTAATTCTTCAAAACCTCTCAGACCATTCAAATTTGGGACTACCACTACCAGAACTAAAAGCAGAGATCAAATATTCCTCACCAGATTAAATAACATGCTTCTCTTCAAATGCTGTGCCTACAGCATTAATGGGGCTTTAATGTGTATACCCTGTAGACAAGGCACAGAAGCAAATACAAAATGTGGTGACTGGAAAATTGCAGAATTAAATTTAACCAGATCATAATGGTATCATTTTACACCACTTACAAGGATGGATTTAGACAGAAAAATGTGCAGTTCTCCATGCTGCTACCCGCCTCTGTATTCTTACAGAATGTTCCTGCCACCTCATGAAGAAGTTAGGCAGACAGGTATTTAAAACACAAACTACAGTGTGTAAACAGGTAAACCTCTTTAAAACTGGATATATTTTCACTGCAGTACATAGTGAAAAAACTGATTAAATTTCCCTTTTATGTGGGAAACATTCTGAATCTTCATGAAGACATGAAGAGCCACAGCATTTTTCTGGAAAAAAAAAAAAAAAATGGCTTCTGGGTACACTGTGCCCTGGGCAAAAAATAGGCTGGACAGCCCAGTCCAGAGAGTGGTGGTGCATGGAGTCACATCCATTGTCAGCCAGACATGAGTAGTGCATTCCAGTGCTCAGAGCTGAGGCCAGTCCTGTTCAACTTCTCTATCAGTGATCTGGATAAGGGGAATCAGTAACCCTCAGTCAGTTGGCAGATGACACCAAATTGACTGGGAGTGTTGATCTGCTGGAGGGCAGGAGGGCTCTGCAGAGGGATCTGGACAGGCTGGACTGATGCTGAGGCCGATTGTGTGAGGTTCAACCATGCCAAGTGCCAGGCCCTGCCCCTGCAGTGCCACAGGCTGGGGAAGAGGGGCTGGAAAGTGGCCAAGAGCAAAAGGACCTGGTTATACTGGCTGAGAGCAGCTGAGCAGGAACCAGAGTGTGCCCAGGTGGCCAAGAAGGCCAATGGCATCCTGGGCTGTACCAGCAATAGGGTGGCCAGCAGGATAGGGCAGTGATTCTCTCTCTGTACTTGGCACCAGTAAAACCACAGCTTGAGTCCTGTTCTAGGCCCTTCACAAGAAGAAAGACATTGATTGAGGTCTTGGAGCATGTCCAGACATGGGCAACAAAGCTGGTGAAGGCTCTGGAGCACAAGCCCTATGAAGAGTGGCTGAGGGAGTTGAGCGTGTTTTGCCTGGAGAAGAGAAGCCTCAGGGATTACCTTATTGCTTTCTACAGCTCCCTGAAAGCTGGTTGTTGCCATGGGGAAAGGTCCCTTCTCCCATGTAACAAGCAACTGGACTGTAGAAAGTGGCCTCAAGTTTCCACACAGGAGATTTAGATTGAATTTTAGGAAAAATTCTTTAGTGAAAAGTTCATTAAGCATTGGAAGAGACTGCCTGGAAGTGATTGTATCCTCATGCCTGGGGCACTTGGGAGTGGTATAGTGGTGAACTTGGCAGTGCTGGGATCATCAGTGGACTTGATGATCTTAAAGGTTTTTTCCATGCCTAAATGATTCTATAAAAGCTCTCATATTTCTGCCAGTGTCATCTACTCTCTGCATATTGACCTTGCTCACTAAAATATTCAGGCTACTGGAGCAGGAAGAATACATTATCAAGAATTAGTGAAATAAATTTGGCTTTTGCCCTGACAAAACTATTTTAGAGATGTTACCTTAGGAATTTACTGGCAAAATAGTTTTCTTATTTTTAGGAAGCAGTCATTTGTTGGGAGTTAAACATTTTACATAAATATAGCAATTTAAAATTGTCCAGAAATGGTTTTGGAAGAATATATGGTAGATATAAGAATGAAAGTAATACTTTCCCTAATTAGAAAAGTCAATAGCACAATAAGAGCCTGTGATATGTAGAAAAGCAACAGCACAAAGGCCTAAACTGCAAACCTGCTTAGATCTGTGAGTGAATACATGGTGTCTTTCAGGGAGTACTTAGATTTTATGGAAGCATTTGACAAGATTAAATCTTATGTGGGGACCAGGAAAATGGTGGAAACAGGATGAAAAAATATTTTTCTTATGAGGTTGCTGCTGTGCTGTTAGCCTCAATGTGGCAAATCTGGCACCACCAGCACATTGGTGTAAAAAAAATAAGACAAGTAATGATATGACAAAAATGTGTGGGACAGTTTTGTAAAAGAGAAGAGTTTTAGTACCCACCTACTTCAAGTTTATTTTTCAGAGTTAAAGGGAAAAAATCCCAACTCTATGAAAAGGGCTTGGGGGGGGGTAGATACCAGGAATTTTCCATCAGAGAGACTGTCTCAAAATGAAGACTCAAATGCTAGATGAAGACCCCTTCCTTCCCACAAGTGTGTGAAGTGGTTACATAGCATGTGCTACAAGTTATGTGAGGAAAAAATTACCGGGCTATTAAACAGATGGTAACTGCATCCATTTTACACACTCAATAGAAGAAGAAGATTGTAGTTCTCCATTTAGGATCTGTCCTTTCTTTGGAATACTACTTCTGGCTTCAAGAGTCAGGAGGAATGTTCTCAACACTGTTAAGCAAAATAAAATTAAGTTTTCACCTTAAGAATATTGGTGGTTTTGTGTGGTATGTGTATATGTATATGGCTTCTTTCCTCTAATGACTGAGGATCTGGGGGAGAAAAATATTTCTTTTACTTCATGTTCCTTTTTTTTTTTACAAGTTTTGACATTAAAAAAAAAAAAAAAAAAAAAAAAAAAAAAAAAAAAAAAAAAAAAAAAAAAAAGGTAAAATTAAAGCTATTATTATTTTTCCACAGGCACATTGATATTTTTGTGGCAGAATAATAGAAGGATGTGGAATAAGAAGGGTCCCCTTTTGTCTCCAACAATTGAATATCACTATATCACTTCAGTACAAATGAAGGATGTTCTCACCTATTTGAGACAGGGTAGCTGAGATTAATGACTTGCATTATTGTACTAGTCTAACCAGTGCGAGCTTTTCACATCATCTGCAAAGATGGTGATGTGCAGACAGGAAGACTGGAATTCTCAATGTGCATGCACCAACCAATCTGACCACTTCACGCAGTTGTGGGAAAGGAGTAAAGGATAAATAGGTCCACATCTAGCATTTGAGTCTTCATTTTAGGAAGTCTTTCTGATAGAGAAGAGATCTGCTGGTGTCTCCCCCCAACATGACCCTTACATATGGCTGGGATTTTATTCTTTCAACATTTGAGGGAAGTCATTAAAGCAGATATCTTGGGGCAGCATGTGTATGTGGTTATACCAGTTAGCTCAGAAGTGAAAGCAACTATCTGTTCTCATAACTGATCTGCACATGGACCTGGGAAGAGACACTTAGAAGGAAATGACTTAAAAATTTGGGTTCAGTTTTTTGCGTTATTCTCTTAAGCCTGTCCAAATTCAGGAAAAAAAAAATCAAGCTGAGTGGAACATTATAGTTTCTGTATTAAATTTTTGATGAGGAGATGGTTGGTCAAAAGTGGAGCCAGTTCCAACATCACAGTGTGTACAAAGATCCCCAAGCCCATATTAATTTCAGAACTGCAGGTTCAACTGATGTATGAATACACCCATTGGGAAATTGAAGGTTTTTCTTCTTGTTGCTTGTTTGTTATTTTGCCCTTGCTCCACTTCATCTATTAGTAAATGGGAGAGTGCCAGAGGTGCCGGGAGTTGCAAGGGAATGACCAGGGAGACTGCTGGCATGCAGCCCTGCAGCACTGTCATTAGAGGCAACAGATTCAATCCAGATTCTGGCAGCTTCTCAGTGCACCCAAGTTTAAATCATTGCCATCCTAAGTGCTACATCTAATCAATGGACCTTGATGAGTGTCTCCTGGAAGCAGTTCATTCATGCTACCCTTTGAACCTGGAGATTAAGAGTTTATTTTACTGACAATCTATGGAGCCAGAGTGACCACACACATTCCTCAGATGGCTGAGACAAATCCAGGCATTGGTGCTTTTCAACCAGATTGCTAAATTATGGCAGCAACCCTCTAATCTGTAGTGTAACAATATGGTGGCTTTCTGTAAAAGTTTGAGCTCCAGCTGCATTTATTGCTTTCTTTAAGAGTGATTTATTACTATATACTATAAGACTGTGTACCTGGAGTGGTCCAAAAAATTGTTTAGTTTCTTATGAAGCAGATGGAATACATTACCTTGAGCAAAAACTGGCACTAGTGTTTGTTTTGTTCAATCCTGGAGCCAATTTGCATGTTAAACTGGAGCCTTCTGAAGGCAAAGGACACAGAACACAGGCCAGCCTTAAGTTCCTGTGCAGGTATCCTGTATTAGCTACCCTGCTCACTTATTTAATCAAATAATGCCCTTTCACCCATTCTCTTTTCTGATGCTCTTCTATTGTATAAGACTTTTTTTTTTCACCCCCTTTCTCTTTTTAGGAGAAAGGAAAGAGGATGGGTATGAGAAGGTTAATTGTCTGCACTACCACAGGCACCTTGCATAATTTTGTTGAAGCTAGTCAAGGCTTGTGTCTTAATCTCCTATCTGTTAAACTAAGAATATAGTGGTTCTCAACTTCTCAGAAATGTGAAACATTTGAGATTATGAAAAGCTCTGATACTCTGGGACTTGTAACTTGGACTTGGTGAACAACGGAATAGAGGAATTTAGAGGGAAGTTTAGATGGGATTTAGAAACCTGAATAAGAGAGTGTGATTGATACAAGAAATCCACAGACTAGTGTAGGCTGATAGAGACCTTTGTTTTTGCCAGCAGTTACTTAGGAATATGTATTTCTACTACTGGCATACTCAGAGTCTTTACTGAGGTAACTGGGCATTTACCTCCTACCTAAAGCTATTTGGAATTAAAAGATCAGGGCAAGAACCCTTAACGGCCAAAACAACAAAATCACAACACCAGATGCAAGGCACAGCACAACACCACAAAAACTGAGATGCTGTACCCAGGTTTGGTATCCTGCCTCAGGGTTAGCTGTGACACAAGCAGGAAAACAAAATTTAATGTTCTTCTCAGATCTCTTGGGCTCAAACATACATCTTAATCCCATGATTGCTCCAACTACCAAGCTATAGCATATTCTGAGATTCCCCTTGCCTTTCTTTTCAGAAGTTGTACCAACACATATTAAAGAACTCAAAGGATCCCTAGGGCAAAAAGAAAACACATACAAGGAAAACTTGACTTTGTATCACAGTGATAGGCAGTTGTTCCTCTGAAGGTTGGGTTATTGGCTTAGTATATTCTATTATAAATATTTTCAATTTAGACAATATTCTTTGGAAGTGGAGTCCGTGGCTCTTCTATTACAGAAGAAAAATGTCAGTCAGGATCATTCCTGCAACATCTCTCATTTCTGCAGAGCTTAGTATTTTCAATTGTAACAAAAGAACAGACTTCACCCTGCTTTTAATTTATTCCCATGTATGGAGAAAACATGTAAAACTTTCACACCAGGCCTCTCTCCTGCAAAGAGGGTTTTTTGCTAAGAGGAGCCTGTTGGTTTCTATCAGCTGTACTTCACCATATTCAAAGAATGAAGCAGTCCTAGACAGATTTTTGCAAAAATGTTATGACCAAAGCTGTTAAAGGAAGAGGTAGTATTTTGGACAAATCCCTCTCTCCAGTGTTTCTTAGTCACTGCAATTTGTGTAGTATATTTTGAATCTGTATGTAAGTCCTTTACTCAGTCAGGCATTCTTTTAAACACTTGAATTATTTCCCTTACCTGAAATAAAACTTGGCTACAAACCCTTTATTAGACTTGAAATACTTATTTTATATGTACTGCATAAAAGTTAATTATTTGTGCCACTGTTCTGTGAGTTCATTAATCCTTGAGTCCTTCTCATAATATCGTTGTCCTCATTACCAATGCATATTTCAGACTTGAAATCTTATCTACGAATATTCCTGTTACACCAAGTGTAGCAAGCAACTCCACTTAATTGTTCTTTCCTATTCAAAGAAGCAACTACTTTCAAAAGACAAGAAAAAACAGCCTATGCATAACTACAGGTTGGAAGTGGCTTAAGTTCAAGTGTCTGCTGCTGTTTTATATCACAGTATCACAGAATGAGTGTGGTTGCAAAGGAACTCTGGAGATCATCTAGTTTAACCCCTCTCTTCAAGCAGGTTTGCCTAGAAAAGGTTGCACAGGGTTGTGTCCAGGTATGTTCTGGATATCTCCAGAGAAGGACAGTCCACAATCTCTCTGGGCTGGAGCCTGTTCCAGTGTTTTGTCACCCCTGAAGCAAAAAACAAACAAACAAACAAACAAACACCAAACAAAAAAAACAAAAACAGAAAAAACCTTTATATTCAGAGAAAACTTCTTGTGTTTCAGTTCTGCCCATTTCCCTTATTCTGTTCTCTGGCACCACTGAAGAGGGTCAGGCCCCATCCTCTTGACATTGACCCTGAAAACATTTGTATGCTTATCCTCAGACAGAGTGAAGATGTTACTATGGATCCAGCTATTATCACCTTAGACCTAAGAGAAACCTTCTGTAATGGCAGCTGGATGGCCAAACCCATTTGGGTGGCAGCAGACCATGCATGGGACAAATATATCAGGTTCCTGGCTATATTTTTCAGTGAGAGATGGCATGGGACTGTGCTTTTCTAATTCCTTTAATGACAAGAGAGAAAACATCACTCTGTGTTTCAGGAAATAAAAAAAGAAGATGTTTATATAATACTAGATCACCTCAGAACTTGCAGGGCAACTGGAAATGTTATATTGGTAAGGAGCTGGTCAGTGGTGGTTTGAGCACTGTCAGAACAGTCAGGAGAGGAAGGCTGAAAACAGAGACAGGAATATAACTGGTATCATTACCCTCTTCTCTGTCATGACAGTGAGAAAATAAAAATTGGCATCTAAGTTGGTAAGCTGGATTTCATCCAATGTCTCTAAAGGATTTTACTACCTAAACTTCTTTCTGTGCCTCTTACTTCTGCTGATCTAATAAATTAGCTTCAGATTTAATAGGCACTGAATTCTACCTCAAGACTGAAATAAATTTAGCAAGAAATTCTAAAATGTCAGGTTTTTTTCTGAAATAGCTGTCTGTATGCTCAAAATTAGGCGTCACAGTGAAGGTACGATCAATTAGTTTTAAACTGAGTGTTAACAGCAACCTGATGTCTAGAATAAGTATTTCCTGCCATAAAGTTCATTGAGCATATATTGTTGTCCAGCTTAGCTCATCTTTATTGGAAAATACTTGTTACATTCCTTTTATTTTTTTGAGTCATATTGGTACTGTCCTTCTTCCAGCAAATGTCAGTGAATGTCTTCACTGTGTCTATAACTGTTTAAAAAATCTTTCCAATCAAATCAGAACCATTCCCAAGCCAGTTTAATTTTCCCTGGCTTTCCTGAAGAGGTGGAGAGGTGAAAGCACAGCAGGATGCTTACATTCAGCAAGATCAGATTGAAAAGCATACTTGAGAAACTAGGAAAACAGTAGGATAAGGGAGGTGAAATATTTAATTCACAGAAAAAAAAAAAGGGAAAAATAAACCTTAATAACTACTTATATAATGGAATAGCCACAAAAATAAGACAGTGTGAACTTCTAGAGACTGATGAAGAAACAAGATAAAAAATGCATGTAATAGAGTAAAAAAGGAAAGGATGAAAAGGCAATGAGCAGATTAGTAAGTGATGGTCTTTATATATGAGGTACCTGTCACAGATGCAGAAAAAAGTTGTTTTATCTGGGAACTGAGGGGTGGTCAATAAGACCAGTTCATAGATGCTTGTGGAGATGTCTAATATAGCAAGGGTGTGGTAGGCAAAGGGACAGTTTAGATAATGGAGTATAATAACATTACATTGTTTATGACAGGAGATAAAATGGAGTTAAACCATTGAAGAAACTCTTAAAATGTTTCTTTTGAAACCTGTTGCTAGTGCAGACCTTCAAATGTAATAGTATCCTTCTACCTTCCTCATGGCATTGACATCAATCTCATACCATTATGCAGTTTCACAAAGGTGCTGTGCAATCTGGGGAGCAATAGAAGGAAGGTGAATATTAACATGATGTCAGAGGTATGGTCAAGAACAACAAAAAGCCATTTAGCACACCAAACATCTAAACTGCATTCACAGCTTTGGGTGGACTTTTGCCAGCCTGAATTTGGTTCACATTCATGCCAGATTTATTTTACTATGGTTTGGATACAAAAAATAAGTGAAAGTAGGGCATTTCCAAGACTCAAACCCAAAGCTTAAAGTGAAACTTGGAGCGTGTGAACCTTTTCAGCTTGAAACCAAAGAAAATGTTTGCATGAACCCTTGCTAAGCAAGCCCGCTGTGTTTCAGAGGAGCTCTAATAAAAAACACACTGCCATGAATCACTGAATATTCCATACTTTGACTTGGTAAATTTATGTAAGTTCCATGACAGTCCTTTTAAAGAGTTCATTTTTCACTGAGCTCTGAGCCAAATCATGAAGTCGTTGATGAGTTTTGCTAAATCCTTACCCAGCTTAATCCTACTAAAGTTAGAGGGAGATTTGACAGAGTAGGGAGAAAACAAAAACTGAGTCCAGGTTTGGACTTGGATACAGTAGCTTGAATTTATACAGTTTAAGAGCTTGAATAAATCTATCTCCACTAATGTGTATTAAACACAAACAAGTAACAGAAAACTCTGTTCAAAATCTAGTGAAAGACTAAATTCAGACTGTTTTCCCAACCTGCTCTCAGTCATGTTTGTTCACATCAGGAGAAGGTCTTTAATGACACAGCCAATGGTATATTTTTCTCACAAAGTTCCTTCATTCAGTTTCAGGACTGCTCTGGCCACAGATAAGGCCTGAGTAGCTAATAAAGGTATTTTCTGCTATGGTGTCTCCATTCTTTAAGGCATTGGAAGCTCTGTAATGAATGGAATGATTTTTTACACAGAGTGGAGTTCTTAAAGCACTTGAGTATTTTCTTCTACAACTAAATTTCCCCCTTTCTCTACTCTCAGTTGTGGTGATGACAAGGAAAATAACTCACAGGTGATCAGTAATTACTCCTCTATGTTTTCAAAAAATTGAAACACTGAAATTCTGAGAATTGAGCTGTGACACCCAAACTGCTTCACTGACGCTGCCTTTATGCCATTATAGGATGAACTCTGCATGTGTGTCATTTCTTCTTCCAAAATTAGTTCAGACAAAACCGTGTCCGGGACAAAAAACTCATTGTTCAATGAACCTATCTAAACAAATCACTTTGGTTTTCCCCTCTGTTTCTTGCCCAGAAAAACCCAGGTCTCTTCTATAGTAACCTCTTTACAGGTTAAAGCTCAGCCTGCTGTTTTTCTAGTCTGCAACCTCCTCTCTGCTTTCTCACACCTTCCCTTAATCTTTGACTTTTCCGTACCATCTGCCTGGCTATTTTCAATTCCTTCATCATATTTCAGTCTGTTTTCTGTGTCAATTCCAGCTACATTTCCCACCAACTCATCCCAGTTTCTCCAGTATCATGTTTTCATAATCTCCTGCAACCACCTTATTCTGTTTTTTACCTTATGACTCACAAGCCAATGTCTCTCTCTTCCTGATTGCCTTTGATGAATTCAACATGGCTTTGACAATTTCGGAGGTTGGTGCCCCACCTGGAAGCAGACACAAGGATGTGAGGTGAAATCCCATTTTGTGCTCCTTCACTAGGCAAGGAAACTAAGTGGGGAAGCACTTTTCATTGACATATTTCAATGTATTTCTAAATGGTGGTCTGTAGGGTTTCCTCCATACAGTAAAGGCAAAATTTTCAAGCATGATTGGTAAGTATAGAAATCATAGAGCTGTTTTGGAGGTCATGAGAGCTGTTGTTAATAACTTTTTTTTAAGAGCTCAAAATTCAGGAGAATGTAGGTTGATCGTCAGACTCAGCATGTACTGCACAGAGGCACAGATGCACATGAACTTCTACTGGTTCTGACTTCCCACATACGGAGCACAAAGAGGCTACTTAAACAAAACAGTGGGCAGAAGTTATTAACATTTAAATCCCCACACTTTTTGGGTTTTTCCTTCAACTCACTGAATTATTTGATTGGCAATTGCCAAAATATCAGCCTGAGGCAGGCAAAGTCATAGAATATTTCAGTCCAAATGGTTAATCTTCTAACATAGTTATAAGTAGCTGAAAACTGTATTTTATAATGGCACATATCAAACAACCTGAATAACATGGAGTGCTACCAGACAGACCTATAATTAGAATCGGGCAAGAATCAGTTTTCCCATAACCTCCAGCATTTTTTTCAGTTGTACATTGGCACAAACCCAACAGCTTTTGAGGTTTTACTAAAAAGAGAGAGAACAAAAACACTCTTATTAACTTGGTAATCAGAGTATTCACCTACACCCTCCTCTTTCTGGAGATGAGCTCTAACTTTATATCTTATTTCCTTTATTTTTTTTCCCTGGTATAGCTGCTTCACTTTGAATATTTATTATTCGTTGATCCAGAGAAAGCCTCTAAAGATCAATACACAAAGATAATCTGGTATCTCATTCTTATGATTCAGTGCTTAAATGGTTTTATGGTTCCAGATCTTAATCTCTAGTTCAGCAGTCAGGAGACTCTTCTGGACTGTTAAAAGTCCGGTATGAGTCAGGCTGATCATGAACTAAATGAATTCCCAGGCTTCCCTGCTCACTAAGAAGTGGGGCTTTCTCTTTTGTGGTTTTTAACAGAAATTGTATCCATGACATGAGGAATCTTTTCTACGTGGTTTTGGCCAAATCTGAAAGTTCTGCTTCTGACAGATCAATGCTATTCCAAAAGAATTTGTGAAACAATTTCTAGAAACCATTGGAAAACAAAAAGCCGTGTTCTGAAACCTGTGAGATTATTGCCAGGGACATTACAGTGTAAAAACCATCATGTCTGCTTTGGCACGACACACACGTTACTGCCTCTGTAGAGGCCATTCTGCAGCTTTCTGTTGTTGTATCTAAGTGAACTTTAAGAGGCTTAAGTTAATAAGTAACAGCAAAGTTATCCCTATGAAACCAAACCAGAGCCTGACAGTGTTCTCTGTTTGGTTTGGATGTCGCAGTTGGATGCCTGAACTCCAGGAGAAGGAGCAGCCATGAAGACTTCTTCTACTGACCCCAGTGCTTTTACCATTCCCCATGGTGTAGTGTACTTCTGGTTTGCCCTAAAATTACTTCAGCATTAGGGTCCAAAATAGATTCATTATTTCTTCTTCCTCTATAGTCTCACAAAAAAAAAAAAAAAAAAAAGAAAATTAAACTCAAATGGATTATTATTGATAGTCTCATAGAGGAAAACATTCACAGAGATAATAAGAATAAGAAAGTCAGTTTTTACAGAGATTGGGAGAAAAAAAAATGTGTTAGCGGTCCAATGTGTAATAAAACCTCCCTCCCAGAAGAAACTAAGTAAAGAACCACATTATTATCTGGACAAGCTTTATAATGTCATGAGTCTCTTCAGAAGCAATGATGGTCGTTTTGTTTTTCTCTGGTTTCTTAAATACAGGGCAGTGTGTTACATGATTTCTGTAGTGCCAGGAAAGCTTGAGGCCTCTGACAGCTGGAGTTTAGAGAGTGCATTGCTGACATCTGGTGGAAATATTTATAGTTTAAACACTGTAAAACTTTAAATAATGTTTTTGTAGCAGCAGAATTTTCTCTTCATATGAGAGCGTTTGGAGATTCTGGAGGCATAGAACTATAGAAATGTGAAATAAGGGCATATATAATTTATGAAATCTAGAAAATGTGAGCATTTGCTGATTGTTGGTCTGGGGTTCTGAGCATGCTTCTTCACTCTTTATTCACTAAGCCCTTCCAAAAGCGTTGGAACTATTCCCCAAAAAATTATGCATGAAGTCTCAAACAACTTGAATACTCATAGTTGCATTTAAAACGTTAATGAACCTATATTAAGATCTACAGTAAAAATATAAACAAGCAATTACATCAGAAAATTTTTCTTTTAAATGAATTTGTATGAACGAAAAACATGTTCTGAAAATAGTCACATTTAAAAAAAGGCAAAAAAACCCAGCATTATTTGTGTCCCAATTAACGGCTGATTAACTTTGAAGAAGGGTGACATTTCTTACTTTATATTTCTAGTGACTGGTATCCCATCACCATGAATAATAAATTATACTCTTTCCTTGTGCCAAAACTTCAAAAATAACATATGTATTTTCCCAGACACTCATGTTTCTTGATGACAAGTCAAAAGTCAAAGAACAGTTCCAAAAGTGTTAAAGAAGGAGTACCTTTTTCAGAATGCTTCTACTCAAATGGAAATTCAGAGAAAAATGTTCAATGGAAAGTCACTATTCAAAATGGTTATTTAATATATTTTGATTTATGGAGTTATCAGAAAAAAAAGTACAACATTTTCAGGTATCTCTGATAAGACAGTTCTTAAAATGTTAAAATTCTATGTAGTTGTGAATCTTAGAAAAAAAATAGAAGTTTTACTTATATGAAGCTATTTGCCACACAAGTCCTCATGTCATATATTCTGTCTCAGGTACAGGCCTTTTAAAGTGCTGTGTGTATTGTCATGTGAGTTTGTGTGTGTGTGCATGGCTCCTCCCCTGTCTGATTTGTTATGTAAAAAATTGCAATTTCTTTAGGTATCATCTGGGTATAACCTTATATCACACACCCAGGCAGTTCCCATCCCTGGCTTTTGATAGCAGTATTTATTATGAACTTGTCTGCCCCAATTGTAAGGTAGTTGGAGTAGTTCTGGAATTACAGAAGTTGTGCAATATTAAAAACCTGTTTTTTTGCTGTTATTTAATAGCAAAAGAAAACAATGGAATCAGCACAGGAACACAAGAGATCTCAGCAGTGAGATGGCTGTGTTTCACAATGTTGGTAATGACAGAGGTTACCAGGGAGCCTCACACACAAGAGGGCAGGATGCTGATGGAGAACAAGACCAGAGGCTTCTGCCAGGACTGAGTCAGAATTAGGTGGATGAACCTTCTCTATCTGACAGTCCCTGGCAGGCCAGGACCCAGCTCTGAGTGCTGGTGAATCCCTCCTCAGCAGAAGGAAAGTCTTCTATGTATCGTTATTTTTCAGATTAAATGAAAACACAGAAAAATGGGTGAGCTGAATTTCACATTGCAAAAAAACATCCTGGAATGAGTTTTCCTCTGGTGCAGCCCTTCTGGAGCCAATTGAGTTTTGCTAGGAAAGGATCTGGCTAAATGACTTTGGAGGGAAGGTTAAACATTCTTCTTTTATTATCCTACCCTGTACCATTACAGGGCCCTTTTGCTTGGCTAGCATAAAACCAATTCTAATGCTAAAATAATTAGAAGGCTAGTTGTATTTGCTGTTTCAATATGAATAGCTCATGACATACATCTCTGTGGAAACCTTTTGTATGTTAGGTACCGTCTGTCAGCCATATTTTTCTCCACTTATTTGTGCTATTTTTAATATAATTTTAACCTTTTTATATACACTCAGTCTGTGCCCTTGGCAGAATGGTATATTACAGGTTACACAGTTAGCAATACCTAGAGCTGAGGTTGCCAAGAATCTTCTGCAGCATAACAGCATTTCAAATTTCTTATACCTTTTTCCTTTAATAATAGTATGAGCATAAAATGTTTCATTTTTTTCAAACTAGATCTTCATTTTGACTAGCTTAGAAAACAGGTGAGTTTTTGTTTGGTGTTGTTTATTGGAGTTTGGTGGGGTTGTTTTTTTTTTTTGTTTTGCTTGGGTTTTTTTTTGTTTGGTTTGGGTTTTTGTTTGTTTTTTTAATAGCATAAGAGAACAATCTGGGTTGGAATGGACCTTAAAAGTCATCTACTTCCAAGCCACCTTCCTCTAGATCAGGTTGATCAGAGCCCCATCCAACCCAACCTAGACCACTTCCAGGGATGGAGCATCCACAGCTGCTCTGGGCAGCCTGTGCCAGTGCCTCACCACTCTCATCATTCTCTCCCAGACTCTTTT
>WEIU01015988.1:13214-25938 GCA_013389925.1 Aegithalos caudatus | reverse complement strand
GAAACTTGCAGGAAGTGACTTAAGATCTGACCTGATTAAAAAAGAAGAATATTAGAAATAAGCAGAATGCCTACACTGATTAAGGGAAAAAGGATTGATCAACAAAGAAAACTGCCTTAGAGGACAAAAATGTGTAGATAAAATGAGAATAACAAAGAATCAAGCTGAGTTGGACTTTGCAAAGAACATTAAAACAAGTACTAGAAGATTCTTCAGCCATGTGAATAAAAAGAAGAGTAGTGGAAAAATAAGCAGGGCCAGAATGTAGTGATGATGGAGTAGTAATTAAGAATAAATCAAGTATAAGCCAAAAACTAAATTATGTTTTAGCTCAGATGTTGCAAAATAAAGCAAAGATTTTGGACATGGGGAAGAAACAAGGACACATTTTTAATGTAAAGGAATAGAAACCAGCAGAATCAAGGTAGAAACCAAATTTGAGATGTCTAATGTACTCCAGGTGGTAAAAGTAGAAAATAAGTACAATACCAAGAGGAAACTGGCAAACAAAATTTCAAGTGCTGCAGCAGCTATTTTTAATAAACACATAAAAGCTGTTCAGTGCCTAATATTTGCAGACACATCACACACACAGTGAAGAAGTTGGAATAAGAAAATAGTCTGAAAACTAGAGATCACCTAGATTTTAGTTCAGCAATCTGATGTCTTTTTAAAAAGATTGGAATAAAAGAATTATTAAAGACACAGAGGTCAGTTACTGAAAGAGTTTATCTAATGCAGATAATGATAAAGTAACCATCCATTTTCTTTAAAAAAAAAATCCAGACAGAGGAAATGAGACAAATATAAACTTTCGGGACATTGATGAAAACTTTTAATGTGGTGGCCACTGAGAGATTACCAGCAAGGCCAGAGAAGATGTGTTCAGTAATGGAACTGCAATGCTGATTAGGATTTGGCCAGAAAGGCCACTAGAGCCACTGGCATGAGGGGAACTCCAGACTGGGAGGAAATGACTTTGTTGTTTTGGTATTGATACAAAAATTCTTCCCTGAAACCTGTAAGAGGTACAGAATTAGAAGGTGGTGAATGTGGGGGATCTGGGTGATACTGAGTATTGTGGTATTGAGCCCACTTCAGCAAGATAAAAATTGCATTTGGATGTGTCTGCTTACAGGCTGAAGATATGAAGACCTAATTAACTGGAAATTGCTGACACGATGAATTTCACAATATGCATTCTTTTCAAGATTACTATCAAAATTATGCAGAGATAAGTAAGGGATTAATAGTGTTTTACAAATTACTAATAGGTTTCTTTTTAGTCTTGTGTGCAATTCTGGTAACTCGTGCTGAGGAAAGATGAGGGCAGAAAAAACCAGCAGGTATGGTCAGAGAACCGTGGGTTTATTTAATTTGTCTTGCCTGGCAAATCAAAATCAACAAGCAATATGATAAAATTCTATAAATATATCACAGAGATAAATACCACAGAAAAAGTACAGTGATTTAAACAAAAAGATGATTCTGGCACAACAACAAAAAGGTATAAATTGGTCCCTGAATTGATTCAATCTGGAAATCAGAAGATCCTTATCTGTTACAGCAGTTAGATCCTACAACAGCTTTGCAACAGGAGCAGTGGGACCAGACAACCAAACACCCTTGAACTGAAGTTCAAAGCTTTACTCCAGGTGCACTGACACGCTATTTGCTTGTAAGACTGCCAGTCTGGTGGCTGGCCCAGCAGCTTCTACTGAGGTATATCACCCTGTTATCTATGTTTATATTCACATACATATGTACACCTTCACATACACACACACCCATTCACGAGACTCCAAGAAACTTTAGTACATTGCATCAAAAATTGTATTGTATGGGAAATTGTATGAATCAATGAGCTGATTATTGGGGTCATGATAAGGCAATTTCTGCTTGTGAAAAGCTAAAAAGATTTATGTGCTTGAAATCCCTAGGCAGTGGTTACAAGCAGTGAATGCAGGGAATACTTTGTGGCTCTTGTTAGTCCCTAAACAACAAAAAAGTTAATGCTGATGGGAAATGCTAGCTTAAAATTTCATGCTGTCTTTAAGCAATAAGAAAGGACAAATCTCCTTCTTTGAAACAAAGTAGGCCAAAAGCTTTTGAATTCTGTGTATTTTTATTATAATCAGCTATTGATATTTTAGGAAATGGATACCTAAATAGCAGAAGTAATAGGGGAAATATTTTTAAAAGCCCAGAGTCTATTTCATAGCATAATAGAATGGTTTGGCTTGGAATGGACCTTAGAGATCTACTTCTAATGCACCTGCCAGGGGCAGGGACACTTTACACCAGACCAGGCTGATCAGAGTGGCCTTGAACACTTGCAGGGACAAGGAATCCAGAACTTCTCTTGGAAACCTGTTTCAGTGGTTTACCAGCTTCCTTGTAAAAATATCCTTCCTTATATCTAATCTAAATCACCTTATCTCAATTTGAAACCATTAACCCTTTTCCTACTGCTACTGATCCAGCTAAAAGGTTTGTGCCCATCATATAATCCCCCTTTAGTTACTGGAAGGCTGCTATGAGGACTCTCTGGAGCTTTTTCTTCTCCAGGATGAGGAGCTCCAGCTCTCTCAGCCTGTCTTCATGGGAGAGGTTTTCCAGCCCTCTGATCATTTTCATGGCTTCCCGTGGACTCACTCCAACAGGTCCACTTCCTACTTATGTTGGGTGCCTCAGAGATGGAAACAGAACTCCAGGTGGGGTATCACCAGAGCAGAATAGAAGGGCAGAACTGCTCACACTGCTTTGGATGCAGCCCAGGACACGGTTTTCTTTCTGGGTTGCAGGTACATGTTGCTAGGTTGTGTTGAACTTCTCATCCATTGATACCCTCAAGTCCTTCTCCCCAGGACTGCTCCCACATTCTCTGACCAGCCTTTACTTGTGCTTGCCATGAACCACATGCAGGACTTTGTATTTGGCTTTGTTGAGCTTCATAAGGTTTACACAGACTCAACTCTCAAACCTGTCAAGGTCCTTCTGGATGGCATCCCTTCTCTCCAACATGTGGCCCACATCACCAGCCTGGTGTAAAACTGGTTGAGAGTGCACTCATTCTTCCTGTCGGTGTTTCTGACAGAGGTGTTAAACATTTTTCCTGTTCTGAAGTTGAAAGTCATTTTGGATGCAACTGGATGCAGCCATTCCAAGCAATGCTTTTGTTGTTTGATCCTAATACTGTCATGCATAAAGCAGCAATTGTAAAGGTTGCGTGACTCTGTTAAATTCACTTCCAGTGTTATCCCCTGCCAATGGAAATAACTAGCATGAAACAGCCCATAACCATTCTGCTGAACTGTCTGACACTCCAGAACAGGATGGTGCCATCCAAAGTCACTCTTCAGAGGGCTTCCTGGCCCACTGTAACTTCCACACTTAGGAATTGTCTGGGAGTGTGCTCATTGACCTGGGTCAAAACCATGCCAAGGACTCTGCTAACAATTTAACAGTATATATGACTGACTGACTTCCATTGCCCCAGGAATGCTTCTGGAACTAGTTAATTTATGAGTGCACATATAATCAAGGTGTACTGTTGCCTCTTGTTCCTTTGATCCCCTAGTAAATCTGCCCCAGCAACAAGGACAATGTGGAGGCCAAATCAGAAATTCAGTATTAAATAATTTTCCCAACTATTGCTTAAAAAGGTGAAATTTGTCTACAGTTCAGAAATCAGAACATCATCTGGATCCAGCATGTTGAGGATATGCATCATATTTGAAACTTCAAGGGGCCTCTCTACAGATGTCTGACCAAAAGGGGTCAAAGCCATTCAAAGCCTATAGCTCATGGATTAGGGCCTTTGACTGATGAGAATATCCACAGCACATGTTAGAGCTGAGGATCCTTGCCTGCTTTCTCATGCTAGTATTTGGGATAGTTCTAACTACAGGAATATTTGGTTTGCATGTGTACTCACAGGCACCCAAGAAAGAAAATATTGAAATGGGATTGACAAGCCATTTTCATTTTCCATGAATGAAGGTAAAGAACAGCAACAAATAAACCAATTCCTGGTTTTGGTCAAGTCATTGGACATACAGGATTCTCACATGTATGTCTTTATCCTGCTGTGGATGCTCTTTACCTGTGTGTATCCTTCCTTTGCAGGGGATATAAGGACACAAAAAAATAATTCTTTATCATTTCCACAATATTCAGTCTGACTTCTTTAGGTGCCATCAGAGCTGCTGCCTACTGTTGTGTGCACTGTATCAGTGGTTTTAGTTTGCTGTTACAAGGAAAGTGATAATCATTGTATGTATGTATTTAACAAAGGCTTTAGTTAAAGTGCAGTGTTAAGAACACAAAGCAAAGATCCATCTATGAGGAGACAGTTTTTCCCTTGTCACACCCCTTACATTTTCCTAAGGACTATCCTGCAGTGTTAATTTCTACTATTGCTTAAAGACTTCTCTGTTGTCTCTGCCAATGTTGTGGAAATTCTATGTGTGGGAGCTTTGTGGGCTCAGTAGGTGTTTTGGTGTTTATTGGAGTGCTGGGGAGGTTAAGAGGTTCACTGCCCTAAGTGCTGACATTGCTGCCTTTCACACTTCAAAATAAGAACTAAGCCACATATCTTCTGAATTATACACTGGAAACAGCAGAAAAATCAGTGAGTACTGAACAGAGGCATGCAGTTCAAGTGCTTTCACTTTGTTCCATCTCGGTCCAACATCAAGGACAGCAGGAAAAAGCCTTTAAATTGTTCTTAGAACTAATCCTAGATGGAGTCACAGGAGAGTCAAGCACCAGTGCCCTTGTCTGTATCTCAAGCTATCTGATGGCATCTTGCTTGATGATGACTGGGACAAACAGTTTTATATTTTCATTTTATTGTCTGAAATTTATACATTATCACATATGAAATAAAGATAATGGAGGTTTTGCGCAACAATTCAGGATCTATACATGCAAATGGCCAAAGAATTCAAGAATAATACTTACATTGTCATTAGATCTCTTTTGTCAGTAGAGATAACTTCTTAGTGAAAGTTCCTGGGATTAACTCACTTGATTGTTTCTTTACACAGTTAGGAAGTATTTTCTCTATTTTAGAAGAAGTGTCTCTTCATAAGCAAAAAAGTATATATTCTGTTCTGCTTCAAAATACATTTCATATTGAATAAAAATAACATTTAAGCATAAAAGAAAAAAGTCTCTTTCTCTTCCCTGATAAAAATGATTACATCAGAGTCCTGTTACAATTGTTTGAGAATTTAGGGAAGCTAGTGATTATTTTTCTGTACTCTCTCCAACTAAAATGTTGTGTTCTATACAAGTAGTCCTTTTCCCATTGGTGTGAATCCCAAGAGTGCATTAAATAATACACTTCTAGTTGTAAAACAGATGGAAAAGTGTTTAAAAAGGTGCCAGGTTTATTTATGGAAGCATGAAATTGAATTTAATAGGAGAATTTTGCCAGTATGAAATGTGAACTCTCAAAACAGGAAGTGGATTTTATTGCTTATTTATTTTATTACCGGATCAGCTGCCCAGAACTGTAGAATCCTTCCTCTCAGGAATTATTTACTTTCCAACTCTGAACCAGAACATCTTGACCATCAGTTGTTACATCTTCTGGCTGCCAGATTCTCAACTATAAACATATGTGGTGCTGTCTATCTCAGATGATCTTCTGCAGATTTATATAGAGAACATTTTAGCTTCAGAGTTATTTCATGATTTAAAACAGTATGAACTGAACTGAATAAGCCAAGAGAAAGAGAATTTTCTTTAGCTCTTGATTGGCATTTAATTAATAATATTCTATTTTTAGGGGGTTATGGCATGTATTCATTATGCATAAAAGACAAGAGAGCCAAAAGCCAAATTAGGCAAGTTATTTCTTCTCCTCTGTACCTCCAAACGATGACTAGTGAAAGAACAGGTGCTATTCAGCTTCCAAAAGGTGAGCAGCATTTGTGGAAATTGCACAAGGAAAGAGCGTCCTGTGTTTTTAGGGTTCAGTTTAAGCCAGTATCCCTGGATGGAGTTGAGTAAGGCTGTTGACTGCTGGAGACTGTCTGTAAACCTCTAACTGGCTGTTGTCACGTTTTCCTGTATCTGGCCAGTATGTAGAGGTATTTGGGATGGAAAACAAGCCTCCAATTTCAGTAAAGTTGTGATAACTCAGTGATCACATTAAAAAAAAAAAAATCTATGGAAATATATTTTTCAGGCTATATTTTATGTGAGACTTCAGTAATGAAGATGATTTTACACCTCCACACAACTGGATGCTGTGGATGCCCATGTTTCTTAGAGGACAGCTGCATTGTTGTGGTTATTGCTGCAAGAAGGATAAGTGCCTGCAACGGCACCTTCTGTTTAGAGAAATCTGAGGCTCAGAGAGTGCTCACTGTGACAATGCAAGGCCATGTTAGAGCAAAGCTCAGAGCCCTGCTGCCTGAGCTCCTGGTGCTGTGCTCTTGGTGCCACAGTGCCCTTGGGCAGAGTGCTGACAAACACCCATTGCGTGCCTCTGCAGCGTGCACTTGTGCTCAGCCCAGTGCTGGCACTCACAGACACTCAAATTTTCCATTTTATGCAACAGCGCTAAATGTTTTCGGCATGAAACCCGTGCATGTGCAGTTTTGCATTGGAAACTGAAAAAAGTGACAGCCTGGATCTTGCTGCTCTCAGTTTGCCAATTATGGATAAAGATTGAAGGCAATGTGGAATGATATTATGGTCATGATCCAAATCCCAAGTAGGAAAGAAGTGGTAACAATGGGCTTTCTTGCAGACATTAAATCTCCTCAAAGTTTGTAAGACTTTCCTATACACACCTGTGTTGTACTGTTGTCTCTTATGATTATTAAATCACTTGTAACTACACCACACCTTGTTGTCACTCTCCCCAGGACAAAGGCTTTTCTCCAAGACAGAATGCCTGGGATCCAAGTGCATGGATATTTTGAGGGCTGTTTTCATGGTTTGGGGAAGCAACTCCTTCAAAATAAAACATTTTAGTGAAATGTCTATTTTCCTAAGCAGTTGTACCTAGTCCTTTGTGCAAAGGAAAACAAAAAAAATCTGAACATTTCTAAAAGAAAACTCCCTATTCTATGTTTCTGCTATAAATGATAGTACAGAACTCATGACTTTTGTGAGATTTCATATTGAGCATGTGAGCTGTTCATCAGCTTTATTAATATGTCACAAGCATAAATTCTGACATATATCAGAACCAATTAAAATTATTTTTGTACTTTTTATTTATTGGAGACAGATTGTTTGAGTTCAGAAGGGCATACAGTATCTAGCAGATCTGGTAATTCATTCAAATATGGGAGTAAAGCTCTTCTTTTAGTTCTGGCCAAAATTCCTCCAAGTTTTGTACAATGGGTTTGAAAGCTCTTATATATTTAAAGAAAATCCTTTCAACTCGCTCTAGAGTCCTGCTTTATGTTTTGTATTGCTTTGAACTTATTACCTCTTTGCAATGTCTTGGAACGTTCGTTTGGGAGCATTTAAAGCTAATGATTAAATGTATAGTGAAACAACACTTTGATGTTGCCAGAAGCAATTAATTTTCCCTATTTATACACAAAAGGTCATAAAAGACTGTGTTATGACAAGCGAAATGATTCAGTGAATTCAAAGCAAGTTAACTGAATTCTGAAGGATTGTTACTACTTGGTGGAAAAAAGGTATCCATCAAGACTTATCTTAAGTCAGAAAGCTGTGATTAGCTTATGGAGTTTTGAATGCTTTTAAAATTAGAAAAGAAATTATGAATTTGTCAGCTACAGAAAACTAGCCTGTAAGGGGTTCATTCAGAATGAAACTTTCACTGAAAATAGCTTACAGGGTGTAGATAAATGAAGTTTATGAGCTTACAGAAGTCACTGAGGCCACATTTACACATAAGCAGTCTGATTATTGTATGTTCTGTGTACAAATGCCTATTGAACTTTATTAACAAATGGAAAAATATATACTATATATTTTTACTCCTACATTTTTACAGGCAGAGCATCTCACACTTCATTGAATCCATGTGCTGGAGACAACAGACATGATTAGAATATAAATCACTCAGAGACAGGGACTGGAAGTCATGTTCTGCAGTTTCTAGAGCTCTGTGTCCCTATGAGTGGGCACACCATGCTTTAGAAGAGAGGAGGGACCTCACATGTGCCCATGCACACACACACTTACATTTGTGCATACATGTATCCATGTATTTTAAAATTTTGGACATGATTAAACATAAAGGAATTCTATACCTTCAGCCTAAAAAAAAAAAGAAAATGGAAAAAACACAAAATAAGGATATTATGATAGATTTATGAGCATAAAGGGTTTATGTTCAGCACAATTAATTTCTCAGTTTCCACTGAACTACAGAAATTTTCAGTTTCAGGCTAAATCTTCATCTTATTTATCAGTTTAAGAAATATGTTTGTTATACTAAGAGATACACAAATTCAGAACATGGTCCTGCACCTCAAAATTTCTAAGCTGATAATGGTGTGGGAAATAACTATCAGGGAGAGAAAAAGTCTCCTCTACATCCGCCCAGGAATCATCTCCAAACTTTCTGATAAACTGAAGGCAATAATTTGGCTTTCCTCCTCTTTTCCCTTCCCTGTGACCTTTTATCGCCTTTTAGTCTCTTCAGAATAAAGCAAGGAACTTCTGGTTTTTACAACGAGTTAAAACAATTTGATGAACAGAGCTTAGACTCTTCAAAACATAGATTGTTTGCAGACCTCCAGAGAAATTAAGGGTATTATTTTTATTTTAGAAGTTACACAGTCCTAGCAAGAACTGTTTCTTTGAATGCCAGGATCCAAAGAAGAATAACCCTGAAGGTTTTTGGGTTAAGTTCAGTTGCATTTGAGACATATTTGGGAAAGCAGTACCTCTGTACAGGGATGGCAGATGTGCAGTTCCCACAGAAATTCCATATTTTTCCCAAGAGAAGCTAGAGGAAGATATGCCTGGTCACCTCAATTACCATGAGGCATCTAGGTTTGGGTAAATAAGTTGTGCTTAAATTATGCAGGAAGTCAAAACCTCAGTATTCTCAACCTTTGTGAAAACTTACAGAGTCTATGGATGATGAGGAAGAATTATCTGCAAAATTAGCACTAAAGAAAACAACTAACTGTATAAATATCTAGAAGGATAGCACAAAACACAATAACAACTTTTCACATTTCAATCCATCTAATGGAATTTCTAGCTCATATAACAGCCATACTGTGTATAAGAGTGAAAAAGAAGTAGCATATCTTGAAATGATCTGAGCAATCGTAATCTAATGAACTGGTTCAAGTGAGGAGAATAAAGTGATAATTAGAAATGTTGGGAGAAAGATCAGGCCTCTGTCCATAAATCTTGTCTCTAAAATACAGTTAGATGTTAAACTCTATGTTGGATTTTTAACTGGAAATTATGTCCCTAGATCACCTTGTAGACATTAAAGAGCACCAAATTTTCAGTTAATGGACTGACTCTTTAGGCTTTTGCATACCAGGTGTTGTCTATTTTAACAACTTCTGTCTCTTTGACTATAAAACAATTTTTTTTTCTTATTCATAGAGAAATCTGAGTCACTAACTGTTAGATATATTTCATCTCCTAGAAGCTATTCCATTTTTTCCCCCATTAGGTGTCACTGCCAATAAGCAACAAATGGACTCTTTGGGGTGCTTACCTAAGATGAGGGTGAATCAAGCTCCAGTTTTACTCCACTGAATATTTGATTATTTATTCAAAATGGAACAGCTTCAAAAATATTTTCCTTTAAAATGTTCAAACAAATCATCTTNGGCAGAGGGGTTGAAACTAGGTGATCTAACCCAAAGCACTCCATGGTTTTATGATTCTACTATACAGTCTTACAACTATTCTCTAGTAGAGCCTTTAATAATTTCCCTTGACCATGGTGGGCAGGAAATGAGAATATACAGGTCAGGTATCCCACCATGACCTGACAATATCTGTGTATGAAGAGGCTGACAGCTTGTCTTTTGAAAAGAGGAATCAACTATTTAAGCAACTTCTAAAATAAATTCTGACTCCTNATTTTTTTTTTGGCTGAAACAATTGGTCAAATCTGGTACAAATTTGCAGATAGTTTCCATCAACACGAAAGTGCATTTTTGAGCAAACAAAGAATTCTTCCATAAAAATTGCCTGGCTCTAATCAGGGCTGAGGCAATTTTGCACATGCCAACCAGCAGAAAATTAGGTATTGGATAAGCAAGACTGGCGAGGATCTGGGTTCTACCTAAATCCCCTTGTGGCCTTCGTCCAAAGTGATTAGCCCCAGGTCAAACAGAAAGCCTGTAGTGAATCAAGCAAATTAAATCCAACTCTCCCCAGCTATCGGATAATGTGCTAGTCCCAAGACCTCCCTTCTTGGAGGCTGGAAGGGAGGACGTTATTAAATATAAACATGAAGTAACATCCTGCTCTATGGAGGCCCAAGGCATTGTGTGTTCTGGAGAAGAGGCAGGGGATTATACATGCCCTTCAGCTGGACCTGTTCCAAGGGAACCCACAGCAGCTGTCTCTGCCAATGGCAGCAGCTGTCAGTGTGCCTGAGCAGAGTTCTGCAGCTTGGAAGGCCACTAAGGAAGTGTCCTGTTAGACTAAAGGGTACTGACCTGCAGCACAAAACACTGCTTTAATGTGGAATTGGAATTGAAGGGACTTATTTCCTTCAAAACATTGTAGAACAGAGTAATCCTCAGATTTATTTTGATTAGAAATCTGGATACCTTCTTGGCAGTGTTTATTAGATCTTAATGTAGCTCAGTTGGAAAGCCAGATATTTTGCTTTCTCCTTCTTTGAATCACTGACCATTCTTTTCTCTTTTAATGAATCTGGACAATTTTAACTGTCAGATTCTAATGTAACTCTCTGAATAAATTGACTGAATTGAAGCTGAACCCACCTCTGTGTTCAAGCTAAGAATGAGTCTGAACAGAAGTCTCCAGAGTTTCCTAAAACTTCAGGGAGTTTATTAGTGGAAAACTGATTTTGAACCACTGAACCTGAAGTGACTGCATAGTTTTGGTTTCATACTGATGTCAAGTCAAAAGAAGATAAAACTCCCACTGCAGCTTAGATTTGACCCAAGGTGAATAAACTTACATCTGAATATTTCAGGAACAGATATCACTGTCCTTGGAGCTGATTATTCACTTCATCTTCCCCTTCCTTTCCACACAGCTTTTTTTTTGAAGCAGATTGGAGCAGCAACAACTAAAAAATGTTTTTCACTTCTGAATCTAGTCTTAAATGAGTTGGTGCCTCAAGAAAAATAGAAATATACTTGTGTTGCAGGTAGAAATTTCCATTCCAGTCAAAGCAGAAATGAACATGTCTTATTTCTCAATAACTGCGAGCTTCTGAAAAGGATTGTCCCTATGTCCATCCATTAGTTAGATCAGCATACATATTCCCACTTGTGGTTGCAGGAAATGCTCCCCACACTCTGCAGTACTCCATGTGAGTATACAGGATGTCTTGGTAGTCTTTGGCCTTTCAACCACAGGTTCTGAGGTATCAGTGGGAGAGGGAAGAGTGGGAGGTTCAACATTCAGGCCACACTCCTAAAACAGATGTATTTGTTTATAATCTCAACAAATATGTGTGTTAAAGTGATAAACCCACATGGAAAAAACACCTTGTGGATAATTCTGAGAAATCTGGTTTACAAGGAGCTGAATTTGGGACTCTTGCAGACAGTGAGCAACCAGACTAGCAAGACAACATAGGTCATAGACACCTGTGCTCAATGTGCTTAAAATCACACCAGGGCTTAATGAAGGGATCAGTGGTAGAAACAGCTTTTGATATTTGCATTTGGCTAGTGTATGTTCAGGAGGCAGAATGAAGATTCATAACCAACAGTCCTACAGCAAACAAAAGTGGGACCAGAGTGATCATGGTGTTGACCATCAAATTAAACTGAAGGTAGTCAAGTCCTGTTTTGTAATTGTTACCCATAATCAGTTGATTTCTGAACACTATTGCAAAAATAGTTTCAGAGAGGCAGAAGTTTTCTTAGGCATCAGAGCCTGCTTTCTTACTAACATCATAACACAGCTTTCCTGAGTTATTCCAGAATTGCCTGTGGCAAGCGTGGTGACAGGATTTTCAGGAACAGCTGAGGACAACTTCAAAGTATCACTCTTTATCTTGTCTTTTGCACTTTTCCAATTAGAATAATAATTTTCTACCATATTAAGTAGATTAGGAAATTAAAATGAAATTTTAACTGGCTACAATGACAGATAATTTCTGTCACATTTACCACAACATTTAATTTGTTGGCATGGTTACCCTTTTGCTACATTGCTAACCATAAACAGTTTTTGCAAACTTACCAAGTAATCTAGTTGAAGAAAAATATCCTTCTTCTCCCCTGAGTTCCCCCCATCCTCTTCAAACCAATGCACTTCCACTCAACATCTTTCTGAGACAGTTTCTACATTTTGAAATATCTGAAGCTAACTTAATTCATATCAAGCAAATTTCTTAGTTCCTGAATTTGTCTTGCACAACTCAATAGATTAATACCACAGAACAGTGTTGGATTGAAATCCAAGTGCCTTTCTACTTGGAAAGAAGCACTGAAACTTTGGACAGGGCTTTGTTTGAAATTAAGATTTAGAGACTTAGATTTAGAGATAGGATTAAGTTAACTTAATATATTATAATTATAATACTATAATATAA
>WEIU01015988.1:1647-12944 GCA_013389925.1 Aegithalos caudatus | reverse complement strand
CTAAAGAGGAATCAACTCAACTATTTAAGCAACTTCTAAAATAAATTCTGACTCCTGCTGTGAACTGAGGAGCCCTATCGTCTCTCAAAGGAGGGCAAGAGGGCAGATGAAGATTTGCCTTCAAGGGGAAGTGTTGGGACTTGTGCTATGAGCATTGCAAGTGGCGACCATTTCTGAAGAGAAAGGTAAGGCAGGAAACAGTGAAAAGAAGCAATTACTCTTGTGGCAAGACTTGTTTAAAGGAAGGAGAAAATGAAATTACACCACCTAGGTCCATGACAAGTCTCTGTTTTGAGCTGAGAGGTAGATTTGTTATGGGCTGTCTCAAGCAACAGGTTTTGTGTTAGGGTATCTTCAATGCCATGACAATTAGAAACTACTCTATCTACCCTTGGAGCATTTGCATTCAAGGTGTTTGATGTGTTGCATGAAGAGAAAGTTGGAATCTCAGCAAAGTTCCTACTGCTGCTCAGGTTTGGACATGTATTGTGCTGTGGGTGAAATCCTTAACAAAAATTCTCTATTGCCAGGAGTGGCAGATGGGATCTTAGATGTTTTCAGATCTTCTTGACATCTGTGCCTGGATAATTGGAAGTCTATTAGGATTGTTTTTGAGCTTCCAAAAGAAACCTGCAGGTCTTCTGAGAAAGATCTCAATAGCTTTGATTGCAGTGAGGGAACACCCCTGAGCACTGCTCAGAGGCCTCTGGGTGCACCAGCTCCATCGGAGCCACCTCTGTGTGAGACCCAGAGGTCTCAGATACTCTGCAGTCCTGATCCCCTGGCACTCCAAACCAACTATTATTGAGAAATTGCATTTGTCTCAGGGACAAGGTGAATTCACATGTCTGTAGTCACACAGGAAAAAGTAGCAGAACTCAGAATGTGAACCTCCTTCCCAAGTTCTTTAGTTCTAAATAGTAAGATTTACCCCTTTCTGAGGGTGCTTTATGATTATATGTACAGTTGCCTGTGGTTTACTGTCTATCTGTAAAGAAATTAGACTCTACTATTTCTAATAAGCAATTTAGGACAGTAATTGTTTCTGATATTTTGGCCAGTTCTAAATATAACAATTTTAATGGGTACTGATTCTTTGTAATTAAGGAAAGCTTCATCATTATACTATTGTTTTAAAAAAAGGCTCAGCAAATGTGGATGTAACCCACTATGACAAAGACCAAAAGCCTGATTAGGCAGCAATGTTAAATTTAAAACCAGGCAGGGATGTTTGACTTTATATGGGTTTTAGATGCATCTGCATCTCTGGAGAGAAGGGCAAAAGGCCTGGGACTGAAAGCAGTAAATCTTTAATTAAAGAACTGCTAACCGTGCCTACTACATTTATAAATAACAAAACATTTATCAGAGCTTTTATCTTTTCTTGCAATCATCAGGCTGTACTGGATGTTGACAAAGTCAATGATTTATGCTTCAGATTTTTTTTCATTACCAAATACCAAAGATGCTATTATCAGTGAAATCTTCTGCAACCTAAATCTTGGGGCTTTTGTTGCTCTGCCTAAGGAATATTGTGAGCCTTTCTCACAAGTCGTGTTAGATTATGTTGGCCCTGGAGAAAAGATTAGGGCTGCGTAATGTAGCTGCATCCAAATGGAAATGTTGAATGGTTTTCCTTAAAAGGATCAGTGGTTTAAAAAAAGTAAAAAGGAAAAAAGAGCACTTTAAGGAATGTTTTAATTAATTTTAAAAGTTAAGATACCAGTTGTCAAATACTAGATTTGTTCATTATATTGTACTTAAATGTTTGCATTCAATTTTTTTCATTTCATGGCTGGCGGAAGGTTCCGCCATACATACATGCATACATAAATACATACATATATGCATATATATGTATACATACATATATGTTAGATATAAAGCCATAGATAAATATAGAAACACATATCCTAAAATGGCTGTCATCACATTATGTAGGCTGCATGGATGCACAGTGTCCTACAACAATTCCGGTATTCCCGTTATTATTATGCAGTGCAGTTAATGTTCACCATTACAGTGAGTTTGCCAGTAGTTTTAATATCAAATACTTGTGAACAAAAATTATAATAATTTTTTTCTGTGTGCAACCTTTTTCTCTTTATCAAAACAAAGTTCTGATGGGACATTTGCTACTCTGCACTTGTACTCTCTTGCCTTGACTACCCTGTCAAGAGCAAGCTCTTGGGCTCATTCAGGAAGTTTCAATGGTTTTGATGCAACCACAACGTGTAGTTGGCCAGATCCTTCAGGGAATGAGAGGGCAGGTAGTATCTGACATGTTTTCCAGATACTTCAACAAGTTTGAAGTTCTTCAGACCCCAGAGCATCCAGTCTGTAAGTTAATCACTGATATGTCCTCAGCTGTTGGTGAAAACAAAAATCTGTTGTAAATTAAAGTACTTTTTTCAATAGCTTTACGTGACTTTGCCACTATTCAGACTGTCTCTGATGTGAGTGCTCATGTTGAGTTGTAGAGTATACTTTTGTGTATGTTTGTAGCTGACTGTTTCATTTGACTTTCATTATATCTGACAGGGAAATAAATGACTGTTTTATCAAAGCCTGTGAATTCAGCATTTTCCCCCAATTTAAAATAGGCAATAACAAACCAGCTGAGATGTCAAACTAAACTTGCTTTATCCTGATGCATTTTTTTCTTTTGAGAGGGTGGAGTGAGGTGAAGAGAACATGAGTTAAAGTTGATTTTTCTATTTTACACTATGTTAAACTCCCAGTAACCTCTAAGAGAGAAAAATGTATATTTCCAATTGTACATTCAGAAATGACTGTCTTGGATATGCATGAAAAATACAAATGAGCTGCAGAGAAAGGAATATATATCTGGCCTTTCTTATTGTAACTTTGAGTACCTAATAAAAAGACAAATTAAGAGTAATGAACAATGGGAATGTGGAAAGAGAATTTTCTTGCTATGTTTTTTAATATTTTCTAACTTTTTGTGTATTTTTATTTCTCCTTTTCCTTTTTGTGTCTTTCATATAGGACTGTTTTTTTTTAAACCCCGATGACAACTAAGCACCACACAGCAGCTTGCTCACTTCCACCCACCCCTGTGGCATGGAGAATTAAAAATAAAATTTATGGCTTGAGATAAGAACAATTTAATGATTGTAAACAAAGTAAAAAATAATGACAGCAACAATAGGTATTTTAAAGAAAAGTTTGATTTGTAAATACAGCATGCTATGCTTTTTTGAATTAATGACCAATATAACAATGAAGTCAAATTATTAGAAATTAAATCAAATTATTAGAAAATATTATTGTCACAGACTTATACCCTATCTTAATCTAAGCACTGTGTAGCACAAAAAGAGTTCACTGATCTTTGAAAAAATGTCCACGATGATAGGACAACAATCAAATTAAACACTCGAGCTGAAGGATAATATGTATCAGGGGCAAGAAATATCTCAATACACTGCTTTCATATTTAACACTGATATTGTTTGTTAGTGGAGGACAGACTCATGGAGGAACTTGAAGGATTATAAGGAGATTTTAACTGAGATATTGCACACATTATGAGATGTGAGAAGTCATGAATATGTTGGTGGGAATGAAGGCTGACCTCTCAGTAGCACTGCAGAAGTAACAGGCATGAGAAAAGCTTTTGTTTCTGCTCGAAGTGAAAGGGATGTATGACCCTTGAGAGAATAAATAGCATAATAAGAAGCAAATCAAGGGCTTTTCATTTAACCTTTATATTTGTGTATATCAATCCTGGCTTCTTGGCCTCAGGCCCTAGTGTAAAAAATGGTTGAATAGTGTTACTCTGCTACTTGGGAGAGCTGGGAGAATAAGTGAGCACTGACTGTGATCCCAGCACCAGTTCATGTTGCCTTTACCAAATTAGGGGCAGGGTACCTTGTCATCATTTACCCATAGGGTTAAATTTTCAGAACCATTTTGTTGCAAGTCAACTAAAAGTGTTCCAGAACTATTCCTGGACATTGTGTGGGGGTTAAACCTGGCCCAGAAAGAATCCTGCATAAACAGTTTGGATGCAGCCACTCCCTTTGGACAGCATGTCTAAGGGCATGGCTGTGGCAGGATGGTGCCAGCTGGCCTCACATTGGCTGGAGAACACTGACCTGGCAGAGGAAAGAGGTCAGTTCTAGCTTATTTTAGTACCTGAATGCAGCACTGGGGGGCCAAGATCACTGCCTGCCTAACCTACCCTGGCACACTGAGAATCTGGGGAACACTGAGCTCAGTTTAAGGCAAATGGAAAAGTTAGGCAGAAAAATCAAGATCATCTGGTTCTTTATGCAATCCCTTGACATATCACCAAAATGCAGGTTAGAAGGACACACACACGAGTCCCCTTACTCGAGGAGCACTGCAGCAGAACACAACCCAACACAGCATTAAGATGTCTTCTCAGTCTTCCACATTTTCCATGATTACTCTATAGAGTTATCTGTACTATTGTCACAGAGTGGGTTTTATTTCTCCCTCTCTTTTATAGAATGAAGTACCAAGGACTTCACTAACAGTAATAGTAGGCGTGAAGCCTGAGTAAGGAAGAGTGACACACAACACAAAAATACTCTGTACCTTCATCTCTGTACTATATTGTGACATAATTGCTTTTCAGATTATTGTGTAACATGATGCATAGGATACCTGAGGGGCTAAGGAAACAGAGTCCCTGAAAGTCCATTTCTCTGCCAGATGGGTACCCTTGGGGCGGTCTCCCTTTGGTCTCCCTTCCCCACTCTCTCTTTAGATCCAGAAGGGTGCCTCTGGGTCATCTTAATGTTCTGGATCAACATTAATGATATCTTATTCCAAACTGGCTCATTTATAGGCAAATTGCTAATTGGGTTGACTTGCTGGAGAATTACAGACTTCTGTTGATATCTCCTTGACTTTCCAGAGGATAAAGGCTACAGGAGTGACTCAATTATGAGGCCTTGAGAGGAGCACGATGACTTTATCACTTATACTTGAAGCAAACTGGGTTCAGAATGTTTTGAATTTGTCCACTTTTTTATCCTTTCCCTCACATCCCTAGGAAGAGGCCTTTCAAGGACTTCTCTGGAATATTTCAAGTCCAGCTCATTCAATAGGCTAGTTCAAAGACAGAATAGATGTCAAGCAACAGGAACACCTCTAGGCAAGCATATGTCTGAGGTAAAGGTTTAGAAAAACTCCCTATACTTGCTTTGGTTCTGGACATACATTTTAGGCAGTGTTGTGTTTATTGTTTGGGGTTTTTTATTCATGGCAGTTGTGTGAATTATCCAGACAAACAGACATAAATCTTAAATTAGAATCAGCATAAACTGTTTGATCAGGCTATAAGGTCTGTGCTGGATGTCTCAGTTCAATGGGCTTCTGTGACGGCCAGTGATGGACAGGATTTGTAAAGGAAGAATTAAATGAGGTCTGGGACAGCCACCCCCACAGTCTATGTTGTATCCCTAAATTAAAGCTCTGTTTAGTGCTGCCAGTGGATTCTGAAGTACCACTGTGACTACAGCTCTTCCAAAACTGGCCACTGGATTCTGTCCTTTGCCCACAGCCTAGAGTAGCCAGGGAAGAAAAGTGTTTGTCTTGGACAACTCCAGCAGCTTTCATGGTTGCTGGGATGACATGTTGTCACTTAACAACTCATAGTTTTGCCTCTAATTGAGTGATCTAAGAATAGCTTAAATCTTTAAGCTTAAATAGCAAAATGTGTGCCTCCACCATTTCTACTACACACAGGCCTGAGTAGGATCCTCTGCATCTTCTGACAGCTTGAGTCACATCCTTGGATCCCAGTCAACTCTTATTCCAGGCCAGGCCTTTGGGCTTCCTTCAAGGCAGCGAATCTTTATAACCTTGGCTCATGAGGATAACCATAGGATAGATCCATGTATATGTGTTTCCTGAGAGCAGATTCCTGAAGAAGCAGAGAGGTGCAGCATCTGGACCAGGCAGAGAGTTTGTTCAGCAGAGCCCGGCAGACTGCACCAGCTGCTTGGGTGTCTACAGGCTGCCAAATTACGAGACCAGTCCAGAAATCTGGCACTGAAAAATCAAGCCCCTTTTTTGTATTTACTGTGTTTCCCCAGCTGTTTTTCCCCCTCATGTTGGTCAGTAACTACACAAGTTACTCTATGTTCAAATGTGTGACCTCAGCTTATGAGTCTTGTCCCTACCAAGGGTGAAAAAGAGAACTGTTAGCTGGGACATTCAAGAGCAGAGTACTCATGTGCTTCATTGGAACTGTTTCAAAAGTGTGTAGAAATGGAAGACAGACACCTTAGGAAGCAGAAGTTTAGGTTAAACCTCTCTCTGCATGAATTTTAAATAAATATTTGTCAGCTGGCACTCCTCCTTCTGAACATCTTTCATTTTGAATAAATGCTGAGGAAGAGGAGGCGACAGGCAGAAAAACAGGGGCTGACTGGTAGAACACACATTTATCAGGGGTGTGGGAAACCAGGGCTGGAAGGCTCATAGATCTAACTGAGTTAAAAAGATGTGAACAGCATTGGCAAGAGCAGCTGAACACTTAAAACCAGACCTCAGTGGGTTGTGGGGGCCAAAAGACAAACTGGCAGCTGGGCAGTGTTTGAAAGAGGGTAAATCTTCAGACACCAGCACAGTGTGCATTTCACAGGTGATTAGAAAAGGGCTGTGAGAGGCTGTAGCAGTAAGAAGAGTGTGAGCTGAAGGCATGAAATTTTCTGTGAGAAATTTTCTTCACTTTAGCTGTTATTTTTATTGCATGACTTGAATAAGGAGAATTGGGTGAAGAGTATGCTGGAAAAGGAATGAACACTGAGAGTGGGGAACAGCTGGAGTATTTCTGACATACACTTCTTTTACTTGCCACCCTATTTATGGGGCTGTAGGAATGTGGAGGGGAAAAAAGTTTACAGCTTTAATATTTCTTGTGAGCAAAATCCATACAAGATCCATATTGGAATGTGCAGAGAACAAAAGGACATGTCTCTGTGCCAGTGTGTGATTAACTTGAGTGCAAGGTTTGTCTATACTATGATTTAAAGTTGCTGGACTCTTTTTCTCATGTGTTCGTTATATACAGATGTGCACAAAGCCTTTCCACCCCAAACATTAAATACAAGTTTTAGAGGAAAAATAAGTATGCATTTATTTAAATGGATTGAGGGTTTATTTTTAAAAAGTAAATATTTATTTAATATTGTTATGCAGTGTTATAGCAAAAATCAAACAGACAGTCTGTTACAAATAGTATTCCAGGTACAAGTAGTTTTTCTTCTGGCGTATAATCAAATATTTGACACAATGAAGACTTGTCCTGCCATGTTTAGTTGGGCAATGGAGGAAGAAACATTTCCTTGATATTAGTGGAGATGAGGGGAGCACAAAAACATTGAACCTTTTGCTCACAGACCTCTGTGGGATAATATACAAATCATTTTCAAGTCCATGCTGCATCTCAAAGACATTTACAGCTTGGTTCACGCTGAGACCATATGCCTGTGTTTCATCAGAAAGGAGATTTGCAGTTGGGTTAGAGACAGGAGAAAGGCGGGTATCACTCTCAGCTGGGGATGCGGGTGAAGGGAAAATCCAGATTTGGCACAATATCTCTCCTTTCTCCCTATGTCTGATGTGGGACCACCATATAGTGCACCACCTGGTGCACTGTGAGGATACCTCATGAGATACAGGGATTGAAGATTTGAAGACCTCATGATTAAACAAAGCCTGATGTTCATGGAAACTGTGAGAGATTCTGTTGAGAAGGGACGTCTAAATGGAAGATTGCGCTGGCAGCAGAATAACTTGGTCTCCAATCAGTACAGTTTCTTGAGAGTCCCTCACCAACTTTGCACTGTGGGTCCTCAAGGGACAGTTATGCCACCTCCTAATCAAGCTCACCAGCACCAGCAGAATGAGTAAATACAAGAAATTCTACCTTCATGGGGAAATTGCATGCTTGAATCCTCATCATTTCAATCATAAGCGGATGCCAATCTAACGAAATCCAGTGGTAAAAACTTAAGCTTCCCATAAAAATGTGGTTGTGTTAAATAGTTAGCTCCTACTTTGATGTGATAATTAGCTATAGAAACAATTCAAATTACTTCTATAAGGAAAGTTTGTAATCAGCAGCAAAAATAAATTCAGTGTGTTAGAGCTTTTTTACATTCACTGCTCTTGAGTATTTGTGCAGTCAAAGATCCATGAAAAACTAGTTTCTGTCCAGAAGCCACACTTCATTTGTTCAAGAGAGAAATTTTGTGTAGGGATTCAATTGGTATAATTCTGAAGCACTGAAGCCAATAGTAATTTTGCAGATGATTTGCATGGGAACATGATGAGGTCTTTCCCAAAGACAAAGTGTACAACAATCTTGTGGTAGAATAATCATGGAAAAGATAAATCAAAAAGTTAAAATAGTACTCTCCTTAAGTCAAGTAAATAACCCATAACTCTTTGAAATCATATTGCAGAGAGATAATTTTTAAGAGCTAATAATTTAGGAAAGATTCTATAATTTGGATGGCTAACATGAAGCTTTTGAACACCAAATATTTGATTGAAATTATTTACAAAGTTTTTCCTAGCTCTATAACGGATACATCATCACACAATATAAATAATGATATTTAAATGTAAGTGTACAATAATAATATTTATTGGATAACATATTTCCAATGCCAGCACAGTATTTTAGATTGCAAGTAATAGGATTTGATAAAATAATAGTATAGCAGTTGTGATGTTTTTGTATATTTAGAAGTATTTTATTCTCTATTACAATTAATTTTACTCTTTATTTGCTCTCGGGATAAAACATTTACAGTCAGAATTGAAGATTAATGTAGAATAATAACACAAAACGGGGGTAAAATGTGGTATCAGTTTGTGTAATGGCATGTTACATGCAGCTGTTTTGAATTATATTACCTTTTTATTGATGTGTCCAGAATTTTTTTTTCTTACAGCTTAAACATATGGGGGCTTTTAAACCTACCAAGTATAGCAAATTGCAGATGAATTGGTCCATGAGGATGGTTTATAAAAAGTCTCTTAAGGTATATTGTTGAAATTATAACATGAAAAACCAGAGGTATTGGAGGAAACTTTAACCTACTGGAATTCCATTTAAACTACTGTAACAGTAGTCATATTGTGCATATTGTCAGTCTATTGCAGTATTTGCTTCTTGATGGTCCTTTTATTTAGACTACTTAAATAATGCTAAGAAATAAGTACATCAATAGCTATTTAATGTAGTTTTTAAACAATTATTCAGGCCTTGTCTTCCACGCTAAAAATTACGGCATTTTTACTTGGATTAACTAAAATATACATAAAACCCTGCAATAAAAGTGGCCATTAAGGACAAGGTACTGACTGTTAGGTAAATAAAAATGGTCTGGTAACCTTTTCCATAACATTTAGTGGTAAATCAGATGTGTCTCACCTTGATTGTGTCAAAACGGTGGGCTGGCATTAGTTGCATTGAGACGTGGCTCTATTCTTGTACTAATAAAAGCAAATCCTCTCAAAAGGCATTCTGACTTGCCTTCCAAACTGGAAGCCTGCCCATTAAAATGCTGTAGTTACAGTTATAGAACCATATAATTTAAATTAATTGGTTTTCCTTTCTGGATTTTACTGGCTGCTGCTGTTTTTCTGAAGTTTCATTTTCTATAGGAATTACAGAGTTCTATAATGTAGTAAATAAATAAGATGTACAGTATCAGTAGAAGAAATACAAAGTCCCAGACATTTATTTTCAGCATAAGTCAAAACTGATTTGTAGAGGGTATTAGATAATTTTTTACTAACAGTCCTAGTTCAGGAAGTTCTGTAGGTGCCTTGATATTTATGTCATCACTATTTTGGTTATTGATGCTACAGGATTAGAAATTTCTGAGCATTCCTTCCCTTACGCACAAGGGTAACGAATTTACAACATGAATAAAGGAGACACCTTAATCAATAAGATATAAAGCAATTTAATTTCACATTTTTACCTTTTAAAGAAAAATATATGCATCTTATTTTAGAGATGAAATATACATTTCACGGGTCATATTTAGATTTTTAAAAATAAAAACTGTTTCTCAGCCAGTTTGCATTCCTCTGATGCAACAACTGTCAGTAAAAACAATTTTGAACTTCTCTGAAATGTTGCACAGCCAAGTGATCCATGATCTAAAGCAAGCCAACAAATAGAAGGTCATACCAGAGATATGCTAAGCACTGCACTAAATGGTTGATTGCATGACTATCGTGTTCCATTCAGAAATCTTTCCAGTTGCTGCCAGATTTCCAAATAGACAATAGAATGAAGAGATAGATAAAAATTCTGTCTGAAAGGTTGCTAAAAATCAAGGTGAAAATTACTTGCTTTCATAGAATGAGCATCTAAAGTTTACTTTAGCTCTGAACAAATGAGTCCTGTTTGCAAATACTGATCTGTAGCACTGTGGGAAATATAGAATCATAGAGTGATTTGGGTTGAAGGGAACCTTAATGTAGAGAAACTATATGTTTCTGTCCTACTGACCTTAATAATCCAAAAACTCTTGCATAAGACAAATTGGAAAAATGGTCTTCCTCCCACTTCAACTTCAGGGAAAATCAATTACTGGGAAGGACAGGAAAACCAGAAGCATGAAGATTTATTGTGGCAGAACACATCACAAAGGTATAATTCCTTTTATTCTGTAAGTTATTTTTAAAATCAAGAATCAGAAGTTGTTTTAAAGACACTATATGTTGGGAAAAATCTCTATACATCTTTGGTTTCGAACAGTAGGAGTGTGATTTATATTTATTGTTCTGTGACTCTACTTCTATTCTGCAGCAATACCATTATTTTAAGTCAGTGAAAAACTAGTGCCCAGAGGGAAGAACAAACCTGAGGATTGCATGAAACTTAACAGACTAATGCTCTGAGGCATCAATTCTATTCACCTGCTAAGTTAGGCACTGTGTCAGAAGACACTTGATGAGCATCCTTAGATACTTGAAAGATTTTCTGCTTTCCCTAAGCTCAACTTCTTCCTAAATTATATCTGCGAATGGAGATTAAGCCATCTCTGGATATTTTCATATATTTGATATATAGGAAATGTCTGATATAGATGGGGTGTAACTCACCTTAAAAGTTTTTTTTCTCTCTTTGTAGACTATAGAAAAGGACTTGGATTTCTAATCTAGAATAGATGAGAATAAATGCTTTTAGATATTTAAAGATATGTTATAAAAAAACTTCTTCTGTTTTATTCTAGGTTTTCTCCCCGACAATAGAAAATACAGTACAA
>WEIU01015987.1:2276-15292 GCA_013389925.1 Aegithalos caudatus | reverse complement strand
CCCATGTAGATGAAGAGTTGTATTTGCCGTGAGTTAGGTCCCTTGTGTGATTGCAAGGGTTGAAAGAACCACTATCCAGAATTTGTCTGACACAGTAACTGAATGCAATTTTTTGGTTTTCTGGTATCACAGCTATATTACCCTCATTTTTCAAGAGCTTTGTTGAAACTAAAAGGATACATTTTTGTCCAGAATCATACACAGGGAGGTTATTCTGCGTATTATTCCATGAATATCAGTATAAAATCAGTAATCTGTCAAGAGGTGAGGATGGGTCTGATCCTCTCCATTAATACTTTTTCCCCTTTCCCATTCCCATAAATGTCTTCCAGGCATGTGATACCCTAGTAAAAATTCAGTTGTGAAAAGACTCAGAAGCATGATCAGTGCTGTGAGAACTGGAAAGTAAGGATTCCAAAAACATGATAGATGGTGAAATGAAGCCCTTTCCCTCTGCAAAATGAAGTCCGTGCCTAATTTGGAGATAACAAAACATCTGGTTCGAAGAGAGATCAGACTTACTCTGAAGATCTGCAGAGGACTACAATATGTCTTGTTCATATTTAGTATTTTGGAGCGCCTGAACTCCAGCTGCATCCCCTCTGATAAATGATCTGTGGGAGAGAGATGAGAAAACTTCAGGTGTCAATAAAAAAAAGGCATCAGGAACAAACCAAATTAGTGACATGGCACATATAATGGATTTATTTTAAATAAAAAGTGCTTTCCTGAAGCCTTGATATTTTTGTCAGTGGGAAATGAACCATAGTAAAGTCAACAGGTGCAGGCAGGAGCAAATGTCTTCACTGGTTTGAGTAGAATAGAATTAAAGTCAGAGTAAATTAAAATAAAACCAGTCCAACAACTAAATAGTCCCCAAATCAATACAAAATACGCTAAAGTATTGTGGCAGATTTTGTATCAGTGCATTAACACGAATACAATTTTCTCTCCAGGACTTCAACAGAGATTGATATCTGTCCTTAGAATTTTAGCAAGCCATATATGTATATGTTGCTTCATTGAACCTATGAACGTATAGTCTTCTTTTGCTTTATGAATCTTTGTTTTCAGTAATGCCTGATCTGGATGTGCCCACTTTTTCTTGGAAGATGTCAGTCAGATGAGTATTACTTTTTGAATTGTATTCCATATGAAAAAAGTAACATGGGGACTTATAAGATGAAACTACCTTCCCAGTTGGTCTAATTGATGTTGCAAGAATGTAGACTTTCACAGCTGTGACTGTGGTTTCTGACAAGAATATGTTTCCTTCACCGGATAGAGCCTTAGTTAAGTAGCGTTTGTGTGTTCCTGTGCCCCTCAGCATGCTCAAGTGCTTCTTCTAAAGTCTTAATTAAAATAGGTGTTTATTTGAAATGTAATTTTTCTTACTTCATTGTCTTAACTAAACTTTGAAGCAATTAATCTTTATGATGTTTTAATAGTAAATGCATGTTTGCCAAAACTGTAGAGGAGAAAAAAGTAGGTTATCTGCAGAATGTCTGTACAAAGCAACTGAAATTTTTCCCAACATTCTATACATTGTCTGAAAGCTACTTTTGGTTAGGTGAAAGTGCTTGGAAAAATTGTTTTTGCATAGTAAACGTCAGTTTACCAGAACATGCTCAAGTGTAACATAAAATACAATAGCATTATGGAAATGGAAGTCTAGACTTAGTTACTCTGAAACTTTCATTTGTGCTAATCATATTTCTCTAATAGAAGGACTTTCCCACTGCTTGTTAAAAGTAGAAATTATTGCCAATAATGACTGTGCAGGGTATGAGAAGGGCTTAGTCAGAACAATGCAACCCAGATAGATGGATTCTGTGAATTGTTTAGGAAGGATTATATAACCCAATTGCAAAATGAATGATACCTCACACTTCCTTGCACTTTGTTCAGTCTATGAGATGGTTATTACATTTGTTGATTTGATGAGTTGGCATTGGTTAAAGGCCAAACTCCCACCCAGCTGCTTGATTCTTTCTTCATTCCTGACTTCCCTACTCCCTACAGTGCAGGGAGTGCAGGAGGATGGATAACGGAAGGTTTATCGTCAATCAATGACAAGGTCTCCTCTGCCTACCTTCTTTCTCACAGTTTTCCCTTGTTCCAACATGGATGCTTTCATGTGCTGCAGACCTTCAGAAAAAAAGATCTCCAATCTGGCATCTCCATGGGCGAATTCCTACAAGGATTATCCACCTGTTCTGGTCTGAGGCACTCCATAGGCTGTAGTGTTGTCATCTTTTCCGGCATGGTCCATTTGAGCTGCAGGAGGATATGGCCCCTGGGGCACCACTTCTACCTCCTCTGAATTTGAAGTTTGTTCTGCCTTTTCTTCATCTTTTCTCCTTCCCACTCTCCCTGTTCAGTGTGTTTTGCCCTGTCTTAAGAATATTTTCCCTGAGGTACCACCATTTTGTCTGGGGCTCAGCTGTGTTCTGCAGTGGGTCCATTGGACAGGGCAGCCCTTGACCTCCTCCTCACAGAGCCAGCCCTGCAACTTGTCCATTGCCAACAGCTTCACAGCTACATCAGCACAGCTGAGTAAGACATCATGACAGTTGAGTAAGGCAATATGAGATAATTTTAATTTTTTAAAAAATTTTTGCATTATGCTTACTTTTAACATTGAGGATTTATTAACTATTACTTTTTTGTGGTGGTGTGTAATGTTGGGGATTTTTTGCTTAGCTTCTGAATCATTCCTTCACTTTTGTGATTGTATATTAGCTGCCCACACCAAGAGACTCTAAATTTGTCCTCAGAAATTGTGTATATCTTTGTTGTATAACCATTATGATATTGGAATATGTATGCAGCCAGGCATGTGTGTAAGCAGCAAGATTTGTGGAGGTGTGGTTTTCTTCACTTCAGACTTGGTTCACTTAGGACTTACATGTCCTCACTTAGGACTTGGTTCATTCAATTACTGGAATTGACATTCCAGGTATAAGCATATTTAGTCCCATTCCTACCTAGCAGAAGAGTCCTCTGATTATAAACAAAGTAACTGTTTGGTGTAACTAAAACATTTGTTGCAGTGAATGTTGCAGTGAATGTCGGCTAAGTGAAGAAAAATTACATGTTTAATATTCAATACTCTAGATTATACAAAAAATGATGAGGTTCCTATTTTACAGAATATGGGAGTCTATGCCATGGTATCTAGTGCCTTAAGGTCTTGTTACCATGATTCTAATCATTCTAAGTCAACAGACTTTAAAAATTTTTATTCTAGTTGAGTTATGTATTTTTTCTCTGATAGTTGTTAACTAATAGAAGACTGTGTTCTTTTGCATTGTTTGGCTTGCTGTTTGGCAATATTTTGCTGTATTTGCTTGAAAGGCAAAAAGTTTCCTGTGAAAGGCACATTTTTGGCTGTCTGCAGTCATTTCCCAATGAGGTCCCCTTATGTGGAAGATCGTGTGGCAAGATCAGCAGTGATGCAACTTTGTCTTTTTGCCATACATCTTTCCAAATTATTAGTTCTGTGGTTGTCTGGGTAATACTGTTAAACTATGCCTAAATATGGAGAGAGGGAACCCTGCTGAAGATTTACTGATTTGTTTCTTATGTAGGCTAGTCCACCATGGCTTTCATTACTGCTGACTGGTAATATTTCTTTGTCATAAATTTGTTGATATCTCACTCAAAAAGAGGCAATGTCAAAACTGTTGGAAGCTCTTCATGTCAGCCATCTTGGAAGTGCCACCATGAGATCTTTTATCGAGATTTAATTAAAGTGTTGTGTTTTGAAACCCACTTCATTTTTAACCAGAGAAGCACTGGGAAATGTTTGAAGTTAGGCCATTTGTAGGTGCAATTATCTCTAATTAACTATATTCTGTTTCCTATACATTTGTAATAAAATTTCTGGAATGTGTTTTTTGGAAGAGGGAGTTGACACTTGATTTTCTCTTCCAGATTTAGATTGTCTGAGAGATTGTGAACTCAGATAAATGTAGCAATAAGGAAGCAGGCAATATGCACTGTTTTAGTAAACTCATAATTGAGGCATGATTATAAAATTAATAACTTGCAGTACTTAAGTTTTTCTTTTTAAAACCTTCGGCAAACAAATAGATAACTATTTTTTAAGACCTTACGGATTTATTTTATAACTGTATTTTGGAGTCTGCAAGGTGTTTTACATGACTTTTACTTAAAAAAAAAAAAAGATTTTCTCTCTCCTTATATTATGGAATCTATGGTGGAATTTCTATGACATGTTAATTTCATTTGAGTTTAACAGGGATTGGCCCCAGCTGTAAGTTTCTTTATCCAGCCCCAGAATGCCTGAACATGGAGTACTTCTTCCAAAGGCAGAGGTTGTGTGTGTTCCTGTCTGAAGTTGTGAGTTGAGCCAATCTTGACTGTACAGAACAAATTCAAAAAAGTTTTCTTGATGTTTTGCCTATGGATTACTCCTGGCTCTGTGAAATTATGGCAAAACACTAGTTTAGTACTATGCTTCTCCTGATGCCACAGCTTCATTGACCCAAGCAGACAGTTTTAGACTCTATGGTATCTTCATACAGGTGCATATTTTTCCGTGCAGATTTTGTGTATGTTCATGATAATTACAGATTTCATAAATCCGAATAGTAAAAACTGCCTTATATTCTTAACTGTTGATCAGCTGTACCTTCTCTTTTTTCTTTTCTTTTATCGGGTAGGAAGCAAATCCTAAGCATAACCAAGATTATTTCCTTAAGTTATCTTTTTCTTAGAAATACAGATATATGTTGTTGATAATTGTAAATAGGTATTATTTATTACTTTCTAAAAGCAATCCACCTTGAGAAAGGTGGATAAAGTGGGGGCTTGTCTGTGTTGAGGGGACAGCTTAAACCCCTTTTGAAAATATAACTTCAGGCTTGCTTTTTTCAGCAACATGAAAAATGTGTTGCTTTATAGTATAGTGAAGGCGACAGGCCAAGTTATTTCTGCAAGAAGGGGCTGGGAATGTAGAAGCAGAATGCCTTAAAAAAAATAAAACCATCTATTGACACACCAGCTTTAGGAAGCAAGCATCATGAAACCCCTCTTCCTCTCCCCCTCCCCCTAGAAGTTCATATTTCAGTTTGCTCCCAAAAGCTCACAAGTCTGTGCCAGACAGAAATGCACAGAGGCTGCAGCAGTCCCACAGAGGCCACTCAGAGGAGGGACAGAAATGGAACAATCAAGCCCAGTCCTCGCCCCTCTCAGCCTGCCAGGCTGCACAGGTCCACAGGGTGACTCTTGCCTGGCCCTTGACTCCATTTCCCTGCCTCCTTTCCCTTCCCTCCCCTCCATCCCAACTCTCTGGAGTCAACTGTGAGGCCATCCAGTCATACGTTGTCCATCAGATGTGTTTACTTTTTCCGTGACAGCCGACACATCTGGAGCACATATTCAGGTTATTCCAGTGCCACTAGACACATTCCACAAGATCATTTCAGCGGTTGTTATGGCGATCTTCTTCCCTCCAGTGATTTTCAAGTTGCATGACAGAAATAGCTTGAGCTAACCAGGGGGACAAAAGTCAACGGGATCAGGAGGGGCTTCTTTCACAGAATGAACTAATTAGTGACCCTGCTTTCTTCACAGGGCAATGAGCATATGGTTTAATAAAGTGAGTCTGTGACAGTTTTTTTTTTGGTGGTTTTTTTTTTTTTTTTTTTCCTTGTCTGTAGGCAGAGCTGTCACTGGCTGAAAACTTTCCTGTTTTTACTGGTGGGACCATAGTCTGCTGTCTTTCAACAGAGTTTACTTCACAAGTAGAAAATGTTTGCTCCTGAGAGTTTAACTTCAGAACTTTTCCTTGGCTGCAGACTGCTTAAGTGTAGCAGGTCCTGGAGCTTAAAGAGACAGTGCTCATTTCACACAGGGTCTGCCAGTGGTGGTGTGGGGTTTCATACAGGGTTAGGAATTTCCATTTTGTGCTCCATGACTGTCTGTAAATCTGCTTCTTAGTGTTTGAATGAACTCAGAAACGTATAGAAGATTATTAGTAAAGTATAGCTTTGAGGGTTTTCTCGTCAGCTGACACTGATCCAGTATAGGAACTCTTCAGAGCCATCCTTGTTTTTTTACACCTCTTTGTTTATATTAGTTGTGAGTTCTACAGAATTTTATGTTTCAGCTTTCTTAGAATGTTTCCTACATTTTTCTACTTATTACAGTTTCTATTTTGTTTACATTAGCACTTTTACGTGGATAAAAAGAGAACACAGGATGCTATTTTTAAGTTATATTTTGTCAATAGAAAACTCCAAGTTTACTTTGATCTCATTTTTCTAATGTGATTTTTTTTGTAGTTAGAAAGTATTGTTGTCTTAGCATAATTCCATTATGATGAGATTTATTTGTGCCAGGTTTAATTTTTGATTAGTAAATACTTAAGAGAACACGTGAGTTACAGTAAGCTATCAAAGATCATGACAGGAGTTATAAATATGTACATGTTACCATAAATTGAGAAAGTCCTTAAAAATATTTGGTACTGTTAAATCTTTTGAACAGTTGCAGGATTAACAAACAACACTGCCCATGGCACTGGGGACATTCTTGCCATAAAGCACCATTTACACATCATTAGCATATTGGCAGTCCAGTCTATTTCTTAGCCTTATGTTGGTGCTGGATTAATTTCTGAGTGTAACAACATGCAAAGAAAAGTGTGTGCATTTCTAATTGCATGCACTATGTTGAAATCCCATGGTGCTGTATTCAAAGTAAAAATTAGAAAGATAAAGGTCTTTGTTTAATTATTTGGAGGCTGTCTAGTTGCTTTTAAATTAGAGAAATATGACAGACAGTGACATGCAGGAGATGGAAGAAAATATAACAAAATTTAGATTACAGAGCAAATGCTTTCTTAATTAGAACTGGAGTTGGTTTTTTCCCATTTTACACATTCCATTTACATGGTTACTGTTGAGACTGGTCACCAAGGCTGCTTGAAATACCTGCCCTCAGGAGGGCTCAAAGGGACACAGAAAGGTCACATAATTATACCTGATTTTAATTCATAGAGACCTGTTTGTCACTGTCTCTTTATGTTTCTGCTAGTTACACGTTATTAACTGGAGTGAATTTTAGGAACTAAATTAGATACTTAAGTATGTAATATGCAGCAGCTGAACTCAAGTTAGAATGCTGAAGATAGTTATACAATTATGTTTCCCTCACCAGATGCAACTTTGCAGTAATTAAATCTAATGAAATTTAGGTATTGTAGTCAGTGTTTTGGTAGGTATCTCCAAGTTCTATTGGTAATACCACTTAAATCATGGTAATTAATGCCAGTAATCTGTGAAATTTAATCAACAGAAATAAGGTGCTATACTACCTTACTTAAAAAAAGGCTGTATCATACAACTGAACTACTATCAAGCCCTTTCTACTTTCATTCCTGTCAGAGATATTTTGTTATAATTATGTCATCACTAGATTTTTTTTTTCCTTTTCCTCCAAGTGATCTAATCTTTTTCATATTTCAGCTTTCCCTCTTCATTTCACTGCTTTCTTTGGAACATACTATTAAATGTTTAGTTGTTCAGTTGTAGAATTGAATGGAAGTTCACAATAAGAGCATGGTTAGTTGGAAACAGTCCTCTCCTCCACATCCTAGGAATATCTAGGAAAAATGGTTCTGTTATAATTTGCCCACATGTAAATTTGAGTAGCTCTCTGCAGTCAGTTAACCAAGGGAATCTGCATGGAAATATGCCATTGTACACAGAATTACTACTATGAGGCTGTAACTTCAGTCTGCTCTTTTACTAGCATTAGACTAACACCAGCAGAACTGAACCCTGGTCTTGGATTTCGTTATGATGTAGCAGGAGTGTCATTAAGACAACAGAAAGCAGCAAGCAGCTTAATAGCATCAAGCAGATAGTGTAATTGTGTTGTACAGATGGCTTGCATGTAACATCTAAATAAATCGTGGGTTCAGAATGGTAGTGATAAAGCCAACCAAGATGGTTTTCCCAGTTGTGAAATGTTTGTGTAAAGAATGACCTTTTTGTTTTTGTTCAAGTCTGACAGCTGAAGATGCTTTTAAAACGTTCTAGTCACTTAGAGTGGAGCTATACAACTTTGGTTTGGTAGTTTTAAAAGGCAGCTCATATCCATCATTGAAATTGCAAGTCTCAGGGTTATGAGAGAAGATTGGGGATAGGAGATGAGCACTGTTCAGTCCAGTTTACATTTGTCACTAGTGACTAGCTTTTAAAAAATGTATTAGCTGTGCATGGTGGTAAGTAAGTTCCAGCTGCAGGGGATTACTGCTCTGAGTGGGTCGGGGAGCTTGGAATGCATTCAGTTCCATCAGGGGATTTGTGTCCCTCGTCATTAGCCTTAACATTACTAAAGCACTAAAGATTAAGAACAGACCAGTGTCACCTGCTCCAAACTTCAGAAAACTCTCCAGAACTATTGTAAAGAAAGCAAAATAAAACGTGAGTTAATAGCAAAACAAAACAACAAGCTGCCTAAATAAAGCATTCTCGCACTATAATGAAGGGAGTATAGGCCATGACATTGTGGAGAAGAAAGAATCTGCTGTATAAATCTAATACTATGTGCAAAATTATGCATGTGACATATAGGAAATTAAGAAAAATATCTAGATTTTGGGAAAAAAGGTATTTGTTGATTAATTCTTCTCACTACTTATTTAATGTGTCATAGTACTAATTTACACCACAAACACCTCCACAAATACCTTCCTGTTAATGTACATTTTTGTGGGGAGTTTCAAAATCAAGATGTGCTGCAATTTTAAGGAAGTATTTCCAAGGCCTTTACTCTCACAGGTTAGGAGTGAAGAGTTTTGCTGTGTTTTTTCAGGGTACTTTTTTTTTCGTCAAGAATAAGGCAAGTGAGCCACACAGGGCTTTACTTTTTTCAGGGATTTTGAAATTCAGCTTACATGCCAGCAAGCAGTTTAGTGGCAGGAAGTCTTTCCTAGTAGTGCAGTCATGAACTGGTAAACTAGAAGCATCTGTAAAAATTTAGAGGGAGTATCAGCTTTCTCAAAGCTCCAACCCAAGACTAATGAGGTGCAAATGATAGCTCTGCATAACCCTTCTCCACCCCAATTGTGGAATGAGATATTGCGACAGAAAGAAGTAAAGAAATAAGACAAAGATTTCAAAACTTACACTGCCCTGAAAAAAATACTCGGTTTTCAGGAGATTTTCAAATGGCTGAGGTGGGCCAACCTGCATATTTTCTAGCAAGAAATTCATACCTTCTTCCTCAACCGCAGACATATTTCCATGGCGCTGAATACTGACAGATGGAGATTGTGAGCAGTAATTGATTTTTTTCTGCATGTACGTGAAATTTTACCTCTTGATGTGATTATTCTTATGAACAGTTGCTCTACTAAGAAACTAACTTCTGTTAATTTGCATATTTGATAGATCCTTTTCTCTGCTTGCTCTGCAAAAAGAGAGGAAGGGGTTACCCCCTATGCCATTTGTTTGAAGGATCACATCTGGGGTGTGATCTGCTGTATCTTGACACCAGATGGCAGGTTTAGGCTGACAACTAAAACCTGGGTTAGCTTCATCGAATGCCATCTTAATCTTTTGCTTTTTCTGACCATGCACAAGAGGAACTACTACAAAATCATGGCAATTATTTGGACTCCGACTAAGTGTTTGAGTTTATTAAATTTCTTGCTTCTCATCTCTACAATGTTTATAGGAAAGATTGCTTCTCCTTGGCAACACCTAAAACATTATTGCACGGCTCATACATTGTTCCAAGTATGTGTTGTGGGGGCAGAGGTGTGGTGCCTTTAAGTGGATGATTCTTGTCATAACAGGTATGGCATTAGCCTTGCTGAGTAGTGACTAGAAGTGACAGCATTGCGTTTGAGGTGCCTGGAGGGCACTCAGTCATCACTCCTACACAGCAATATGCCTTTGAAAGCACTGAATACAGTTGCTTGCCAGTGTGGAGTGTGCTCAGTAAAACCTAAGGAGACAGAGGTTTGATTCTTGTGTTCTTTTGTTCACCAGACTTCCAGAAGAAAGTCCTAGAAAATCAAGGGAAGATCAGGGCTGTACGCTGCTCACTGTTCTGCTTCCTTCCACAGGAGTGTGTGCACATAAGGAGGCTTCACCTCCGTCTCCCTGCCCCACCCCTTCAGTTGGGCACTTCAGTGCATGTCTTTCAACTTCAGGCCACCCAGGACCTAAAGACTTCAACCAGCTTCTCACCTCTCTCGTCTCTCCAGCTTCTTCATGTTCCCAAATTTACTTCCATCTGCTGTGTACAACAGTATTCTTTAGTGGACCTTGTAGTTGTGTTTTGTATATCTTTGTCAAATAATTACCATAAAGCATATAAAACTGAAAAATTACTATTAAGATGTTACAGAATTGAAATGCTCATGCTTATAAAGTTCATTACTGAATACTATGGGCTTCTAAAGTGTTTTCCCTGAAATACAGAAGTATACAGAATCCATATTCCCGTTTGTTCAGTAAAAATGTAACAGCAGAGATCAGCATGAAAATACAATGGAATACCATATTTTATCAGGAAGTTACATGTCACAGTATTACATTTTTTATCAAGCATAAGATTTTATTACATATTTTTTAACCTCTATTTTTGTAATATGTCTCAGTCACATCAATCAGCCTCTAAACTAGCCTTGGGCACTTTCCTTGTAAAGTTCTTAATGGATTGCTTTTTTAAGGATTTGAATTTAAGTAATTTTAGAAGGTCATTGCTGCATATATGGGTTAAAGGCATGCTGCTGCTGTTTACCAGTATTTGATACTATATTTATATTAAATTTGTTGTTAATGATTTATTTCCTACATCACAATGCTAAGGAAAAAATGGGAGAAAAAAATGCCTGTTCTCTAATACTAAGAAAAGATCTTCAACTTTTACCTTTTACAGATGGTTTTTAAAAATACTAATTAAGCTGTAAATTGCAGGTTTGGAGGCTGGACTGATTGTGGGAAATTTGCATTTGTGAAAAACATGTGTCTCTCTCACTATGTGTTCCAACTGGAGTGCCTCAGTACAGACTCCTAAGCTGACTTTGGCAGTGTTTAACACACTTTTTTGGTAGAAGAAAAATGTTTAATGTTTACTTTAGTGCTGGAAGCAGTGGACATGTTCTTCACTAGTAAGCATAATTCTTTTATGTTTCCTCATTGTTTTCCCTCCTTCTTGAAATGCTATTTGAAGTATAGAGGAGAGAATTTTTAAATTTATGTTTATATATACCAATTGGAGCCTTTATTACTATCAGTCTCCGGTGCATTGATTCTGATATGATGGGCCTAGTCTGCGGAATCATCATGTGTTAAATTGGGTCAGCATGCTGTACTTTAGATGAAGTAACTACTGTAAAACTCAGATTTAAATCTGGGGTTTAGCTCTGTAGTTCTGCAGGTTTGGTTTTACTGTGGATTTCATTTTGCCCTTTTCAGAGCAATGAGGAAATACATGAATTGCTTTTTTCAGAAGTACTAACTTGTATACCTGAGAAAGAAAATTAATGAGAAAATTCTTACCCGAGGAAAAATTCCTCTGTAATTTATCAGAAAATCTAAACACACTACCTCTACACATACCAGGATATATCCTGTCCAGAGATGCTCTTGAGGATTGAGGATAGTTCAAGATTGGGCACCAAGTTTGTCTGAGTTTAAAGGCTTATATAAGCAGACACTGGTGGAAACAGGCCAGGGCTTATCATGCTGGATGCTGCAAGATGTAGGGGAATCAAAGTGGTGCTGAAAAATTTTTATTGTAGCAAAATTTGAATAGTTTTGGTGATCTCTTGAAATTAAATACATACCACCTACAGAGTGGTATAACATGAGAAATACTCACTTACACACTAAAACCATGAAACAATAGAATGGAATAACTTGGGGATTTTAAGAACATTATCTAATTTTAAGAAAATATAATTCCTTTTTACGGTATAATTAATTTGTTTTTCAATAAATGCTGACCAAAATAAACATTAATCCATTTTGTCAAATGACATCCAGTACAATAGTAGCCTTTTAGTTTATGTTCTAGACACATTTATGTTCTCTCTACTTATTTTCTTCTACTTCAGTAACTTTGTATCCTTTAATGGCTTTACTTTTGACTCTTCACTTCAATACAGACAAATAGGGAGATTTGTGTTTTGGAAATAAAGCCAATGCTGTTGTGTGAATTGTATAGTGAGTAAGGAGAAGGTGTTAGTCTGCATTTCAGAGAGTTGCGTATAATTTCTGTGAAGGCTAATCATGTCTCTGTGATATGTTTACACTATTCTGAGCTCAGAGTACACTCACTGCCTCTGCGTTTATACTTTAATGCAAATTAAATAATGTAAAACATAAAAACTAGGTTCTTAGATAATTTAGAAAAGAGTTAATCAAAATGGACAACAGCTAAAAGCAATTCTTAACTGTAGTGCCTAACTATTGTTCAGGAATACAGTGCAAATGTGTTCTGCCTAAGTTAGCCAGAACAATGTCTCCAGCTAGTGATTAGGCTCTACTCCAATTTTCACCTCAGGCAAAATTTATGCAGTTATACTACTGTTTGTCAAGTAATTAAGGGCAAAAGAAGTATTAATCTGAAGTATTGGGGGAGTTTTTTGTTGTTTTTATTGTTGTTGTTGTTGTTGTTTTTTCTTTTTTAATTTTCCTGTAAATGAATGAATATTCCAGTAGAACAAGAAAAAAGTTTTCAAAGGCTTATGTAGGAGGCTGTACAAATTCATGGATGCTAAGCTGCGTCTGTCCCTCAGACACATCTATGGGGCTCTGTTGAAGTTGTGATTATCTCCTGTTGTGTACAAGTGTGATTAAAGGAAGGTGGAATCACAGGAGCACCAAACAGATGGAGAAGGAACAGGAACCAGAACCTGTCACATGTCAACTGCTATATGGAAGATTGACTGTGAACTTGTAATGCTGAGTGGCTGAGAAGCAATCCTCTTTTGTCCTGTCTTCATCTCTGGTAGAAGGACTAGT
>WEIU01015983.1:34309-45548 GCA_013389925.1 Aegithalos caudatus | reverse complement strand
AGTGTGAAGAATATGTGGAGGTATTGTCTTTTATCTAGAATGAATGGTCCAGGCTGACAGACCAGGAATGTGATGCAAAGAATGAAACAGTGCCCCTAATTCTGTGTTTAACCTTGCCCAACTTCAGGGCTCAGGGAGTTTGAGTGTTCTGGCCTCAGGTCATCCTGCATCTGTAAAACTCCCTTGATAGCTGTGCTGCTGGTCTGTGAGCACTCAGTCATCTGTAACCTAAAGAACTCATTTCCCACAGCCTAAATGGGTATTTCTTCAGTGCTTAACCTCAAACATCCAATTTTAAAAACACTTGAGNGGTTGTATTCTGACTCTCTTTTTATTTTTTTTTTTTTTTTTTTTTTTTTTTTTTTTCCTGCAGGCCACTCCATTTGCTGTTTTGATTATACTCTCTGACAGTATTTATTTCATTCTGAGGAAATATTTAGTATATGGACAGATGCAGACACATGTCTGCTTTGGTTATGGCTCTCAGGTGACTCCTGAATGTGGCATATAATCACAGATGTTAATATTGGCTATTTTATTTTCCTCCTCTGGAAAATATAATCTAGTTGAAATGTGTGTAATATATGTCTGTTAAATGGAAAAGTGAGAATAAGTCTGAAGGTGAATCAAATGCTCATGCCACATTCTAAGAGAACCAAAATTTTGCAATTGTTATTATACGCAGAAAGATATTGATATAGTTTTTTTCATTTTCATCTTCACCTAATTTTTCCTAAATTTATATCTCCCTCTTTTAATGTACATATGAAACATGTGAGACATATAAAATCTGCAGAATGTGCAGGCTGTAAGTACTAAAACTTTGGTTTGTTTTGAACCTTTGCAGTAGTCTAACCATGTTTCTTTGTAATGTTTCTTTACAGTCAAACAACTAACTTATGCTGTAGTTGCAGAAACAGATAATACATTTTTATTAGTAATTATTTAGTATGCTGTTGTGCATTATTTTGAAACAGCAGGAAACTTCTTTGAGAAACTTACTTGAAAAATGTATCAGAGAAGAAAAACATTTCTCATCAACTTCTTTTCTTATTGCTCATCAAAGAAAAACATTTTTTTGTAAAAAGAAGAAGTCATCACTTTCTAGTCACTCAGGCAAGGAAAATATTTTTTCTTTTTTCCCCATTTTTTCCAATTAATTTTATGGTTCCAATATTCTTGGGCAACAATTACCTACCAACATGGGCAAAAATGGGGTTTCTTGAAATACCACCTACATAAAAATAATATTTGACCACAATTTTATGGGGTTTTTAAAATAGTCGTGCTATTTCCATGGTACAGAAATTAATCAGTTCTAATCTCATCCCTTCCATTGCTGAGCTAACTTCTGTGTTTATAGAGGAAGGAAAATAATCTTCCCTCTTCCCCTCCAATATACTCAAAAGCTTTGTGTCATTTAAGTGGAAATAATATTTGTACTGTGAATGACCTTAGCAACAAGATCATAGAAAAGGACTGTGCAATTATAAACACCAGAATAAAAAAACACAAAACAGCAAAATCAGTCTGGTTTTCCCAATAAAATTTTGTTTTTCAGAGAAACCTTGAGAAGCTTCTTACTGCTCAGCTTTCCAATATTTAATTCTGAATATATTATTTTACACAGGATGCACACATCACTTCCTGATGCCCATGCAGCAACCATTAAATTCAGCAGAGTTTTATCAATGGCAACATAGAAGCCAGCCATGTGACTCTCTTTGGGTTTCCTATCAATATTAAAGGGATACTATATAGGCATTATACAGGAAAGAAATACAAATATAAATGGATTAAAGAATAAGATTCCCTCTATGACTTGCAAGACTACCAGCACAGAAGCATATTCTATTTTTGCAGAGTTGAAAGACAAATTTTGATTTCAAAGAGAATGAATGATGACTCTTGCAGAATGAAAAAGCAAATTAATCTTTTTAAATGTTGAAATCAATGATCCATTAGAAAGCCCAAAACTTTACAAATACTTAAAACATATGAACTGCTATAAATGACAGCATCTAAGTGGTTTGTACTTACTGTTTTTCTGTGAGATGACAAAAGCAACCCCATGTTGGATGTGTGAACTCAAGCTATTAATCCTGTTCTGACAAAAATTATAACTGGCCTGCTTTATCCCCTGAAACTGAGCAAAGGGTAAAAGGTGAAAATGAGGAAACATGGTTTTTGTGCATTCATTTGCATATTGCTAATTGAGAATTTCCACCCTGCAAGCAGCCATGTAACCTGCCAGACCCAATTCCCCAAGTACTAATTAAATCAAACATGAGCAACATGATCTTTTAAATTTCTGCTGTGTATAACAATGAGAAGTGTAAAAATAAATATACATAGTTAACCAAAATATCAGCTCGTAAGGGTTTTTAAACTATAATCAGAAAAAAAATTTCCAGGTACTGGGAAGAAAATCCACCCGTGCTGGAAAGAACCTCTCAGTTTTTCTGGCCACTCAGCTGCATTGACATGGAAGAATGCAAGGTGAACAAGATGTCATGCAGTTCCTTTGGTACAGTAATGATCAGAGAAGCATTGTGGGATAGCCATCCTTTCTGTGAAGGGTGTTAAGGACCTTCCAAGGTGTCTTAGATTCATGTCCTAATGTCACCTCCATGTTCTCCACCTGCCACCTTTTTTATTCCTGCCATCACTGCTGTTGATAAACTTGAAACAACCTTTATAGAAGAGTCTGCTTCTCCAGACTTGCATATCATGACTAGTTTCTAAGGGACATGGTAACTCAACTGTGTCTACTGAGCTCAGGAGTGATGGGTGCAAGTTAAAATAAGATTTTTATTGATTTCCATGATTTTGGAAATAAATGGTTTTTTTGGCTCTGTTATTGCTGTGAACCAAAAGAACACAGAACATTAGAAGCAACTTGAATATGTTGAATTTGCACTTTCATATTTGCTTATTCTTAGTAGGTGTGATTATTAGAGATCTAGCTATATGCTTGTAACACATATCTATACAAAAAGAGGAAAAAAACCCCAACAAACAACTTCCCCCCTCCTCCCCCTCACAGAAAACCGATAGCTTTGGGTTTCCTTATCCATGTACCTGATTTTATTTTAGCTTGTTGGTTCTGGGTAACAGAAAAAAAAATCATAAAATTACAGAATTCCCTGGGTTGGAAGGGATTTAAAGACCATGTAGTTCCGACCCTTGTGCCATGGGCAGAGACACCTCACTAGACCAGGTTGCTCAGAGCTCCATCCAAACTAGTTTTAAATCTTTCCCAGGATAGGATATCCACAGTTTTTTTTCAACCTGTTCTGGTGTCTCACTATCCTCAAAGTAAAGAATTTAATCCTATTATCTAATATAAACCTACTGTCTTTCAACTTGAATTCATTCTCCCTCATTCTGCCACTACATGCTCTTAGAAATAGTCTCTCCATGTTTCTTGCAGGCTCCCTTCAGGAACTGGAAGGCTGAAATTAGGTTATGCTGAAGCCTTCTCTTCTCTAGGCTGAACAATCCCAATCCTCTTAGCCTTTCAATCAATTTTCTCAGCCTTTTTACAAAGGTGAGTTGTCCAAGGCAGATGACAGTAGTTTCCTTACAACATTTCAATGTGGATTTCACTCAGGATATTTCTGCTTTACATTTTAAAAATATTTCTGCTCTGTAACAAGTTGTGTTGAACCTAAGTGTCACTGGTAGTTTTAATCTCCACTCTTTTTCCTTGATGGTTGTGAAAACACATTTTAATAGAGAATGGCCCAAGCTTTTCCTTATCAATGATCACTAGAAAGGTATTTCTCTACTGCAATTAGTTAAATTCTTTTTACTAGTTCAAAACAATGGAAGAAACCTTTTAGACTGTCTGATTGTTCTTATAAATGGTCAGTTTCTCTGTGGTGCAACATACCTAACACATTATAGATGTGAAATACCAAGTGTACACTTAACATGAAAAAATGCCAGTTTGATCACAAACAAACACAAAAGATGAACATACATGAGTTGGAAAACAGTCTCTATTGATTGGAACATTCTATGAAAATTGATTCTATGAGTTTGAAAGAAACCTCTCAATCATGCTGCTTGAAAAGACAGTTCTAGGATTATTTTTCAACTTCTTCACAGCACTTCCATGGCTTTTAGCACAGCCTTGTTGATTCAGTGACTGGAATCAGCACTTATTCAGTTGTAAGAGCTCAGAGACCATGGAAATACTCTCACCATGGTTTTTCTACCCCTTTCCTTTTCTAAATAGTGCTGAATGACCTTTGGTTAAGAGGAAATAATATTTCCGGTTCTTATTTGGTCATTATAGAATTAGTCTGGCTTCCAGAAGGTTAACAGGGAGAGGCTTAAATCCTAGAAGAGGGTTATGATGTGATATGGCATACCCAGGATTGAGAATTAGAGAGAGAAAAAGGCAGATTACTAAAATAGCTTATACAATGTTAAAGTCTCGCTTAAGTAAAGTAGGGATTTAAATGCAAGTTCATTAGAAGAGCATAAGGATGTCAATTGTGCATGTTCATTGATGGACATATGGGAAAGAGGAAGGGATGTGTAAGAAAAAAAGAAGGTGTATATTCACTGTGATGTTGGTTCTTTAAAATTTTCATGTGCCACCTTTTAAAAATCACAAAGAAACCCAAAACACCAAACCAAAAATGCTGAAAATAGCATACAAACCAGGCAGATGTGCTTGAGGCTACAGGTGGCTGTATCAGGAAGAAGTCAGAAAAAAGTAGAGAAAATTGAGGAAACATACTGATTTGAGTTTCTTATGCTTCAAAAGTTATGGAGAAGACAAAAGAAAGAAGCTGATTTTAAGTTTACCATGAGGATAACAATTTCTATCTTAAAAGGTACTTTTTATGTTAAAGCAACCAAGAGAAAATGAAGGTGGAGAGGTGTATTGAAACAATATTTATTGGTCACTAGGACTCCAAGAGATGGTCACTCTGGGAAACCAGGCACTATAAGGCTTTTAATTTACATTAGCAACAACAATAAAAAAATACCATACACTATTCAGTGAGGTAGATAAGAGGGCCATTTTATTTTCCAGAAGCTGCCTAGTGCTTTGAAAGAGCTAGTATTTGAAAGAGGTAGTATTGTTTTGTTTTGTTTTGTTTTGTTTTGTTTTGTTTTGTTTTGTTTTGTTTTGTTTTTTTTTTGTTTTTCTACAGCAAAGAGTAATTTTCCTTTGAACAAGAAAGGCAAAGATAGATCAGGAAATGATCTCATGACCAAGTTCTACAATCTATGAGGCACTGACCTCATTGACTGATTGTCACTTAATCTTACATCAGATGCTGAAATGACACAAGTAGCCAACCACACAGCCCTTCACAGTTAATACATTAGGAGGCAGTACAGGGTTTTTTCAGAATAAAAAGAAATTCAGCATAGAAGGTAGTCTTCCTGATGATATAATTTAGAAGTCAATAAGAGTGTGCTGAAGCAGGGCCAATACTAAGAATCAATATGCAGCTGTTAACCAGAAAGAATCCACAGAGTTTATAACAAAACATGCAAAAGTTATATTAGTGTGTGGCCATGGAGAAGACAGCCTTGGGAGCCGTGTTGCACTGCATCCAGGTGACTATGGGGAAGACAAGCATTAGAGGGAAGAAAAGGGTAATTTCTCTTCCTTCTCCCTTCTGATCTTGGAGAACAAAAAATTAATGTAAATTTTATTAAATAATTGAATTGCTGCAGAAATCCTTTCCCAGTTAAATGAAGAAATTCAAACAACCTTCATCTCCCAAATGGCCAAACATCCCTTTTTAAAATCTTTGTGAATATATTGCGCATATGCCTATGCCCCCATTTTTGGTTTGTTTCTCTGTCTGCATGCATCTGTTTTTATAAGAAAGAATGTAGGTGGGTTGAATAAGAACAAATTTTTGTTTGCTCCTTTTTAGTGTTTACCACCTACAGCCTATCCTTCACGTCCTTCAGAAAAGAAGGTTGCATATTTGTGTAGTGCTTAATGAGAAAATACATCCTTGCATATGATATGCTCTGCTTTCTGTCATGTACTCATTATTCTCTTTGAGTTTACCAGTGTTTTTTGGTTTATAGATTCATGATTAATTTATTCTCAATCTACAAGAAAGCCTTTTTAATTCCAAGAAGTGGGCTAGATGAATTACCAGACACTGCTTTATTTGGCTTGCTTATCTACTGGAATGATTTGCAATTATCATCCCTTGCCTTTCCTGAGTGGAAAAGAAATCAGCTGTTGATGGATTTAGTGCGAGACAGAGAACGTTTTGCAGGTTTCAGGATTTCTAACAGGATGGAGTCCCAGTCAGCAAAGAATGGTGTTGGGAGGGAAACTGTCCTGGATTGGCACTGCTGCTGCTTTGAGAGCAAATGGAAGAAGACAGAAGTCTGTACTCCCATTGAAACATACAAGGACACCGTGCAAGGCCAAACTCGTGCAGTCTGCATTGTCCTGGGGTGCCCATGGCTGCAGGCAGCCCCACCTGCGAATAGGCTGGACATGCAGGTGTCTGGCATACACCAATGGAGACCTCAGTTGTCAGCAGGAACTGCTCTTACTCATCTGCTTCTTAAGCTGAAAGAAGCTTTTGCATTGAATAGATTCTGACTGCCTTGGTGCTTACTCTCAATGGACTCACCAACCTCTATATCTGTTGGATGGAACTTCAGAAGCTGTGTGGATGCTGATCAGGTGAGGAGGAAAAATGGATCTATGTGAGCTGTGCCTTTAGGAAGCTGAATCTGCTAGGCAAACATTTCCAAGCATGTTCTGGTGGCTTCAGATATAAACGTTACAACAACTGAGAATCAATAATTTATGAACAAAAGGCACTGAATGAGAATTTGGGACATCTGTCATCTATTCCTACCTCGGCTTGTTCTTTGCTCCAAAGTTTTATCTGTATAGTTTGTAATATTTTCCTGCGTGTTTGTACAATGCCTGAAAAGGCACTTCACTTTTGGTGTGGTGCTCTCCAGTGTTTCTGTAAATAATCTAGTTGAGTTATATGAGCATGCAGAACAGAGGAGTGTGGACTTAGGAAGGGTAGGACAGGAAGAAAATGTGAAGACTTTACATATCTAGTATACAGTTGCATAGGGATCAGTAGAAAACATATCCTTGCATGACTTTGTGCTTCTAGAACCCAATGCTGTCAGCTGAAGGGAAAAATGTCATGGTAGTTAGCATAATTTGCCACAAAATGTTTGTATGAGTCCTATGTACAGAGAAAGAAGCATATGACATATGCTTAGGAGTACGTGTCCTTTGGGAAATTTCAGTCCTATTAAAAATTTTGAGGTCATATAATGTTACAGCTGCATTAAGAATTCATGATTGGATGAAAGAAAATAGGTATCTTGCCTGGATTTGTAGTACCCTAAAAATCAAGAGATATTTTATTTATTCATTTCTGTGAAAATAAAAATAAGCCTGTCTCTTTTTTACCACAAAGGTAAATTGATAGCATCTTTAAACTACTACCAGTGAGAACAAGGGAGTACTAGGACCAGATCTAAAACTTTAAATACCGAGAAAAGCATTTAACAATCACACTCATCTGCTTGAGGCAGGTGTAGCTAATAAGGAGGAAAGGAAGGAACAGCTGTATCTTGGATAAAGGCTCCTTGGCCACAGGAAGATAAATAGCTATCAGCTGGTTTCCCACAAGGGGTACCTTTGCTCTAATGCCCTTATTTCTGCTCCCTTGCTTAGATGAAGCCTCTCTTAGGCCATAGGGGAAGACATGTTTATACATCATGGAGACAGATGCTTTCATCCTTGAAGATGATAATTTATTCTGGCTGTGGAAAATTAGTTCTCATTGGTCACATTGGGAGTGGACACAGATGTTGTGTATTATGGTGTTCAAAGTCACACTACTTATTAGGGTAGCAATGCAGCATAGCTTTTCTGGATATGAAAAATGTTGAGTGGGGAATATATTTCTTCATGCAGTTAAATTCTGGGTTATAGTATAATTTATGAAGGTTTTCAAGATTTTTTTTTAAGAGAGTAAGAGAAGGAGCAAGAGTTTCACTGGATGCTTTACCATTCTTCTCTATTTTGCAGCTGATATCCTGACTTGAGCACAATATTAATCACTGTAGGGCTAAATTTAAAAATGTAAGGTATTTTAGCTAAATGGAAAGGAGAGTCTCTCACTCCAAAGGCATTGATGAGGACCTCAAAGGGGATGATAACCTCTCTATAGGACTCATGTTCCTGTCTTATTTTCTCTATGAGTAGGATAGTGAGGCTATATGATAGTGCATATCCAAGAGCAACTGAGTCTTCTTCTGCTGACTTGTGTTGCAAGAGCTGGGTTCTGCCATCAAACCTGCAAGTAACATCTAGTTTCAATTTCAAGAAAACAATCTGAATATGGACATTTAGTAGAGCTTGCAAGGCATAATATTGGGGGTTTTATGCCTCCTCCCCTTTATGGAAAATGCCAGAAGGTCCATTACAATTTTTACTTTATGTTGCTCTTTCTTTTCTGCCTGATATTTATTGGGTTTGGTATATGAATGAGGTTTGTTCCTGTCTCTGGAGATGACCTGGGAAAAATTTGTTCTTCTGGGTACATTATTTACATAGCCTGCAAATCTCAGAACTGCCTCTAGGATTGATGCTTTTCTCAAAGGCTCTTTGAAATGATACACTTGTTTTTATTCTCCAGCATGCACTGTAAAACAGCACACATCCTTGTGGGACTGCTTCACATATACTGTCTTTAGACTTTTTAGAGTCTTAATTTTTGTGTTTATAATTATTACCAGCTTACTAAAATAGATATATAGATGACATACACAGTCACTTGATATAGTTGGGCTGTAGCACCTATTGAAACCCATTGTGAGCACAATATTTATTTCCAAATTTTAGCAGAAAATCTAATTGTGTAACTATGAAGTGATAGATACAGGCAAATCTCATACAACGTAAATTTTGCCAACAGAACTTTCCATGACAAAGGAACATCAAGGAGCTTAAGAGACTTGCCAGTAAATCTTTCCAATGTAATTATTTTTCAGGAGCTCTGCTGCAGAGAAAATATATGCCTTCTCCTAGAGTATCATCTGAGGTTTGCCAAGAAGAATTGGTAATTTTTATAAGAAAATTGTGAGGCAGAGAGAATTTTCATTGTATCTATCAATCTGAAATCTTTCATGCACTTTCATTTTTATAGAAAATTAATATACTTTTTTGATGTGTTTCAGATTTTATAAAAGTTTTTTTAAGCAAAAATTTACACTGATTTATAAATGTAATTGTTGAGCCCTTATTTTGTTAGGCAATTTTTCTTAATTTTTGATTCTATTAGCTAGGTTGTATCAACACATTAAAGACTAAGTTTACCAGAAATGTAGCTTTAGGTCCCAAATAGTAGGATCCTAATATCTGCTCTGCTTTATCTTCCATCCTGGTCCTTCATATTCCTGAATATACAGAAGTCAGTGGGAACAGAGACTGTAAGTGATGCCAACTTGATCTGACAGATTCAGTGCAATATGACTGTTGCTGAGTCAGAACATAATGTATATAACAAAGCTAACATAAAGAGAAATCAAATTGAAAAAGAACATTTTATGTGAAAAGTAAATTTTCAACTTTTTCTTGGTACAGAGTGTTATTTTTTTCATAAATACTGACTTGCTTTTCTCTCTACATACTTCTCTTGTTTGCATGGTTTAACTTCAGCCAACAAAACTCTTCCCCACATAATCACTTGTTCATTCTCTCCTGGTGTGATGGGAGAAAGAATTGGAAAGGCAAAATGTGGGAAAACTCATATGTTGACATAAAGACAGTTTAATAGGGAAAACTAAAGCCATGCAAGCAATCAGAACAAGGCAAGGAATTAATTTGCCACTTCCCATGGACAAGCAGATGTTCAGCCACCTCCAGGACAAAAAGGCTTCATAGTGCGTAACAGCCACCTAGAAAGGCAAATGCCATTGCTTTGAACAGCTCCCTTTTCCTTCTTCCATGCAGTTTCTCTGCTGAGCATGACACCTTATGATCTGGAACAGCCCTTGGGTCAGCTGGGATCAGTTTTGGATGTGTCCCTTCCCAGCTCCTCGTGCACTCCCAGCATCCTTGCTGGTGCGGTGAGGAATTCAAAAGGCCTTGGCTCTGTGTGAGCAATAGTGAAACCACCCCTTGTTATCAATGCTGGTTTTGGACACAATTCCAGAAGATAGACCCATAGCAGCTACTGTGAATGACTTTAACTCTTATAAGGGCCAAAACAGGCACTTTTATTGAAAGGGCAATTTCTGATGGAGGACTCTTTCAATTAAGGTTTTCCAGCAAAGTTTGAAGTACTGACTTCATAGATCTTTGAACATGGTGAGATTCTTTTTACTTTTTCCTTTTTGTCTTTTTTGAAGGAATTTGTTAAAAAGGGTCAAATTGTGCAGGGTAACAGGGGCATTAAATAGGACTTTTGCAAACTTAGAACTTTTTTCCCATGGAGAAAAAAATCAAAAGAAAGAAGAGAGAAACAAAATCTTTTTATTACAAGTTTGAATTGTATTTGTTTGTGTTAATTAAATCTTATCACATTCATATGCACTTTCTAATTAACAATTAGCCATGTTTTCTTTGTAATAAATTAGAAATCTTTCAGGAACATGAGAATGGATAAAAGCATGCAGCAGCTTAATGAATCTGTATTTTATCTCTGGAGAGCTAAGTTATATTTAGCAACAGAGACAAACAAAAGTCTACACTGGTTTATGGTTTCAAATGTGACAATTTCTTTATGAAATCAACTATCTGCCATAACAAAAGATTCCAAAAATAGTATTCTTCAGTACATAATCTGAATAGTCAAAATCAAAGTGAAGAAAGTAAACTTGTTTTAAACAATCAACTAAGAAGAACAATCAATTAAGAAGAAATACTGCATTTAACAAGACATTTTAATATGCAAGAAGTGTATGAAAGTTGAAAACACCCTCATTTGCCCTAAGTTTTTAAGAGCTCCTCCTTTCAAAAGACTTGATCTTTACTAGGGAAAATAAAGTCTTACTTCCTCTGTTCTCCAAGGCCTAATGGAAAATGTTGTGGTTTAATAAGTTAACAAGCAAAAGCAAACTGTACATTTCCAAAAAGTTGTCATCCTGACCAGGTAGTTCATGTTATAACTACAGCCTGCTCTGTCAACAGCAGATCTAACTATATGTGAGTTGGTGGGTTCGTGTTTGTTCTCTGTAAGAATTTTTTTTTTTTTTT
>WEIU01015983.1:12792-24858 GCA_013389925.1 Aegithalos caudatus | reverse complement strand
CTGAATTTAAAAGATTTAATTTCCTTTCATGAAATGAAGACTTTCTTTTCAAGAAAGAGAATGAAATCTTGAATTCAGAAAAGAAAGTGTAACAACTACTCTGGAAAGGAGATATGATAAAATAAAATGCAATTTAAAAAAAGGAAATTTGCAAATGGAGTGACAACAACCAAATGGATTAGGACTGGAAATGAGGTGGACCTAAACTTCTCAAAATTATACTCATTGAAATCTTAAAATCAGAGAATCAAGTCAAATGAGAAAANAAAGGATAGGGATGAAATGAGGTACAGTGAAAAGGACCAAAACTAAAAACAAAGTATATGCATTGAAAACTTGAAATCAGGGAACAAAGTCAAACGAAAAGACAGCAGTACTTATTTATGAATTGAAATACTTAAAAAAAACAGCCGAACTGAAGTGAAAACAATCAAAAGGAAATGGGATGACATGAAGTGTAGGGGAAGGGACCAAATCTTGGCTAATTAATCCTCATTAACTTTGTGAGATTACATTTCCTTTCATGAAATGAGGACTTTCCTTTTGTGAAAGGAAATTAAATCAGAGAACACAGTGAAACAAACACACTGGAATGGACATATGTTGCAATCAAATGCAAGTCAAAAACAAAAAGAAAATTTGGAAATGGAGTGAATAGAATGACAAGGATGGGGACAAAACCAGGTGCAGTGGAAAGGACCAAACAAGACTATGTTACCAAACTTACTGCGTGAAGTTTCCCCACCTTGGTGTTAAGTCCTGTGCTAACTGTATATATCACTGCTACAATTATCTCTGGTTCTCCTCATCCTGTTTGTTGACTGTTATCTAAGCTGAAAAAAGGAGATTAATAAAATAACCCCTCATACTGATGGGGCTTCTCAGAGTGTGTCAAACTTCACATTAATGAAACTTATGTATGGATTTTAGATTTCAACAAGTATAGCAAGACAGAGATAAGAAAAGAAAATGAGGAAGTTGGAAGATTAAAATGATGTCAACGACAAATAAGAAGGGCAAACATTAAATAACCATCTCAATTTTATATCTCATGACAAAATTATGAGGTGTTTTCAAATTTCCAGATTATTTTACTTTTATGAACTCTGAAAATCCCTGAGGTAAAACAAAATAAGTCAAAATTCAGACAATCACTTTCCTGCAAGGGACTAATTTGACCAGATTTGAGCCATAATTAAGATGTGTTTGATGTTCAGGTTCTGTCTGTTCAGCCAAAGGATGGATAGAGGCTTTCCAGAAGAGTGTTTATTCAAGTGGCTAAAGTGCAGGAGTAATTTCCACACTTGTTTCAAGAAGCACACCATATTACAATGTAAGAGAAATAAATGCTTAAACATCTCTAGGTTACAACCTGAAGAGTAAGCAAATTCTTTTTCTACAGCGAAAACCTTTTAAATAATTTGGAACTACTTTTCAATTTATGATTGTTGCAACTATATTCTTGACATAAAAAAAAAAAAAACAACAACTTTTGTCAGAAGAATAGCTTAAAATAAAACCAGTCCTCAGCAAGCATTGAATTATTTAGAGACTTTATTAGTACTGCTAGTTTTAAGCCTTGCCTTCTTCTTCAGCTAATTTAAAATAATAGCAAAAAACCAACAACAAATGATATGGGGACCCTGGCAGGCAGAAGTGTGCCTTATTATTGTACTTCTACTTGACAAGTGTCCATTGAGTGACCCCCCCATCACTCCATTCTAACATATAAACCTTTAATATATAGTTACTGTGATTTATATTCTAATATAGCAGACAAATACATCTACAATTTAATTTGAAAAGGTAGCAGTTCAAGGACAGGAATTTCAGAAAGTGTACCTGTTAATTTAGAGGAAACAGGCAGCTTATACCTTTATAGTCATGATCTCTATATTTTAATACAGACCTCAGAAACATCGTGCTATGGTATGTAGTCCTGTATCTCCACATACAACAAAAAGCTCCTGAAAGCACAATAACATAATCTTCATTCAGAAAGGAGTATTGTATTCCAGATGACACAAGCAAATGGTTGTTCAAACTGTTCTTAAAGCTTTCACAGAATCACAGAATAACCTGAGTTGGAGGGAACCCACAAATGTCACTGAAGTCCAACTCCTGACCCTGCACAGGACACCCCAAGAGTCACACCCTGTGCTTGAGAGCATTGTCCAAATGCTTCTAGAAGTCTGCCAGGCTTTGCATTGTGACCACTTCCCTGGGGAACATGTTTCAGTGCCCAACCACCCTCTGGTGAAGAACCTTTTTTTAATATCCATCTTAAACCTTTCCTCTCTCATCTTTTCTAGGCTGAACAGGACAAGGGACTTCAACTGCTCCTCATGTGATTTCCACTCTAGACCCATCACCATCTTTGTAGCTCTCCCTTGGACATTCCATAATACTTTTAAATCCTTCTTATACTGTGATGCCCAAAACTGCACACAGGACTCAAGAGAAGTTATGCCTGAATGTAAGTTGTCTGAAAGTCCCTTTTCTCTGTTTTGTAAGGAATATGGATTTTTTTTAATAGATGTAAAAGCAAGTAGCACATTCTTAATGACATACTGCTTGAGGGTGATCCTTCGATATGCAGTGCAACACTGTTCTGGAAGAGGTTGTTAAAGTGTTACTAGATCTTCCCTAGTGGAAATTTATTCAAAAAAAATAAACATTTATCATTAGTGGGCTTCTGCTCCCATTTCATCCTGCTAATGAATCCCTTCTACAAGGATTAGATGTTGATTAGATATAATGGCTGTTAATGATCTTATCTACTAAATTAAGGCAGATGTTAAGGGATTTATACTTAAAAATACCTCATGTGGTAAATCTCAGGAGTGTGCAGAAGGAAGGCAATGCTGTCTCCATTCATAGTGATAACAAATTAAACATGACCTGAAGAGGTCAGCAAGTGTTCATATTATTTGATTAGAAAAAGGTACAAGTAAAATTCCTACTTCCATATGAGCATTTTTGAAGACAATTGAATGAAATTCCTTTTTAGAAAAGACAATGAACTTGAAAGTAATTTTTAAAATGTCATTTATCTGTAAGCTGTGAAAATGATTCCTACTAGAGGAACTCAGTCTTGCCTGGTGAGAGGGACTAATCTGATTTTTATTTATTTATGTTATATATGAGGTGAAAACCTACTGTAAGGGCTCTAGACATGCTGGGACCCCTGCCCTCGGGGAGGCTTCATCTAGAAGCTGATCAGGGGGGAGAAAGTTCTCTTCTTCCCTCTCTGCTCCTTTTTCTATCTCCCTTCAGTAGGAACACTTATTTTCCATTATCAATAAACAGTTTTCCAACACAGTATTTCCATGCTCGCACTTTATTTTCATCTGAGAAATCTATCAAAAACAATCCTCCCCAGCTCCCCTTTTACAGTGGGATGGGATATGTGGGTTACACCACAGTGAAATCCTGTTTTTTTTCCCCTTACTCTTAGAAGCCAGTAAGAAGTAATTTTTAATGTAGTAGATCTTACTGGACTGGGTAGTAGTAAATTCCAGGAAAAAAAGCAGATAGCTCCTTTGTGCATGAGAGCAGGGCTGTAAAATGAAAATGAGAGAAGGAAGCTCTCTGGCTGAACATGCGAGTGAAAAAGAGATGTGTGGGATAAGGGCATACCTGTGAAACAGCCCCCTAGGAAGAGCTTGAAAGTGTGCACCACTGCCAGATCTACTAAAGATGTTTTATGCTTATGTGATATCTGTTTTTCATTTTTCTTTTAGTAATGCCAATGTTTATAATATTAGAGTATCTACAGGGAAGGATAAAGCATTCTAAGGTCTTTGACTTGATGGAGTGCTCAAGGTTGGCTATTTAGCAAGAGAATTCCTGGATTATGGCCCTCTTAGCTGAATTTAATATTCTTTCAATAGTTTTACAATAATTTGAGTATCAAAATATGCTCTTTGGGAGACCCTTCCATTATTGCCTTTTAATGACCAAGATCCTTTGAGTCCTCCAGTAAGACAGCAAAATATTCTATCATGCTCAGTATTACGAGCAAGCTGGCATTCATATTCTTATTTTTTGGCTCATATGTTTAATTTTATAAAGGCCTGATGTGATTATTATTAATAAGAGTCATTGATAAATTTGCATTGATGGGTGAAATTTATCTTGTACAGAATGGCAGCATGAGGCCAAAGTAAGATGTATGTGGGATATTAGCCTCTGATGGTTTTCTGCTAAGGAAGAATTTAATTAACAATAAATGTAACCATGTTATTTTGATATGCAGGGTTTTTCAGGCTTTCCTGAGTTTGTCAACATAGCTAAGAATCTAGGGAATGAAAAGAGGGTCAGATTTTTAAAAGCAACTTATAATTTTGGGTAGCTTTTTTTTTTTTTTTTTTTTTTTTTTTTTTTTTTTTTTTTTTTGGATTTTTGGAAGGAAAAACAGATTCTGATATAAAATTTGAGACTCCTTCAAAGAAACTCTTTTTTTCAGAAAGCTTTGAGAATTTAAGTATTGAAACTCAGATCGTGGGAAAAGGGTCTCCAGGAGTCTTCCCAAAGACATTAGCATTTCATGAGCACTTCTTGGCGTGGACTTTTGAGCCTTGTGTTCAAAGTTCAGAGGCTCCCTAAACCATGTTTTAAAAGTTGGTGTGAAGAGCTAATTTAATTTTGATTTCTGTCTCAGTACTCTTTGTCAGAGGAGTGTGGGAAAGGTGCTACATGTATGCCATCTGCAGGAGGCAACTGGGAGAAGATAGGAGGGGCTCTGTTTCTGGGGACACTTTGCCTGGCAACCATTTCATATCTCACCTAGGGGTAGGCAGTCAGCAGACCACCAAGGACATTGTAACCTCCTGAGATGTTCTCCAGTCAGACAGAAAAAGGACTCCACCAATGGCCTGCAGTGTTGGGCTGGGACAAAGGTCTCCTGTCAGCAGGTAAGCCTAGGAGGGAGACAGAGGGTATAAAAGTAACTGTGTCATAAGCTCTGGGATCTTGTTTGTGTTCTTTTTGCTTCTTGCCCTGGCTCTAGCCAGGTTTTGTCATTTTTGCCCCAGGCTCCAACCTGCTTTTTGACTCTTCTCCCCTCACTGGCCCTTGCTCACCCTCTCTTACTGACCCTCCCTCTCACTGGGCACTCAGCAGGACACCAGCTGACCTCTGAGCATCATGTGTAGTCTGTGTCCTGCCTACCCCATCACCTGTCCTGCCTCCTGTGTTCCTGTCTGACACCCTGCCTGCTTTGTCCCTGCATTCCTGCCTGAGACTCCAGCTTCCAACCCTGCTTCACTGACACAGCCCATCATTGTAATCCCCACTGTTATCCTGTCCAGGGTTCTGCTCCTCCTGCCTGAGTTCCCACTCCACTTGTGTCCAGCCACCCATCCAGTACTGCTAGAAAACCACTTCTACAGAGTCAAATATCTCCTCATGTACTCAGCACTGATTTCAGAGATACCTCTGCTGCTGTTAAGAGAAAGAAGTTGGACCAGAAATGTAGCAGCACATAGGCTCCTGTCTGCTTCAGCACTGAGCCAGAAGCTGTTGACTATAAAATGGTTTGGGGGTGGAACATCTGCCACAAAAAAAAGGAGTCTGAGTGAGCTGACATTATTTAGTATGGAAAAGGCTCAGGGGAGACCTAATCAGTGTATATAAGACAAGTGTATATACTGACAAGACACAGTACAGAATGTAGACCTAAATTTTTCTCACCTGTAGTAAGTGTAATAAAAGAGTCATTAAATACAAATGGAAATACAGAAAATTATATTTACTTAGTCTCTCCAAAAATCAGCTGAAATTTACTTTTTCATTGTTCTTTGGAGCAATTTCTTGACTAACATCTGACCCCTGCTCTACAGGAGGCCTCTATCCATGGGCCATAGATATATCTATAAGCCTGCCTCAGTGTGGGCTCTCCACAGGCTGCAGCTTCTTTCAGGGCATGTCACCTTTGTTGACATTGGGTCCTTCATGTGCTGCAGTGTGAATGTCTACTCCTGCCTATTCCTTTGTGGGCTGCAGGGAACAAAACTCTTTCTCATGGTTTTTGCTATAGGGAAATCTCTCTGGTGCCTGGAGAACTTCCTTCTCCACCGACAGGTGTCCGCAAGGTTGTTTTCTCCCTGTTTTTTTTTTTTTTAGTCCATAGCTCTCTCAGATGTTACACCACATTTTTCACCCTTTCTTCAATATATTACAGCAGAGGAAGCACCAGCTTGACTGATGGGTCCTGCTTTTTTTGGCCAGAAGCTAGTCCATTTTGGAGCTAGCTAGAACAGGCTTGATTTGACATGGGAGCTGTCCCTGATGTCTTCTCAGGTGCCACTCCTGCAGCCTCCCCCAATGACAAAACCTTGCTACACAAAAAAAAATAAAGGCATTTATGAGACTAATACTGGAAGGTGATATCAAATTTTGATCATAAAAGAGTATCAGAAAAAAAAAGAATTTAGGAGTAGAGTGAGAAAGACAATTTATACTTGTGCAAGCACCCTGTATGGGCTACTGGTGCCTAGCAAAATTATGGAGAAGATTATTCTGGGAATTATTAAAAAACGTATAAATTTTCCCCTTTTTCTAATAAATTAATTGTAAACTATTTTCAAAGAATTTAGCTCTACTGCTCCTGTATTGTATACATATTATAAAAAATATAAAATTTGCTGAACTTTTAAGTCATAAAGAACCACTTGCAAAGAAAAACTAGAAAAGTTGTGCTGAAATGGTAATCTTGGTAAAGGGAGGTTATAAGAATAGCTCTCCACGGATCACTTTTTTTTTCCTAGTGATATGACTGTGATATGTCAGAATTACATTAATTCTGTCATTGGAATCAGTTGATAACAAACTGAACTTATTGCTCTCTACAGCTTTCTCTTGAGAGGGAATAGAGGAGAAGGTGCTGATCTCCTCTCTCTGGTGAGCACTGATAGGGCACATGAACATGGTATCAAGCTGCATTGGGGATGTTCAGATTGGGTACTAGGAAAAAGTTCTTCACTGAGAAGGTAGTCAAGTACTATAAGAAGCTTCTCAAGGAACTGGTCATGGTACCAGGAATTATCAGTGTTCAAGAAGCATTTGGATAATGCTCTTTGATAAACAGTTTAACTCCTAGACTGCACTGGGTAGAGGCAGAGTTTGGATTCAGTGATCACTTGGATCACTTGGATTACTTCCAACTCAGTGTATTCTATGATTCTATTGCTATTGATGAGCTTAGAAATAATTTGAGTAGCTTTTCAATTCCAATGACAGGAAACTAGAGATGCAAACATTCACACTGGAAAACAAAAAAAGTAATGGCAGTAAATAATAATGGAAAGGTGTTATCACAAGAGGCTGTCCACTCATCATCATTTTAAACACTTAAATAGAGATTAACCCTCTTTTTACATAAATGAAAGAAAAAAATCATTGAATATTCATGTAATATCAGGCAGAAATTTGGTTGATGTTGGACTTAATAGGAGGATTGGCAAGGGAAGGAAATTCAATCAGTGATATCACATTTTCAATTTTTAATTATATTTCAGAATAGCATCACTTTTTATCACTCATCATTTTCATGACTGAAAATACAGTATTTTAATTGCAGACTTGTAAACAATAAATTAGTATTTGATATACAGTCAAAAGAAGAAGAATTCAAACTTCAAAGAAACACCATTTCAGCTACAGCAATACATTGTCAGGTGCTTCTAATCTACAGTTGTTTGGACCGGTTTTCATCTTTGCCCAAAAGAGGTGTTAGATACCTATCAGATTATTAAATTAACCACTCTGGCAGATATTTGAGATATATTGATTACTAAACCAGTTACAAGATGATACTTAAAAGTACCAGATATTGTGAGTTGTTTTCAGATATTCAGAGGATTCTGAACTACGGTGGAAGTGTGGAATCATAACTTTATCCCTAGTGAGATGCAAATAACCTTTTTTATATCAAGAAGTAATATTCTTTAAAGAGTAATTGTGAAGAAGAGCAGACAGAATTTAGGTCCAAATGAAGTCACAATCATTTTCATAGCATCTACCTGTTTACAGTCCTGATTTCCATCAAACAGAAATTGGTGGGAAAAGAATGGCCAGATATTTTTCATGCAAATCCCCTGCTGGCTAAAAAGATGAGAATTTTATTTCTAGGTCCCCATTGAACTCTTTGTTATTAAACATCATAGTTTCAACTGCTAATCTTCTAGACTGTGAAAGTGTGAAAAGCAGAAAGTGTCAAGTAAGGCAAAAGATGGACACTGAAAATGGGGGTGTCAGTTTGCGGCTGACTTGTCTGATTAGATCTGTGTATTTTTCCTTTCCTCTTGGTTGCTCAATCCCCAACTCCCCAGAAAAACCCATACCAATTCAAAGTATTATGTGTTATGATGGAAAACTGTACAAAAGCAATATGTTCCTGTATAGATAAATCAGGTTTTAGCAAACAGCTACTGATTCTGGCACAGGTATTTTTCTGTTGCATGGGACCATGTAAGAAAAATGCACCATTAAAATAAGAGGAGGATGAACTGATAACTGGTTCCAAATATTAAAATCAAGAAGGTGGTTTGAAGAAATCAGCATGAAATTATGAAGGAGAAATACTTGGTCAAGCTGATAGCTTTCTATGATGAGATTACAAACTCCGAAAATATAATAAACAACCTATCCACCTTTCTGCCTCATGATATTGCATATGCCTTAAAGCACGTGTACAAAACACACAAAAATAGTGAAACTTCCCTACGGCATTAACCAGTAAGGTACTGCCTCCTTGCATCAAGGAGAGCATTTTTTGTGATTAGAGGAGCAGTAGTTCAAGAAAAGTGAGTTCTTGACTTGTCTTCCATAACTGTACTCTGATCTTGGCTGCTCCCTAGTTTTGAGGGCTTAGTCATTTTTCCATGCATGTCACAGGGAATTGCAGCCTTTTGAAAAATAATTCTGAACAACTATGATGTAGAGTTTTTTACTTTTTTCCCTAGTGATCCCTAAAGCCTGCAAAGTCCTTAAATGGAAGTTCTTTTCTCTAAGTCTAATTAATTTTCTGGATGTTGTTCAAGTCAATATCAAACTACTCAGAATTTTAACCAACAGGGAAACACAAATAAGAAACATGAACATTCCATCATAAACCAATAAAAAACAATTCAGAATATAACAGGCTGCCCTTAGCAGCAATTGCAGTACTTCAAAGTAAACACAGTGTAATAATGTGTAAAGATGCTTCCTTAGACCTCAGAAATATGATCTAATATTAGTTATTAAAATCATTAACAATTGTGCTGGTGTTGGTCAATAAAAATCATGTCAAAAATCCCAAGGTCCTACTGACAGCATTATCCAATATAATCTGTTCTTAGTGTGGAAGAGATTTCAAAGTATTTGTTTTCCCAGCTGACAAGATACATAAATATGAAACTGAAACTGGAAAATAGGAAGCAGCTGTTGATGGGAGGTAATATATGGCATGTGAATCGTGGTGCACACTTCAATACAATTGTTTAAAATAAAACTGGCAGAATGAGAAGAAAATAAGATTTATGATATGTGAGAGTTGAGAAATATTGCCTACACTGAAAGACTCCATTTATTGTTTATGGAACAATGCAGTGAAGATGTTACAAAGAGGGCTTAACCATAAGTGATTAGTTTACATAAAAGAGCCTGATTTTGCTTATTAGGTTTCATTGAATTCCAAAGCATGTACAACAACTTACTGTATTTAAATATGTTCTGCTATTAGTTAGTTACTGAACCTGAATAGGAATATATTTTTGCTGCGAGCCTAACTGGAAAGAAGATTTTATTCTTTCTCTGGTACACATTCACAGCTCCATTAAATTTCAGTCATGTATTGCCAAAGGGAATAATAAGCATATGCAGATTCATTGGCTAAGGGATATCTGTAAACTTGACATAGGGACAGGCTGCTCTCACAAAGGAGAGCACAACCCGTGTGCTGCAGTTTGTTTTAGAGGAAAAAAAGATCTCTTTTATGGATCCAGACCTGGAGAATGACACATTGACTAGCCCAAAATTTTATCAGAAATGGAAACACAAATGCCAGTGCCCCACCACAGAAAAACAGATGGCATTTTTTGCAAGTTCTGAACATGTGTGGAGTTAATGGTTGAAGGTGTGCTAAAGTCTCTTAGGTGACTGGAATGGTCTAGCAAAAAGGAGGGGAATAGGAACTTGATGAACTTTAAGGTCCCTTCTGGGTCATTCTATGATTCCATGACTCTCAGAATTTGAACAGCAGTGGTTTATGTTCTATGGGGAAGTCATGGGTATGCAATAGTGTTGGTGTTCAGTTTACCCCCCTACTGGACTCATAATTTCACAGATACATCTGAATTTAAATAATTGATTTTCTACCTTTCCTGTGGATCTTTGTGTGACCAATGAAGTTAGATCTCCTCCTTTTACAAGAAGAAGTACAAAACAGCTCGTATCAACCTTCATACTGATAGAGCACATGAACTCTGCATAGCAGCCGGGGACAAGAAGAGTGCCAATTCTAGTTTCAGTACAGAATAAGAAGTAAAACTCCAAATACGAATTTGCACAAAATACTAGGCTTGTTATCCACTTTTTCTTCACTTTGGGATACAAAGAGTATAAACCAGCTCTCAGCTTTTTTTACTGATACATAGATTAGCTTCTGGTGAATTGGTCTGGGGTGAGTTTTCTTTTGATACTATTAGATTGAGAAACAAATTTAGAAATGGCTGATGTTGTCTTTGGTAATCAGGTGTGACTTAACTGTGTCTTAAGCCAAACCTCTGAAGTGGAAGCTACAAAATGGTAGTAAATAGGATAGCAGTTCTAAACAGGGCTTTAGCTCAGACTTAGCACTGTGCTGGTGTGGCTGTCTGGATTCCTGGCAGCTCAAAACACTGGTTGAGGAAGTCAAACTTAAAAACAAAACAAAACAAAACAAAGATATGCTTAGATATCACTGATCACAGGGATTTATTGATTCACTTCTGGAGTCTCACTGGCAGAAAAGAAGGTATGAATAGAAGTACAAACTACCCATACATGGATTTTGGCACTCTACAAAACTGCATTGTGCAGACCTTGTGGATACAATCACTCCTGGATGAAATGCTGTGACTCCCACTTTGGAAACAAGAGGCTGTATCAATAGACTGTAAAGACCTTAGACCTCTCACTCATGGGCTGTGAATTTGTCCAGACACGTCTTGTTTGATACAAGGTCAGACAAGGAAATTTCACAGTAATTGAAAATGAGCAAACTCAGCTTCCAGATTTACACAGACTCTGCTCCAAGTGTTTTAGCTGACTTTTCCAAATGCTTTTCAAGCTACCATGACATTCAGGAAGTGGAGGTATAGACTACCAATGGGACTCCAAAGGGAAAGGAGGCAGTAGTGGGGAGAGAAAACCCTTTCTCCAAAGTTTGTCACTGGGTTTGCCTTATCCCATGTTAGAATACACTAAGGGTTGATTTATTGCTAATATACTAAAATTGGATCATGTTAACACCATATTTACCTTCATGACAAAAGAGAACAGACTGGAAGGGTACCTCTTGAAGTAGACATGGGCAACCACACAAATATATTTCCCATGACAGGTTGCATTTTGTTGGCAGTTCTACAGAATCTACCTTGACATAGAAGAATGTATAAGATTTTGAGTGAGAATGTTGAGAGGTATGGGATGACTTATGTATAAAAAGCAGTGAAATTATCCAAGACTCTCTGGGAACAGAAATAACTGGAGAGGGTGTAATAGAGAAGCACAGTTCATGATGACAAAACCCCCCCAGCAAAAATAACATAGCTATAAATTGATCATTCTAACAAAAGGGGCAATTCAATAAACTTAGTAAACCAGGTTCAACACATGTAGAAAGAGGTGGCTCTTTGTGCAAACAGTACAAATGCTCTTATCTTTCTATATGGATAAGGACTTCCAGACCACAAATCTTCCCATGCTCTCTTTTCTAGAGTCTTTCATCAATCATTGCCAGGGATATAATGACTGATAAAAATTTATATTGGTGCTAGGAAAAAACTTCACAAGTTTATGAAAGAGAAATCCTTTGAGTGT
>WEIU01015982.1:4849-43372 GCA_013389925.1 Aegithalos caudatus | reverse complement strand
CCTATTTCCTCTGGGTTTCCTAATGGGCTTCTTCCTCAGCTTTGGAATAATCATGCCTTACCTAGGACTTTCTAACAAATAATAATTCTAATTGCACATTTCCTTTGAGACTGGGGTGGAGGAAGGGAACTAAATAGACTACACTGTTCTTGGGGATAATTTTTTTTTTTTTTTTTTTAATTTGAGGATTGATCTTGATTTTTTTTTAATTTGGGTCTGCCAGTAGACTCTGACTGGATTACAGTAGGCAGCAATTTATCTGTATAGGTCAGAAATAAATTGTCAGTCTGTCTGCAGACTGTAGTAAACCCAGTATCTTTTCAGTTCTCAAGGATTTCAAGAGTTGGAAGTTGCTTAGTGCCAGTGGGGAGCATTCCTAGTCTTGTAGGAGCACTTGGCACTAGATATGGGGGTATGTGCTTTGGGAGGATTGCTACAGCACAGCCTGCCATACGTTTTATAAAATGGCAGATATATTCAAATGGGTATTNTAGTGCCAGTGGGGAGCATTCCTAGTCTTGTAGGAGCACTTGGCACTAGATATGGGGGTATGTGCTTTGGGAGGATTGCTACAGCACAGCCTGCCATACGTTTTATAAAATGGCAGATATATTCAAATGGGTATTTTTACGACTGTAAAGTAAAATAGAGTTATATATATATATGTATATATATACATATATATACATATATATATATAGACACACCTATTTTCCCCCTTTTCCCCCTTTTACCTATTTTTCCATGGCGCTGGACTAACATTTGCCCTAGGCTCCTGCTTTCCTGGGTGCCAGGCAGGCCAGATCACTCAAGAGATGCCCGTGTGTTTTAAGTGAATGGGTTGCTTATTTTCTGCGGGGGCAGCTGCATCCCACCTGCTCACCCATTTGACTTCATCTACAAGGCTCTTGCCTGTGTGTTTTGCCTGGGGCATCAACATTGCCTTTCCTAGAGCAGCACCACCTGTACCAGCATGTCCCATCTTTTAAGTGTTTATGACCCCACTTGGTTACATGATTATCCTGCTGATACCATCCTTTTTGGTTTTTAAGGACAGATAAGGTTGGTTGCTGGCAGAAGGGCTGCCTGGAGCAAAGCTGTCCTCAGACACTCCATGTGGCGCTTCCCTGGGAACAGCCGGTTCCCACGAGCAGCATGTGTCATGGATTGACAGTGCCATTTGCTGATAGTTGGCCTGCCTGTGGGTGAAAAGCACTGGCTCTGCGAACTGACGGGTCTGTGCCAGCGAGTGTTCTCACTACACCCACAGAAATATTCTCATCTAATGCAAAGTTAAGCTAATACCCATCTCAGGTCACCATTAGAGGTGATGATTTTGTTGAGCGTTTTCCCGAATCAGCCCTCCTCTCTCCCTGGGAGAGTTCCACGGACCTTTCTTAGGCAGCATTGGTGTTGCTGGAAGTAGGATTGCTGTCAGAGGCTTCTGGAGGGCACTTGGGGTGATCCTGCACCCCAAGTCCCCAGCAGCTGCCTCTTTGGCAGATTTCCCATTTGCTATGGAAAAATGAACTTACAGAGACCTGAGGCAGGGCAAACAGGATTGAAGTCTGGCAGCCTTCTTCCCCAAGGCAAGAATTCCCAGCTCTGCCCCAGCTGGGAACATGTGTCAGCCCCTGAATTTTTAATGAGCTTCTGCAGAATTGAATTGTGGTGGCTGGGAAGGGTTGGGCACCTTGCCCAGGCTACTGCCAGCCAGAAAAGGAGATGCACTATGCTTGATGATTGTGATGGGGTGCAGGAGGAGAAATTTTGGTGTTAAGGCAAAATTTGAGGTGCTTTTGTAGTTAGGAAGTAAGGAAGTCTGGTGTGATGTACTCCCTTAAGACATGAATCTGCCCTGTATAATTTAATGGGGGATGAGATGTAGGGAAGCCTTACAGGTCCCTGCCCAGCTGAAGCACAAGCGATTCCAGAAGCCAGTTTGTTTCTCAGGCTTTTAATTTTGAAGGACTCAAGTTTCTTCTCAGCCACCAGTGCAAATAATGGTGATGTTGCAAGTTGCAGATACACTCTGGCAAGGAATTAATCCTGGAACCTCAGTGTCACTCATCAGGGCACTGGCAGGATTTGGCCCTTGCTTTCAGGGTGACATTGAAGATGGGGAGGTAAGTCTGGCCAAAGCCTCTAAGAGGGGCCAGGGGAGCTTCATCAGCCCCAGAAGTGCATGAAGACCATGCTTTGAGAGGCTCCAGCTCTTCCCTTTCAACCTTTGCTCATGAAAGACTTGTCATCCCTTGAAGAGGGTGTCATTAGGTGGAGGAGATGTTGTACAGCTCAGCTGCCAGTGCAGAACTGGGATCCTTGGCACAGGACTTCATGGGAAGGATCCTGGCATGACTATGATGATGCCTTGGGAAGGCTGACCTAGAACAGAGAGTAGACACAGCTAAGAGAATAAAGTAGATATTAAAAGGCCTTTAAGGGTACACCTTGGGCAGTACAAGAGCCTGGCCGGGGCTGTCCAATTACAGCTTCAGAGTATGAAGTCCCATCCTTCTTGTTTCTCTCTTCAGTCCACCATTGTTTATGCTTTTGGGCCTGAAACCTGTAGTGGTTGTCCTTGGTCTCAAGCTGGAAAAGGATTTGTTTTGTCTCCCTACTCTCTGAAGAGAGCTTACTAACACTTAATATGAGGATCAGAACTTCACATTTAGGCAGCACAGAATCTGAAAAACATGAAAGCTAAAACTTAAGGCATCAATAAGACACTGTCTTCCCCTGGTTCTGTGCCACTCACCATACATACCACTCATGAGAAATGAGGCTGTGTGAAGAGAAACACAGTTAGCATCCTTCTACTATTAAAATGATGGGAGCAGCCAGATGAGTGCCTTCAATCTCCTTGCAGTGGTTTCAGGCACTGTCAGGAAGGTCATGGAGGAAATTCTCCATTAGACAACACTGTGTTCTTTCTCCTCTGCTCAAAAAGAATGGACTTTATTAACAAAGATACAGTTTTCTTTTATTTAACTGTATCGATGAATTGGTAAGATTATAGAATACTCCTATTTTTCTAAATGTTGTAATTAGGGCACAAGTGGACATGGCTATTTCAGTGGTCCAGCAAGGAGAAAGGTAAAGCTGCTGAGAGGACTGTGGGCTGATACTGGGAATAGGCTGTGCTGCCTTAAGCTCTCTCACAGGCTTCCAGATGCTCTTTACATCCAACTTTTTTTACCAAAACCACTATTTCTAACACTATGCTGTAATATTGCAGGACTTGAGGATCTCTTAGACCTTGCAGACCAGAAGCTGCACAGATACTTTGGAAAATGCTACTGCTAGGGATATTTCTCTGACTTACACCCTGGGTCACTGGTCAAAGCTGGATTTAGCTTGTCTCAGCCAAGAAAAAGCCCTAAAGGTTTGGGAGTTGGATTCAGCCTTTTCACACATGATGCTTATGTGAATGAGTTTTGAATCTTGCACTTTTGTGTATCAGGTTTTCTGGATGCTTTGTGTTTGTACGTACTGTCCTCTGTCAGACTGTAATGCTGGTGGGTCTGTTTTTAACCACTTTTCTAATTCCTAATTGGTATGAACTGTAACATGAATCACCTTGATTGAGATAAAATTTTGGAAAACAAAAAGAAGTTTAGCTATGTCCATCTGTACCAAGTTGATGGGGCTGGTGGTTCAGGGAGATTTGGGCTTTTCTTAACCTAGTCTTTGCTGAAATCAGGATTGAGATTGTTCTATTTAAAGCTGCAGCTTTGATGTATGCTTTAAAAGGAAAAGCTGGCAGGAACCTCGCTCTTGTGTTTGCAGTGATGGCAGACAATCCCATTGGATTGATGATTGTCCTCCCTTAGGTCCTGACAGCAGAGACTAGCTTTGCCTTAGGGCTGGCCTGGAAAAGGTCATGTCCAGGTGAACCCCGGTGTTGTGTCAGCCCTCAGGGGTGGGGACCATACCCACCTCTAGGGTTGTGGCCCTATTTCTACTGACATTCACCCCAAAAAAGGTTTAACAAGACTGAGCCTGGGGGTTTGCTAGTCCATACTGCTATCAGAGGACACGCACTTCAAGACTGTTTATAGGGGATGAGCAAGAGGAGCCTGTTCTCAGTTTCCCTGGAGCTCTCCAGAAGGTCCTTCTGACTGTCCCTACCATCCCCAGGGTTTCCCTTTCCAGATGGCACTGACAGCAAGGACATGGATGGAGTAGATGTTTGTGACTATGGGAGGGCCTCATTTAGGAGCCTGCCTTGCCCCACATCACCCCCTTTGCCCCAAATAATATTTTCCTTCCCTTTCCATTGTTGTTGCACAAACCATAGTTGCCTTATGCCTTTGGGCATCACTAACAGTGGCCAACTCATACAGCATGGCTTGAGGGTTGAGAGGGACTTAATTTCACTCCTTTCTCAATAAAAAACATTTTCCAATGCTTTCCCTTTGACTTCTTCCTTGGGTGTAAGCACCATCCATACACTGGGCCAATGATCACGTGAGGGATGAAGACCTGAGGGCAGGTTGGCAACTTGGAGTACTCACAGTCTTGCAGGAGTTCCTCAGTGATACAGAGGTCCTCCTAGGAACTGGTGTTTTGGTTTGAGTTTGGTTTACATCCTCCCAAAACCTGGTGCATTGTGTAGAGAGCATGTCTGAGGCTTGCCATGGACATGGGGACAGTGAACAGAGTCAGCTCCATGCTGGATCTCAGCTACATGGCAGTGCTTGAAAAGACATCCACAGCTGTGCATTGCACGGGGAGAAGTGTTAATGGCAAATTCCAAACTCCAGAGGAGCTACAGCAGAAGCCAGATTTGTTGCAAACTGGATTGCACCTACGGGTGACAGCAGAGCAGTGGCTGCTGGCCCAGGGGACCCGAGCTGTGAGTATGTCCACACCTGCCTGAAATCACAGCTTTGATTAAAAGTAAAAAAATAGCCAATGGCAGGCAGAGCCCAAGGTTGGGGATGACTGTGGTGAAAGGACATACTGGCAGCAGTGAAGGTCCTTTGGGCACATGGACAAGCTGACAGCCTCAGGAAAAAATACAGCCTTCTCAATCTGGGCAGGAGCTGCCAGCCTGCAGATCTCTTGCGCCAGGAGAATTGTAAAGATGGTTTGTGCTGACAAAAAATCCCAGAGGCTAAGTAGAGAAAAACAGATTTTTATTTGTTTGGGGTTTTTATTTTGCCTGTAGGGCTGGGTGGTTTTTAGCTCAGCAGTCATCAAAGAGGGCAGTAAACTCCCCCTGCCAAAAATCAGGCAGCCTGTGGCGAGCCAAGTTCTGAAGGAGAGTCTCATGTCACCAGCACCTCCAGCAACAAGCTCATGTGCAGCACTGGGAGTCTAAAAAATCAACCATGACTGAGGCTTAGCAAGGCAAATAAGATGTCCCTCCAACAGCACATAGCCCTTGGGTGGCAGGAGGGTGTAGTGCCACCTGTTCACAGGGTATCTCCAGCTCCTGTCCTCTGTAGCTGCTTGTGGCTCAGCTGGGCAGCAGGGAAAGGCAGTGAGGCAGATTGGAAAGGGATAGAGGAGGCATTCCTGCAGCCATGGGACCAGGCATCCTATGTCATTCATCCCCAGAGTTTGCACGAAGTATCAGTGTTGCCTGTTTTTTTCCCCATCAGCCTGTGGCAGAGCTGTGTGCACACAGAGCACATTGATCACAGAGGCAGAGGTACTGTATGAGGGTGATGGAGTCTGGCTCTCTCATCTCTCAGCACTGGGGGCATGTGCTCTGTAGTTTTTGTGCAGCAACAACAGCCAGAGGAATTTTGCTGGGCTGCCCTGGGACCCTCTGGTTCCCCCAAGACCAGATATGGGGGACCATTTGGGTCTTTGAAGCAGCAACTGTAGAAACACTTTCTCAGCCTTGGGGGAGATGCCTCATTGGAAACTATTATCCTGGCTTGGGAGAAAGCCCATGCTAAGGTTTCAGTGCTGTCCTGTTAACCCTGAGCACAACTGCCAGACTGAACATTGCTTTCCCTTTTACATCCCTGGATTAAGGCTGTTTATTCTTTTCCACTGCCACACAGCTATAGCTTTACTGCAATTCCAGCTGCTTTCCACGGGCATCTAAAATGTATCCTGGCTTTTCGCACTTGGCACTGCTGTTGTGTCCATGCAGGGTCCTCGTGGTACCATGGACCTACTTCTAGGTAACAGGTTTGACCCAGTTTTGGGTTTGCTTCCTCTGGGCACCAAACAAGCTCTCGACTGAGTACAATGTTCCCCAGACCCATTTTGTTTACATTTTGTATGGACCAGCCCTGGGGAAAACCCCTAAAAAAAGGAGCTTTCTTTTGCCCTGGGGCCACATATAGCTTTACCTCCCAGGTGCCCACTGGAGGCTTGCTGGAGCCAGAAAAGTGATCTCTCACTTTGGGAAGGCACGTTGCAGCCCAGAGACCCCTGGACTCTCTTAAACTGCTCAGTTGTGTCAACCTAAAATTTCTTTTTGCTTAAGAACAGCAGGGAACGTTGGATCAAGACTGGAAAGTGTTTCACAGCCAGCCTAATTACCCCAAGCCTTCAGGAGCTGCTGAGACACCTTCATTCTGGAAAGGTCACCTATATGGGCAGAAGGCTAAGAAGGATCCACCTGTCATGGGCTATCCATTAACACAGGATGGGAAAACATTCTCAGTGGGAAATTGAGGCAGTCAGGTACTCAGGCTGGTTTGTTAATTGTCTGAACTCTCTGAGGAAACCACGTTTTCTCCTGGCACCTGACATATTGCACCCTTTGTCCTAAATGTGGTCCTAAAACACACATGGATCCTACTAAGTACAAACCCCTGAGTAGGTACTAGGATTTAACCTTGACTGCCTTGAGATATTACCACATTTTACAGGCTTACCCAAATCCACACCATGGACATGGTTCTCATGGTCCAGGGAGGTACAAGAGCCTTACCGGAACATCTGGGGAGCAGCATGTTGGCAGGCAAAACACGACACAGCTTCTGAGGGTGTTGATTAGATGGGTTTATTAGGGGGTCCCACACCAGGAGGAAGCATGGCTCCCACAGGAGAGAGAATGAGGCAGGCAGTCCCGAGGAGAGGCCAGAGAGAGAGTGTCACCAGGGGGAGAGGAGCAGCCAGAGAGGGCTTAATCCCTTGTCAATCCCCCTGAGATAGTTCCAGCGAGGGGGCAGATCCAAGGCTTGGATGAGTGGGATAGTTGGGATAGGGCAAACCAAAAAAGCATCCAGGATGGGGTGATGGGCAGGGGTTGCAATGAATGACAACCTGGGGGAAGGTTACACCTTAGTACTGAAGTATACATTTTTGAGGGCAAACAGAACAATCATTTAAGAAGGATGAATCACCACAGTATGTGAAACTGGGTAAAAAGGAGACCATGTAATTGACTTTAGACACAAGAAACATGCATGGCATTCTTGGTGGGAAAAGATTATGAGCAGACACTCTGTTTCTGGACATTACACTTCTCACAATGCAGTAACAGAGACACCCATCCAATACCTTTTAATAAGTTATTGTGGAACACTTGCCACACAAAACAGGTCTCAGTGTCTCCTTCAAATTCCATTCTGAAATATTCCTACATTAAAAATTACTTAAGTTCACAGGTCATAAAAGCCACTGGTAATCAATGAGTCGACTGCACGGTTGAAGAGGAGCCTGTTAGGAAACCCAGAGGAAATAGGCAACTTCGTCCAGGTCAACAGGATAGTCGGTGAGCAGCATTGGGGTCTTCTCAAACAGCTCTCCCTTGTAGCTGCACCACTTGCCCGCTGGCAGGTAGACGTCTCGCTCCTGCTTGCCCATCTCCAGCACAGGAGCCACCATGAGGGTGTCCCCAATGAGGAACTGGGAGTCGATCCGGTGAGTGGCCTTGTAGCGGGGCGAGATCCACCAGATGGGACGGATGATGGGATCACCCGTGTCGGTGACCTCCCCTGCCAGCTCCAGCAGCAGCGGGGCCACCAGTGACTCGTGGAGCTCCGTGAACTTCTGTGCTATCTCCACCACCTCCTTGTCGTAGAGCCAGGGCGGGATGGAGAACTGCATGGAGGGCATGAAGGCCGAGAGCTCCAGCCAGCGCACATACAGCTCCCGGTCGGGGATCTCCACCGCCCCATTGGATTTATTGGGGAAAAAATTGCCCCCTATCATGTCAGCAGATATGAAGGGATAGCCCAGCATGCTGATGGTGAGGACAGTGGGGATGAGGGACTTGAGGCCAAGCTCATAGCCCCAGACAGAGTCGCGGTCAATGATGCGGAAGAAGCAGGAGATGTTCTGTGACTGGTAGCCCACCCGCACCTCAGCCAGCTCGTAGAAGGGAATGGCCATCTCCGTGTAGCGCCGGGACCAGATGCTGGGGTCTGACAGCGGGCGGAAGGTGCTGAACTGCTTGGGCAGGTAGCTGGTCTCACCTGCATCAAACTTGAAGGATGAGATGCCGTACTTGTGCCGGAGCTGCCGCAGGTGGCTCTGGAACCAGTCACGGGCTGCTGGGTTGGTGAAGTCCAGGATGGCCCCGATGCCATTCCACCACTCTACCATGGCTGGCAGCCGCCCTGATGGCTCCTTGATGAACAGTTGACGCTCAATCCCCACACCAAAATTGGAAGAATTGTAGTTTATGAAAGGATGAGTCCACAGAGTGACCTTAAACCCATCTTCCCTCAGCTTTGCAAACATCTCTGTTACGTTGGGGAACTTGATAGGGTCAAAGTCAAAGTCCCCATAGGCTTGGGTGTACATGTCATCAATCTCAATGTGGCTGCAGTTAAAATGGTATTTCTTGATCTTTTCAGCAAACCGCAAGAGTTTATCCTGGTCGATATCATTCCTGTAGAGGGCCCATGTGGACCATATGGGGTATCGGAAGGCGTTCTCAGCAGGGATCTTGGAGGGTTTGTTGAAGTACCTGCGCACCATGTACTTGTGGATGGAGGTGACGTCGGAGCCCACGCTGACGCGGTAGCTGAGCTCAGGAAAGGGCTGCTGGCCTGGTGGGGGTTTGTAGGGTGAGTCCTTGTAGCGGGCCTGGAAGAAGAGGGCACGCTCAGTGGCATTGAAGCCCAGATGGAAGGGCACGGAGTCGTTGATCTTGATGGCCGCTGCCTTGGAGGAGAGCCAGTAGCGCTCGAGGATGCCGCCAAAGCTATCGCGGAAGGAGTAGACGTCGCTGGTCACGTAGGGCACAGGCTCCTGGTAGCCGGCCAGGCGGATGGGCCAGAGCTGGGTGCTCATCTCTGAGCCCCCGTACCAGTGGGCGTCCTCCCAGAACATGGTGTGCTCCACAGCCGGGCCAGCCGCCAGCTCCTCCCAGCGCACGCAGTAGCACATCACCGTGTCCTTGGGCTTCACCGTCTGGATGAAGAAGTTGAGTGGCCCCTGGCTTGAGCGCGAGCAGCTCAGGATCTCACCCTCCTTGGAGCACGACTCCAGGTCCAGGCTGCCCGAGCGGAAGGCCAGCCGGAACACCACCTCCCCGTGCTGGTTGCGGATGACAAAGCCATCTGCCCGCAGGTCCATCAGCTCCGTCTTGAGCCGCTCCGCCTTCTTCAGGGACACCGTGTAGTAGCACCAGGCCACCACTGCAGCAATGAACAGGATGAGGCCCAGCAAGATGGCGCCCAACATGGGCCTCAGCTCCTTGGATGGTTTCTGCTTCACCAGTGTGACATTTTCAGTCAAGTGCCTTTCTTTGGCATCCCCCCTTTGGAAAGTTTCCCTGTTTTCCTGAGCGGTGGGTAATCCAAGTGTCCATTATTCCTTTGCAGCCTCAACACCTGGTTCAGCAACTTTGCTACTGAATTCTTTTACTCCAGCTGGTGAAGAGAAAATCCAAGATGCTACATGAAGCTATTCACAATATCCTTTCCAAAGCTTGGCCACTCACAGCTGCAATGTTTTTTTATAAAACAGAGAGTTACAAACACCAAAAAAACCCAATTAAATCTTGCTGAGGTCCGCAGTTCATCCTCTCTGTCTGCAGCCCAACCTCCCTGCCCTTTGGCTCTGGATCACTTTGCTCTGCAGTGGCAGCCTGCTCAGTTGCAGCTGTGTTGAGCTTTCTTGGAGCATGTCTGTGCCAGGATTCTTATGACCCTCTCTTGGCTGTAGTCTTGCTCTGTCCCAAAGACCAAGTTTGAAGCCATGAACGTCAGACTAGAGCCTAGAGGAGAATAGGGCCAGGGGAAGGGGCTGGTACCTGATTATACAAGCTCGATATCACAGGCTGATCTCTTTACATTAATTATGAGCCCTGCTGGATTTCCTCCCCTGCTCACAACCTCTCTGCATTAAACACAGGCAGAGAAATGCTGCGCTGAAGTCTCCAGCCTCTGCCTGCTGCTCCCCACCTCACCCCCAGGGATGCAGCTGGCAAAAGATGTTTTGTCTCCCTGCACTTTGTTCCTTCCCTGAACTGCATGGGGATGTGGGGGTGTGGAGATGTTTCTCTTTCCCTTCAACTACCTGCCCTGCTACCTATTCAAAAGCCATCACCCCAGGAAATCCCCTCTGACCCTTGCAGGCGGAAAAGGGAACCTTCCACTATATCTCTGTCTCTATTTTCTTACTAGCCTTCAGTTCTCCTAATTTATTACAACTCTATACTCCTGGCCTTATGCCAGGCAGGATGCTGTGGGTTTGGAAGATGTTTTGGTACAGAGTATGAGGATATTAAATTGAATATTATATGAACTGTATGAGGTATATTAAATCAAAGTTATTGCAAGACCAGGACTACATTGAAGCCTTGTTTTGCTGAGAAATGCACAGATGACGTGTTCCAGCTGCATCAAGCATCACCAAGCCAGCTAATGCAGCACAGCTGAGCATCTACAACCAACAAAAACACAGGCAGGAGAAACTGAGGCTGGTGGCTTGAAGCAATGCATTCTGTGCCACTGGGCTTATGGCATCCCTGGCCCCTTCTTGGGGTTGTTGTGATCTGACAGGATGAAAACTTGCAGTAGCAAACTATATGGAGAGGGAAAAGCTTGCTCATCTCAGCTGTATCCAGCAGTATATGTCTGGGTGTATTTACCCGTATCACCATGACATCAATATCTAAATATACAGAGATGATAAGCCACCCAGGGAGCCATTAAAAATGCCAGAGGTCACCACATTTTGGATCAATCACAGCAGATCCCAAATTAACTGCCTGGTTAGTTACTGAAGTGCATTCTTGGGATGAGTGAGACTTAGGTGAGAGAAAGAGCTAGAGTGGATAAAAGTGTTCTCAGGCAAGTCTTGTACAGGAGAGGAGGATAAGAAAAGGAAGGTTATTACTATCCCAAAGAGATGGTAGTTTTGGGGAGCAGGCTGGATTACTTGTGCTTGGGGCACTCTGCCAGCCCCAAAAGGGCTCAGACCTGGCAGCCTCCCAGTGCTGGCCTGGCTCCTGACATGGCTTTGCAGTTCCGGTCCAGGTGGTTTCCAGTGAAACCCTTGTGTTTTTGCAAAACAACATTTTTACTTTGAAGGTGTTATTATGTGCTGGGTCAGTCCTCAGTTGCTGGCTTTAGAGCTTTCTCCCTCTTCTTCCTTCCTCCTTTCACCCTCCAAGCCAGCCTGGAGACAGGACTCTCCTTTAAGAGAAGTTGCACCATTTTCCAGGGTGAAAAAAATAAGGAATGGAAAGAGAGGGTTTTATTCTTTCTTTTTCTTTTTTTTTATTGGTTGTTTTTTTTTTTGTTTTTTTGTTTTTTTGTTTTTTTTTAAGCAACACATTAAAAACCCTAAAACACATGGACATCATGACTCAAAAATCTGTCCAAGAATAAAGGATGTCAGGAAAATTTCCAAGCTCACTATGCTATGATTTCATTCCCAGAGAGTTGCTTTAAATCCCTTGATTTCCCCAGGAGCAGAAGGTCAGGGCAGAAGAATCATATAAAAGCAAGCTGGAACTCCTGAGCCAAGCTGTCCTGTCTCCAGGGTTTTTTGGATTTTCTTCATTCCTATGTTGTAGGATGCCATGTTGATACCCCAGCCCTGCCACTCACAGAGAAGAGGTGAAATGTGAGTGGTCAGTGGAGAGAGCAGGCACTGGCTCTTCTAGAGGCAGCATGGGATGAAATTGGGATTCCTGGCATAGACTCTACCAGGGTAAAAGAGTTTCTAAACATGCACTCCCATCCTTTAAGACTTATGTCTCCAGAAAGCATTAAACATCTGCTGGGCTAGCTGGTAGCCTGGGTGATGCCCAGGGTTGATGAGAAGGACTTTTGCTAAGGGGTGCACAGAGGTGACCCAGAGCCCAGATCTAGCCCTATCCTTGCTCCATCCATGGGGTTATGGCATCACAGAGACCCTTACCTGTGAATATTTAACTGGTCCTTGCAAAGCCTCTCTGCTCTGGCAGAGAGTGTTTTATTAACCCACCAGAGTGCGAGTGCAAATGCTCCCAAACCAGAGTGGGCTGAATTCTCCCACAGTGCCCTGGAAGCCAGATGTCCCAAGGATACCAAGCACTGTTGTGTTATGTTTGGTCTGCTTTATCAGATGCTAATCAGGTATGGATCTGGGTCTGTCTGTCCCCCAGCATAAAAGAAGCCAGGATTCCTCACCCCAAAGATCTTATCAGCACTTAGCACGCACAGATTAAACATTGACATATCCAACATTGTGATAAGCAGAAAATGAGCCAGGACTTTAGACCCTCTTATAGCTAAACAGGGACTTCAAGTGTCTCAATTGACAAAACACATATCAGCCAGCTCAAAGGGTAGCTACACACCCCTTAGTGCACCTACCATGAGAGTCTCCTTCCCCCAGACCAAATTTTTCCCCAGAACCTCTCCCAGTCTCTTGGCACCTGTGTCACAAGTTTGTCAGGCCTCCATTCAGGTTCTAGCTATGTGATTCCTGAATCCTCAGATTTTCAGCATTCTAAGACTCTGAGGCTGCCTCAGTTGGTGCTAATAACACAAAGGTTATGTTTTTGATCCCTGTATAGGCCATTCACTTAAGAATTGGACTAAAGGATGATCTCTGTAGGTCCCCTCTGACTCAAAATATTCTGTGATTCTGCATATGTTTACCTTCCTGGTGGTTCAGGGAGAGCATCACCCTTTAAAAACCCATCAGAAAACAATTCTTTATTTAAACAGAAGGACAGTTTTTGATATTGAGGTTCCTTTTACAGGTTATCAAACAGTCACTATCAGGTGCTTTTAGGGAAAGTATACAACATATCCTAGCAGAAAGAGCCATAGGTAGCTAAACATAATGAGCTATAAACAAACTACTGCCCTGTCAAATGCTGCAAGAACTGATTAATCATTTACCAAGCCCTTTTAGACTGTTTAAAATGAGCCTTTTAAAAAGAAAAATCATGCTAAGTAGAAAGGAGTTCCCATTAGCTCTCATTCCCTGCAGCAGCTTGACAAATATGGGTGGTGTATGGGGGATTTATTGCCACAAGGAACCTGGGGGAGGTTTGCTCGCCATTTTTTCTGCACATATAGATGATGTGAGAGAAGAGGTATCTGCTGCCTCTGCAGCTGGGGAGGGAGAGCCAAGGTTATCACATGAGCTGCCACAGATTAGTTGCAAGCCCAACAAGGCTTAACACAAGGTAGAAGTGGCTGGGGGTGGGTGCAGATGGTGAAGTGACATTGCTCTGCAGTATATGTGGTGCAGGTAGGGGCAACAACATCTCTGCCATCAGCACACAGGACTTACAGGACACCTGGAGGAGCAGGAGAAGGTGGAGAGAAAGGACACAGTCATAGTCTATCCTCAGAGTGGTGCAGGATCCTGCTACACCTGGAAATACACTCATTTGTGTCCTGAAGTAGGGAGGATGGCAGCTTAATGCTGAGTGCCCCCTCACCCCAGGTCTGGGCTCTTAGAAATTCCTGATAGCTCCAGTGATGGACAGGGATGACTGGCCTCACTTTTTCAACCCTTGGCCCATGGGGATCTCACCCAGCTCCTTGGGCTGAAGCAGCAGTTTGGTTCATATTAACCCTATGCCAGCCACAGAGTTGAACCAGCTGGAAGGCCTGTAGCACATGGACAGACCTTCACCAGCTCATACTGACACGTGGAAAAACTCTAAAACTCAGAGGCAGAGTTTTAAAGTAGGTATGTAGTTTATTCAGCGCTGGGCTGGAATAGCTTCCAAAGGCATGCGCAGCCTCTCACTCACTCACGCTTCCTTTTAACTCTTAGAATGTTACATATGCATTAAGTTTTACAATACCCCATGTATATTCATCCCTTGCCCCCCCCCTTTCCCCGCTTCATATGCTAATTCGTCTTATCAGTCCTTTGGGCCTGCGCAGTTGCCTCTGGTGGTCTTCTCGGGGGTCTTCAGAGATGAAGAAAATAGTCTTCCTCAGTGATGGACTTCTGACCTGCTGCTGTGCGCATGCTCACTGATCCCGGGTCATAGTTCAAGTCGTAAAACCAATCTTATCAGATCTTTAAGTCTGAGGAGCTTTGCTGTCTGAGCTCTATTTCCTGCTTGGTAAGACACCCCTATTGTTCTTAACACAGTCTTTCCTGTCTAACTGACACAGGGCAGCAGACATTAGTCAATATATTATCTGAATGTCTGCTCTGTGAATATCTTCTAGTTTCTATGATTTGTATTTCAATTTCATGTTTCAATACTGCCAGACAACTCTGAGCAGGCTTGTTTCTGGAAACCATCCTTGTTTGGGTGGCTCTGCCCTTCTCCTCACAGCTCCTGATGTCTGGAGGGTCTTTAGCTCACTTCAGCATGAAGGTGGTTGCACAGACATTGCTGGTTTCTGCTTGTACAGAATGCTGCTGCAGAGCTGATTACCCTGTGCAAGACTGGCAGTGTCATAAGCCCCCCTAGAGCCTTGCAAATCCAGCTCAGGTCTAGAGCAGGAATATTACCTGAGGCTTTTCCTAATCCAGAGAATTCCAGTCCCTCAGTACTGGGGGAAAAAGTAGAGTTTACTGCACAGGTCTTTCATTCCTAATTGCTATAGGAGCAGGAACTGGAAGATCCACTCCTGTCCTCTTTTTTGAACAAACTCCTCCTCTAAAGCCAGCAGAAAAAAGCCTTGCAAAGCCAACTTTTTTTCCCTGTTTCAGAGCTCTCTCTGACTCTTCAAGATGCACACAGTGTCCATGAACTGCTCCAAGCTGCCAGTAGTGGCCACAGAATCCCACTGCAATCTGGGAACAGCTCTGCCCATATCCTTGGGAAGCAGCTCCATCTGTCGAGCTAGTGGCCCAGGCTGAAACCCAGGGACCGTTGCCAGGCTTGTCCCAGGGCTGTGGAGTGACTGGTCATCAGGCATCTCCTGGGTAACACCAAGCTCATCAGACTCTATTTACCAGGATCAGTGCTCGTGAGGAGCTCCAGGGGTATTTTGAGGTGCCTTCCCCTCAAACAAACCAAACAAGGATGGATAAGCAAACAATGTGAGGGGATAAAGGGTCCTTGTGTGCCACAGTTGCAATCAGTGAGCAGGCTGGGGGACTGTGGAAATACAGGAAAACAGGGGCGAAAAAGGATGAAGTCATCTTAGTCTGCTTTGAACTAAGTCATTAGGCTGAGCTCATGGCAGGTGGGGACAGAGAGATGAAGAGGCTTAATTCTTGAAGGTTTTTCTTGAAGGGGAACTGCTCTTGCTTGCTATTTTCTTGTGACAATGAATCAGAGACTTACCATGAGGGCAGGACCATATGGGTTGGTCCTTGGGGGATGTTTCAGGCTCTGCACAAGTTAAGCCAACTGCCTGCCAGGGTGAGGGGTCCTAGGCAATGCACCTCATGTCTGCACCTGTGGGACTTCTTGTGGCACTTAGGCACCCACAATGGGAGATGAGGCTTTCAGACAGCCTGAGTACATCTGCTCTGGGCTCCCCACAGTCTCACCTGCTCTCACATGGGAGCAGGTCTACAAGGACTCATCTAAACCCAGGCATCTCTGCTGCTGTTGCTTTATCCCAGACCAGTTCCACCTCCCAGCCATGGCAGCATTCTGGAATGTAAAAATTTCTTTTCTCTTCTGCATCCCTTCTTGGAGATACAGGAGGATCTTTACTGTAGTTAGTTCCATAACCATCTGATGCTATTTGATCTCTGTGATCAAAGATTCCAATGCAGAGAAAACCTGCCAATGGCCAGAGAGCTGAAAAGAAAGCTAATGAGTTTTTCCACCTTGCCCAAAGGATGTTACCTTTGGAGAGAGGAGGATTTCACCTCAAAAATACTGAAAAAAGTCCCCAGAACCCCAGTCCTCCTCACTCTGCAGACACAGGGTGAATTTTGCCATTTCTTTTCTGGGATAACACTAAGGGTAAAGGATTGAGCTCAGATTTTAAGGGTCTTCCTGAAGTCTCCAGTGTCACAAATCACCGTGCTGGCTACAAGGCTGGGGTGGAAGTGTAACGATGTCTGTGCTGTCACTGAGCATCCCACAGGTTTAGGGCCAATGAAGTATTTGTCTCCACTTGCTCTCCCAGCTGCAATGCAATGCCTGTCCCACACCAGACAGGGCTGCAGTTGGTGTGTGGTGAGTGACCCCTGTGTGTGAAGGTATGGTGGCCAGCACCACACCACAATCAGGAAATGAAGTTTCACTTGGTCATTACTTCACTCTGATTAAATTCACCATGAGCTGCAACATGGTGAGAAAAAGCAATGCACCCATCAAACTGCCGATGGAGACAAGAACAAGGCTGCTCCATGGGACTTGGAAATAATGTGACTGAGAGTCAGCAATTACAGGACTCTCCTGCTCCATGTGGGAGAGTCCACAGCTGGAAAATAACTTGCTCTTTCCTAGGGATATCCCAGGAAAAGCTGTGAAAACAATTCGAAGAAAGCCTCCCTATGCATGAGGCTATGCCATTCCCTAAGAAAGCCAGTGCAGTGGGGAAAACTGGGCCCTAAGGCTACAGAGCAATTTTATATGCAAGTACTTTCTCGCACATATAAGAAATAAGGCCAAAGTGGTGTCCTGAAACCCTAAAAATCTCGGTGGCTAATGTTCAACTGATTCTTTTTGGTCTGTACTGACAGGTTGCTTTTAGACTGACCACTTTCTTCCAGGGCTTAAATATGGCATTGGTTTCTGGTGTGGGCTCTCCTCAGTCTGGTGCCAAGGAGATGCAGTAAAGAGTCTTTGCATTTTAAGTCCCACCAAGTAGCAGAGAACTTAACATCTGCATTTTTTAAAATTAAAAATGCCTGTAATTTATCACAATTTGACCTGTTTCCATGGGGAAAACCCCACAGTATTCACAAAGAAACCAGCTGGCATTTTTCCTAAGCACAGTACTACAAATTCAAAAGCCAAATTCAACCTGAGCCACCCTCAGGATGGTGATCCGGGTAAACCCACAGCAGGAGCCTGCTACCCAATCCAGGAGCTCAACTTCCCCTTCAATCACTCTCTGGCTCTAGGACAACCATAGCTGGTTTGTGAGGTTTTATCTCTGCCATGAGCTATAACGCTGCCTAAAATCCTCTTATCGGGAATAATTCTCCCTAAAGAGAAAAGGACCCTGTGACAGCATGGCCAAGTACAGGGTTTCAGCAGATACATCCCACACCCCTCCGAGCACTTCTACTGGACTTTGCTTTTTCTTGCCGGGCCAGCCTTGCATCTTCCTCCGCTCCCAGCCCTGGCAAGGGCAGCGGGCCAGCCTGCTTAGCATGTGTCTGTCATTGCTGGGAGCAATCAGTGCTGCTAAGGAACCCAGCCCAGAGGCTGCGAGCATCCCGCTCCAGCGTCCCCCCCATCCTGGCTCGTCATATGATTTCTCCTAAGGGACAACTGCTGAGCGGGACTGTGTCTCCAATCTGATCCTTTGCTGATAAGCCAGCTGCCAAGCCTCCACTGCTGAGACAAAAGAGTTTTTCTTTTCCCAGCGGGGCTTTTCTGCTGTGAATGACAGAGGAAGGGGTAAAAGTGAGCTGCCTGGCACTCCTTGTGGGTGAGAGGCTTTGGGGACTTCTCCCCTGCTGTGCTGGCAGATCATGGAGCTTTTCAGGCTGAGCCTGGGCTGCATTTGCCTCCTTCCTTGGCTTGAGGGTAAGTTTCTCCTCCTTTGGGGTAGCTGTAAAGTGGGAAGTGAACTGTCCCCCGGGTTTTAACCTGCTTTCCTGCTGAAGAGTTGCTTGGGCTGCAAAGCTCAAGAACCCACCAGCTGTAAAACAAGTGCCGACAGGCACATTTCAGGGCAGCATTTAAAATGGGATTAAACACAAGGGTACAGAAGAGTGAGGGACAGGCTGGCAAGGTGCTGGGATGGCTGGGCCAGGGACTCCGTGGCATCATGCCGGCAGGCTTTTATAAAGTCCTTTTAAGCTGCTAAGAGTAGTGGATAAATAAACCTGCCGAGGGAGGGAGGTAGACACTAGGTGACCTCCTAAGCACTAATGTTCCTCTCGGTCCCAGCTGCTCTTTCCCAGCAGAAGTGCATGCTAGCAGCATGGGAGAGGGTAGTGGGAAATGCAGAAGTATTAGTCCTGCTCTGGTGATGGTCGGCTGGGAGCAGAATGTTCTGGGAAGCTGCAGAATCTGCACTGCTCACTTCCATGGAGCAAACTTGGTAGCGGCTCATGTTGACATTCAGTGGCTTTCTGAGGTTGCTCCAATCCTGTATCCTGCCCATGCACAGGAGTACTTAGAATCCAACCAGTCTGTTTTTGACATGCATGGATGACCTTGCAAAAAACAGTTTTGACTTCTGCTCCATTTACTGCTATTTTCTGCACATCAAAAGTTGCCAATTAAAGTGAACAGAATCACTTCGTAAAGCCCCAGGCTAAGGGTATGTCCCTGTAGTGGTAAGGGGTGATGATGCATGTGCATCTTTTAAAAGTTAGGGGAGATTTGGTTAGGACCTGGAGATGACAACATGATGGCATGCAAGAAAGCACAACAGCCTTCAGGGTGTTGCTCTTCCTCTGCCTCTAAGATAGGATTTTGTCTGATGTTAGAATGAAGTAATTTTTTACTGCTGCCATACAATGGAATCCTCATGGTTGTGTTTTATTAGTAAAGTATGGAGGATCACAGGGAATTTCTTTTCCTTTCTAGTGTAATGCTTTTGGTGCAAGCATGATCAGCCACTGCATTTCAGCCAGACCAGTAATAAAACAATGAAACCACCACTGTTTCACAGAAAGGAATTCATCTCCCCAATGTTTGGCAATGCCCAAAGAAGCTTTTCCCCTTCCTATCCTGCCTGGGGCTCCTGAGTTTTAAGGTTGCTGGCAGGACAGAGATGCTTACTCTCAACAGACCTCTGAGGAGTTGGTTTCCTGCTGAAAACTGAAAATCCTGGAATTTCCTAAGTTGGTTCTGACAGTTGTTTCTTTGGAAAGTACCTGCAAGCAAAGAGGAGATGAAAATAGTTAGATGTCAGAAAAAATTCTTCACTGAAAGAGTGGTCAGGCTATGGAATAGGCTGCCCAGGAAGGTGGTCACCATCCCTGGAGATGTTTATAAAAAGACTGGATGTTGCACTTAATTGATAAGTGGTATTAGGTCACAGGTTGGACTTGATGATCTCAAAGGTCTTTTCCAACCTAGCTGATTCTGTGATTCTGTGAAAAGTTTTCTTAAAAAACCAAACCCAATGGTGACCCTGCGAGGTGCAATGGGCAGTGGGAAGTCAGGCACCAGCAGGATCTGTGCCTACACACAGAGAAAGAAAACTACTGAAGTAAAACTGCATTTAACACTGGACCAATGTGCACCGCATGTGAGGTTGTGCTGGTTGTGCTTGTTGCTGTGGCCTGATCCCATATTTTGGGAGCCACTCTCCTCCCTCTCAAGCCCATGGGAGTGCTGGCTGCTCCCTGACCCCGATGCCCTGACCTCAAAAGGCAGCCCTAAGCTTTTTGCACTGAAAAGGCAGAAAGGCCAAGCTTGTACCATACTTCTACTCCCCCATTTACTTTTCCAGCTTCCAAATATTTTTTTCACTCGGGGGATTTCCTGGCTGTGATAAATTTAACTCTTCAGTAGCTACCAGACCTTCTCCCTTGGCTTGTGCAGGTTCTCGCTGGCAGTAACACATGGTGCCTGGGTGGAGAACTACTTCCTGCACACTGCGAGCCTTCCCTTGGCACCCCTTGTCCCATCCTGAATAAGTCCTTGACCAGTCAGCCCCCCTCCATCCTCTCCAGACCTCTGGATTTTGTAGACACCCATCATATCCCCACTCTAGGGACTGGTTTTCTCCACTTATAGCAGCTTTGTGGTGAATTCACCAGCCTCCCCCACTTCCCATAATTTATAGATTTTTTTACATGTCAAAACCTTCTTTCTTTTCCTATGGCTGCTCTGCTCCCTTGGAGGCCTTCACTGAGCTAATTGGTCAAAAGTGGACCTTGCAGTTATGTGGAAAGATAGGAAGCCCTGTTGGTCAACCAAAAGCAAGATATTCTTAAGAAAGCAGCAGTGGTTGGGAAAAAATACAGGCCAAGCTACCCCAAATAATTTGCAAATGTCTTTGATCAAGACATCACAGGGAATACTTAGAAACAGCAGAAACTTTCCCAGTAACACTGGAATTACTAGTAACCAAGGCTTTCTTAGTGGCATTACCTTAATTAGGAATGTTGCATGGATTTTGCCCCTAATCCTACATGGAACAGCATGTCCCAAGGGTAGCCATGCTGCAGAGAAGCAGGGGCCTGTATTTGCTTGCTTTTCTATCTTGTAATCATACAGAGACTCAGTAATGTAGGACAAATGACCTGGCATCAAGAGCCTTGCTAGAAATTGTTTATTTTGTTCCTAAAAATACAAAGATGCCAAAGTGTTTAAGTATGAGCAGCCCAAAGCAGGCATCTACTTGGGCTCTGTGGATAAGGCTGGCATTTTCCAGAGATGCTGAGTCCCATCCTCAGGGAGTACACTGGATGGTCTGGTTGCACTAGGTTAACATTCTAAAAATGTTACAGCTCATGGCCTTATTTGTCAGACTACTGGGGAGCAGGACTTGGGATGTCATTTCACCTCATGAGTAAAGATTCTTTGTGACTGATGTATATCTCAAAGTAAACATCCTCCAGGTTCAGTTGTGGGTCTACCACCTATGACTCTGTGGGGCACATGCAATGGCTGCTGGCAGTAACACGTAACTGCAATGTTTGCTGCAACTGTGCAGGTAGCAAACACAGTGATTGTTTAGAGGGGAATGTAAAACATCAGGGACCCTACAGAGGGCAAAACACATGTCTCCTGCTAGGTCAAACAGCAGCACTCTTCAAAGTGTAATGAAAATACCCAAAACTTTCAAATGGAGAANAACAGCAAAGATTGTGGCATGCTTAATAATAAAACCTGTAATAAGACATATGAGCAAGAGACTTGGATGAGCAGCCTAGAGTGAAAATACAAAAACTGCCAGCAGAAATTTTCAAATAGTATCTGAAGCAGGAACTTGGTGGGGGTCAGGAGGTCAATAAGTAACTGGCACAAATACAAGAACAGTTCTACAGTGCCCCACAGTAACAGCAGGGCACTGTAGAAAGTCTGAATGGATTACTCATCCAGACTTGATTACTAGTCCAATGGCTCTAGTGCTCACTTCAGACATAATCAGGGACACCTCTGCAGTTTGAAGAGTGTTGTCAAATGGAATTGGCAACAGAGGAAGTTTTTGGAGGAAAAAACCAAAGTGTAAGTAATCTGTGGCAAAGGACCAGCCCAAATGTCTTTTGAGTTATGGGAATTACAGAAAACTAAATATGACATTTAAAAAACTTCTGAGGAGTGTATTAAATTTTTATTTAAGAATTTAAATCCAGCCCCTGACACCTAAGGGCTGCATCACAGCAATAATTACACTCTTAAGAGGGATCCTTGCACAGCCTAGGGAGACACAGGTCCTAGGCTCCCATTTCAGCATCAGGCAAGTCAGTGGAATCAAATAACAGTATTTACAGACAGACAAACATGAGAAAAGTCAATGCAGCTTTTGTAATGGGAATGTCTGACATCCATGATGGTATCAGTAAGAACATAAATATGCTGAGCTGATCAAGGTCTTGTGCAAATGTTTGCAAAAGGCTTTTGATAAAAATCTTCCACCAAGGCCCTTAAGAAACTCCATTCCCATGGAGTAGGAGAGAGACCTAGCCCACAGGCTGGAACAAAGAGGTGGAATAAGTTGACAATGATCACACCAGTGATAGTATCAGAAGGCTCTCATAAAGATCAGGAGTAATGACTAATGAAGTAATTAAGCTTGCTGATGCCACAAAGTAATTAAAAATAATCCAAACTTGAGTTGACTGTGTGAAGCTGGAGAAGGAGCTCCTGATACTGATGGAGCAACAAAATTATATTTTTCTTGAACTTCAGAGTCAAAAATATAACGTAGTGGGCAAAACCATTTTACCCATAAATACCCAGCAATACTCTCTGAATTAGTTGATAACAGAGCACTGGAATGGCTGCTCAGAGAGGTTGTGGAATCTTCCTCTCTGGAGACATTCAAACCCCACGTGGATGTGTTCCTGTGCCACCTGCTCAAGGTGATCCTGTGTTGGCTGATAGATTGGACTGTATGATCTCCAGTGATTGCTTCCAATCCCAACAAATCTGTGATTCTGTGATTTTTGGAAGGAGGCACTGGCATCTTGTTGTCTTGAGTGAGCTCTTTACTTGTCTGATTTTCACCCTTCTATTAGCAAATGTTAATGGCCCAGTGCTGCAGACAGGATCCTGGGCTCAGCAAATGTTTTATCTGATTGAGGGCAGTTGTCATATTCTTCTGTTACATTGTAATGAATGTCTCAAATTATTAGTTTGGAAATGGGTTTCTTACTGTTAAGCTGAAGCAAAGAGGTGAGAATCTTGAATTCCACATCCTAGGGAAAAATGGCAAGGATGGGGTGGGGCTGGGGGGATTGTATTAATCCATTTCAATTTTCTAAACTTTATGGGAAATTACATATGAGACATTTCTCTTGCTTTTAGAGGCTAGCAGAAACTCAAGTCCAAAGTGCATTAAATATCTCACCTCCACCCAGCCCTCAGTAAGGGTTAAAGCCCACATGTTATCCACAGATAGCCCAGAAATTTAATTTCCATTAATGCACATTGGCTTGGCAGGAATTGTCTGGATTGGTTTCTATCACAGGTTCATGCAAATCAATATCGCAGTGCAGACACATTGATCAAACAATCTCAAAGCTGGTGCAGAAGCACTGTGGTTTCTGGCTCCTCTTCTCAGCCATTCAGGCTAAGCAGAAAGCCCTGTTTCTGATTTAACAGCTCCAAGGCATTATTAATCTAGCAGAACCCTAGAATTTCCTGAGAGAAAAACATGAGAGCTCCTTTAAGCTATTGTTTATACTGTTGTTATTGTGTACCAGCTTCTGTTTATACTGTTACTAATCTTTTCAGGTACTGAGCCAAATACTTGTATGACCTCTGTATTGTTTTGGGTTTGGTTTTTTTATTGTTGTTTTGTTTTTGACTTGTGATGGGCAACTGCAGAAATAGTTTCGATAAAAATCAGTGTTCTTGCCTATCACCTTTCAGTGTCCTCTTACTCTTTATGCTCAGTACTATGTCCTGATGGAGACATATATAACTCTGTCTCCTGGGGAAAAGAGAGAAAAGTTGTCACTGCAAAAGCTGGTAGAATGTTCAGAAATTTGAAACTTCTATTTCTATCCATCTATCTTAAGTATAAAAAACACAGCAACAGTGCTGGATGGTTTAGCACTTAACGTTTTGCTCAGGATATTCACAGGGCACACCTGAAGATTTTACATTGAAAATAGTGGCAATTGTTCAGTTAACGTGATGATATCCATCCTAAATCATCTGAGGTGTTGGGACCAGTTGTTCTTAAAAGCAACAAGCAATTACAGAAATAGCTTCATATTGTGTATTTGTTGTGGGACAGCTACAACAGCTCCCTCTTACAAAAGGATTTTTAAGTGGTACCTTTGTTCCTAAGGTGCACAACTGCACAACAACTGAAATTATTGAAAATAATTTCAATACATAAATGAGCTGCCTCAGCCAAGTACTTACACACTTCTGGTGGGATATGGTTTTACCCCTGAACTGCTTTAATATCTCCAGAAGCCACTTAATAGAAAGTGTAGCCCAAGGGACCTAGCTGGTCCCAGATGAACAGCACACGATGGGTTTCAGCTGCTCTTTTGTAAGAAAGATTTGAACTGGATAGGGGCAAATATACCTCAAACTGTCTAATTATTTTGGAGGGAGGGAAGGATGGCTACCTAGTTGAAACAGTTGAAGTCCTAAATTAAATATCAGTATAGGCAGATACTTGATATAATCGTTCAAGTTGGAACAATGTTTTTCTTAATTAGTTACATAACTGCTATTTTCCTCTAGTATTGCTCATAGCTATTTGCATGCTCCTTTTTTTCAAAGAAATGTCATTCCAGGAAATTAGGAAGCTGTGGGAAATGTTTATCCAGGCATGCCTACCCAGGAAAGGACTGGTGGGTTACATCTTACCTCCCCCAGAGTATTTACAAAGAGATGTATTTGCTTCAGACATGCACAGTACTAAACTGTGCTCTGATTGTACTACAGTAGCAGAGGGACAAGAATTCCTCATAAGGAACACCCAGCTGGAAAAGTGCATCCGTGCCTCCCACAAGACCAACAGCATCAGCCTGGCCAGGTGCAAGGAGCACTCCCAGAGCAGTGGTGGGACTGGGACCCCGACACAGGCACTGTTGTCAGCCTGCCCATGAAGCGGTGCCTGTCGGCCCACAGGATGCGCGAGTACGCTCTGGTCAAGCTGGAGCCCTGTGGAGACTGGGAACGCCAGGCATGGTCCTGCAGCAAGAAGGGACACTTGACTCTTGCAGAGCTTGGGCTTCCACCTTGGCACCAAGGAGGGAGGCCACAAGGTCTTTGTCTCGAGGGAGAAGGACAAGTTCAGCAGGTGGAAGACGATGGCAGATTAAACCATCTGTGCTGCAGCCCGAACAGCAGCTCAGAGGCCCAGCAAACCAACACAACAAGCTCTAGACACGTGTGTGGATCTGTGAAAGTAAGATGAGGTAGATTTAGTGTCAGATAACATCTAACTTTCGTGTCATCCAAGCCACCTAACACCAGGTTTGCACCCATCATTCCAACTCATTTTCACTTGGGCCCCACATGGAGAAACACCAAATGGCTCCAGCCCCACTACCTGGTACCACTGGTTTCCAGTAGTGGCTGTTCAGTGTTTTCCAGAAGCATGCAAAACCTTACATTATCAGGTCTCCAAATCTCAGCTCCATTTCTGAGGACAGGAAAATATTTTGGTGAAATATTTCTGAATTGGTGCCCACAACTAAGAATAGTGGAAATTGTTTGAGCTTCCCAAGCACAAAACACCCAAGGAAGTCTCACAAAGTCAGGAACTTTAGGCTATGAAAGAGCTTTTAGTACTTTGGGATTAGTCTTTTTTGGTAAGACAACAACTGGAGGCAGCTGAAAACCTCTTTTAAACTTACATGAATTATTGAGCATCAGCTGTATCAGAAATTATTGTTTCAATTTCTGAAATTAAAGTTCTCTTCTGAGACCCCAGCAGTGCACCTTTCACTAATGAAACCTAGTTCCATCTTTCATTCCATGTTCTCATTATCCTCAGAAGTGAACCTTGCTCCTGGTGCCCAATGTAGCCAAAAAGAGACTGGTGAACACAGCAAGTAGTGGGAGGAAGCTTAAGTGTTGCCCTCCCTTTGCATTAAGAAATCTCAGAAGATTACATCAAAAATTATTAAAAATTTGGTTTATATTAACCATTTATGGCCTTGGCCTTTGCTGAAGAGAATCCAAATTCTGCTTTCATGAGTATTCACTGGCCTTTTTCTAGATTGGACACAGAAAAGGCAAAGCCCGTGGTCACAGTTTTAGGAGTTTGCCACAAGGCTACCAAACACCAGGCATGGTCATTTTACTGAGATGTGACTGTGATCATTTGTCACATGCCCACTGAAGCCCACTGCTGACCACTGGTAATTCATGGTCCAGTCTGTTTCCTGCTTTCGTTTAAGTCATTTCTGCAAATAAAAGTGGGTTTTGGTACTTTTCTTTTAAAGTCATATGCAGAACTGAGACCTGAAAATCGCACTCAATTCTACCTCCCCACCTCTCCTGTCTTCCAGAGACCCAAAAAGAGCTGGTGTTTCTAATGGTTTTTATGTTGTTGTCTATTCTGTAGGTCAAGAAGTTCCCAGCATTCATCAGGGGAAAATTATTTCCCTGATAGGAGGCTACTCCTTATCTTAAGGTTGCTGGACCCAATGAGATTTTGAGCTCTACAGAAATGAATCAAGAGAAAATGTGATGCATCTTGTTGGCATAAGAGATGGATTACAAGTATAACCTTTTGATACAGAAAGGCTGTATCTAATTTGAAATAAAGAGATACATCAGCTGCTTTGGTTGTCATGTGCAGAGAGCATGGCTTTTTTCCCCCCTCAAGCTTTTTAATTAGCCAACTAGAAGGTCAACACATAATTATCACAATAGTTACAAGTGTTAGTGTTTGTTTAACATTAAGTTAAATGTGGACCATACAATTAAATACCATAATAGGCTAGTTAAATATAGGTTAGGAACTACGTGGAACATTTAAGATATGGGAAAACAGCATGCGGAAAGAGCATTTTCATTCCCCAAGGCAGGGTTCCTGGCAGCCCAGGGCTGCCTTGGAGCCAGGATCCCCAAATAAGGCTGTGAGGGTAAACATAGAGCAGCTTATGAATCAGGCCACTTAGTACATCTCATGCAGATTCATAATTTTCCTATATATCCCATGGTTCAGTCTACCAGAGGGAACCTGTGACAACTCAGTAACATCAAAGTCCTATGTATTTGTTTAGGCATTTCTTATCTAACTTTCAGCTGATCATCAACAGAAAACTACTTCAGTGGGTTATCTGCTCAATAAATCACACCTGTGTTGCTGTGGTGTGGGTGTTCATGCCACAGAATGGGATGGGGTTTGGAGAGGCAGCAGGGAGCCCTGAAGTCACAGTTCTCTTGGTCTTGACATGTGCATCATTGCAGAAGAGGGGTGAATTGCTGACACCAAATTTCCCAAAACGTCCCCTCTAGCAGCAGCTGCTTCCCCACACATTCTACTCCTCAGAAGGAGTGGAAGGCAAAGGGAGGCATTGAGCCTTGCAAGAGGTATGGACTACTTACCACCCTTTGAATCCCATTTTTGTATCTGCAGTGTTGTTAATAGCTGTGATTCTTCCACTTGCCTCTTCTTCACACATCATCCTTTAACAGCTGGTGTTGCACTCATACTTTTAAAACCAATGACCACATCTACCACCAGAAAACAAGCTCTGCTTGGGTTGTTGATTCCATCCTGAGAGGTTCATTTCACCTTCAAAATCTGTGACAGGTGAAAGCCCCTGATGCACAGGAGGAGCTGCTACTCCACCACATCCTACTCGCCCTGCAAGGCAGAGAACCAAACGAGGAGGGCTGGGTTCCCTTTCCCTGAGGGCAGTAAGAATATCCAGGTTCCTGTACAAAAAGTAAATGATAATCACATAGATCTTTGCTTTATTTCCTTCCAAGCTAAAACCATTGATTCATCAAAGATTGATGCTGTGGACAGAGAGTCTTCTTTGAGCTTGACTCACACCCCTCTGGCTAACAAATTCAACAGCACAGTGTCTCCAGTAAAGACCAAACAGGCACAGCTCCCAGCAAATGAAGGTGAGCACTTTTCTGAATGCATAAGTAAGAACAGCAGAAGGAAAGTGTGGGCAGCATTTCAAGGCTACTCAGCTATTTTCAGTGGTGGAAAAATACCTGAGGATTTCTGAAGAACTTCCATCTGTACCACTGAATACTTTCACCCAACATGCTGAAGAGTTTCCCTTGGCAAGCAGTTCAGTGATACAGGCTTAACCTGGAGACATAGCCACCAACTGTTTTAGAAGCAAAAATTCTCTGTGGCTGGGGAACTTCAAGTGCCAGTAAAGTTCCCTTTTCCTTTCTGAGTCCCATACAAAAGGCATTTGTGGCTACAGTGAAGCCTCATGATGAATCTGGACCCCTGGTCCAACTGGAAGCTGCTAATTGGAGTCTTTCTGCTTCTTCCACTAGATCCATCCCACAACCACTCCAAGAAGCATGGAAATCGGGGGAAAAACACTGGAGCCAGGCTTGCAGGTAGGTCCAGGGCTCAGCCAGAGGAGACAGGGACCAGGTAGATGAAGTTTCATCAATGCTTCTGTCCTTCCCATTGTGAGAGATACATTTCCCTGGGGTACTGCTGAGGATGCTCAATAGGGAATGAGGGCACAAAATTACCTGTTAGAAAGACTCTTGTTAAAGATTAAGCAAATCTCCACAGGCCTATGATTAAAAAAAAATAGTAAAAACATGAAAATTATTTGTCTCAACTCCCCAGGAGAATCAGACAGCTGCCAGCACTACTGCTTTCCCCCAGCCCTTCTTACTTTGTATCAGAAAGATGCAGAGTGGAGAAGCAAGAGATGTCATTGTCTTCCTAGCAAGAAAGAAAAGCTTTTGTGGCAACTTTCAATAGAAGGATACTGTGCAATGTAAAAGCAGCTCTGAGATGTTGATCTTGTAGCTAAAGCACTTTTCCTGTTATCTGGCAGTTTTCAGGGACATCACAGATGATTTTTGTGGCAATTGTGGGTATTGCATAAGAACAGGGATATGTACAGCAAACACATGATTCTTTCTCTGATATCCTTTCAGGCACAAACTGGAAGACAGCCATGCTGGTCCTCAGCCCCTTGGCATTCATACTAGGATTAATAATACTGACACTCAATGTTCACTACAACAAGTAAGTGAGAGTCAGGTTGATTTGCTTTGCCATGATCAGCATTTTAAAGAAAAACTCCATCTCAAAACAAAAGGCTTGGTCTTGCCCATTCCACACCTGATGCCTCTGGCTCTCAGCAGATGGCTCTGGTCACCAATGTGACCAAACCCCTGGTGGTTTCTCCTCTCTGCCACTCAGTTTTATCCATCTCTCTCACTGACCCACCCAAATACAGCCACTAATGTTGGCTCCTCCTCTCCTACACATCTTGTGCCATCATTGAAGGAAGTTGCTGACATGGAGAAGCAACCAAGTGACAGACAGGTGCAGTTACTCTCTTCTCTCTTCTCATAGGAAAAAGAAAATCCTCTCTGCTCTGAAGAGCTCTCCAGCAAACAGCAGCAGAGTTGATTTAAGGGAGCCGACCCCCTTACAAAGAGGTCCTCAGCAATACCTTCCACCATCCCGCTCCCCTTCCCTGAGGCGTGGAGAGATCCTCATAGAGTGGAAAGATGGGACTGTCACTCCTCTTTTTGACAACATCAATTACCAAGTGGACTAGCTCCAGAATGACAGAGCTTTTGTTCCATCCCTTGTCACTGTTCCCACCAGGAAGAATGCCACCTGAACTCCTCCCTACCCTTGCTGTTTTTACAGGAAGCACTGTTTGGGTTTTTTTTTCTAAACACTTGAGTACAATTTCCTTGCACAGCATAATGTTGAAGCAAGCAGAGTAGATTGTTTGGTTTGTATAGACAAATGCTGTTTAGTAATTCCACAGCTGCTTTAACCCATAACAAACCCCAGGTTTCCCTAGATGAAGCTAGGACTTTTGCCAGCTGCAACTGCCCACTGATCCAAAATTAGAGTTACTGAACAAAATTAGTGCATCTTTGAAGATAAGGCAAAAGGTAAAAAACAGAAGTCCTGATGATCCTCAAATTCCTTTCATGATAACTCTAGCTGCCAATAGATGCAAAAGGCAGTCAGTTACAGTCAGTGGGAGAATGTAATTAATAAGCACTGCCTTTTATAAAATCTCTTCTAGGTATCTGCCAAAATATTCATCCCCACTAAGTTGTCAATTAAGTAACAGCAAGCCGTTTTTCTAACTTAAAAGGTAGCATTCCACTGTCCTCTCTGCATCACTGCAAGAGCCCTGCTGAGCACGTCTCTCAAAATGTTTCCATATTTAGGATGTACTAAACCTTATTATAAAACACATCCTCTTTTATTATATAGACTGGCAAATAATGTCAGTCATGCTTGTTGGGGATATTGCATATAGAGCCACTTTATACCAGCTTCAGTCTGATTTCCTATAATCATACAGAATAGTCGATGAATAAATGCTTTGCTCCAGAGCAGTACTTACCAGAGCAGTAATACAGTTGTTTTTCTTTTCGATAGGAGTATGGCATTGTTTCCAGCCTTTACACTTCCTGTTTGAACATAATTACCTGTGACTGTCACACTCAATCCTGATCTTTTCTCAGTGAAATTTGCAATGTCTTAGCGCTTTCCTAATATTCATGAATGTATGCTTTCTTTCTCTCTGATTTTGAGATGATGTAATCATTGTTTTAAGTCAAGAATTATGTGGAGAAAGGAACAATAACACCAGGAAATTACAAGTATGAACTGTGTCAGTGTATTTGTTCAGTAGAGCAAGGGAAACCATATCCTCACATCTCTTACTTGAGCAATGCCTTTCACTTGAACTAAATTAAGCTGTTCTGCTATTTCAGTGTAGCTTAGTCTTCTCTTGAGTTTGGTTTTATTTAACCTACAGCAAAAGTAAGGTCTCTTCAGGGAATTAAAAATCTCTGGATTTTGTTTTGTTTTTTAATTTTTCTTTTTAAATGGTAAAAAGTTTACTGTCATGAGATATTATTATAACCAAAAACTTAACTCATCTTAAAAAAAAAATACAAGCCCTACTGGTTTAGAGCATAAATATTATAGAGGTTGGAAACGAGTATCTCTGCCAGGCAGATTATTCCATAATTATTTACTGGAGGGTTTCCCAGATGCTCCTTGGGAAAATATTTTACTATTAGACATGGGCAGAGGAAGAACTCTTTCTTCACCAGTGAGCAGCAAGAATCAGAGTTAAATTCTGACTTTCCAACATTTCTACTTTAAATGAAACCCAAAGACTCTGGGATCAAAAAACGTGTAAGAATGATTTTACTCACAAAATTTGTGGGAATACATTCTCTGCATAAATCACTTAAAATGCACACACAGTGTCTGACCCATTATCACAGTTACCCCTTGGAATTTTGTCCAAGGATCACATCACCTTAGAGTGCACAGCACTAGTCACCCTCCAAAACCTTGACAGGCCTTGGGAAGACTATGTAAGCAGCACCATTAAAAGGGAAATAATGGCTTGGAGCTGAGCTAATGTGTTTTCCAAAGCAGCAAGTGCCTGTGTTTATTACTGCTGAATGGGCAGAACCAATGACTTGCTCATGACTCTAACTCCAGCTTAATATGCGAATCTTGCTCATAAACACGAAGGTAGCAACATCATTGTTTACACTGCACTGATTAAATGGTAGCTCAAACAATAATGAAAAACCAAGACTGAGGCTGCATAGGCTTTTAACTCTTCTCTCCCACTCTCACTGGTTGTTACATTCTCTGCTACCACCTGAATGAAACACTTCCGAGCACTGTCCATAGTCGAAATAAAGCCCGACTGTAATGTGGAGGAGCACTAAAGATTTTTATGTGTACATATACATACATATTTATAGATATAAAAGCCTCCTTATAGTGCATTCTTTTTTTTTGAAAATTTAAATATGCACAATTTTAAATCACTCCACTGGAAGATAATAGATTGACAAGCAAGAGACTCCTGTCACACTGGTACCAACATTACACATGTCTGCTGCCCCAAAAGATGAGTGACTTCAGCCACAGAAGCACTGATATTACAAAACAGACACAAGATTGCACGTAAGTTTGGACATCCTGTGCAGAAAGTGAATTAAGTACCCTTTGCCAACCCCCTGCAAAATGTATGGCTAAGGTGTTTAACTTAAAGATGAAAAAACTATACGAGAGAGGCGAAAGAGCTTCAAATTACCACTTAAATACAGTACCTCAACCATTTACTAGGACTCTTTAGATAGAAAATGTTCTCACAACAGTACATTAAGGATGTACATAAATTCATGATACGAACAAAAAAGACCTGAAATTATTTGACAAGTTATCACTGCATATCACTGAAAGAGCTGGGAATAGAACTACTGCTTTCTCATTTGAAATTCAAGGTATGACTTCTACAGTTAGCAGTTTGTTATTAAAAATCCCCATATGCTCATTTTCTCAACTCTCTCGCTTTACATCAGCAAGTCAAGATGTATCAAGTGTTTGATTTTTCAAAAAGACCTGTGGTTGTTCAGCACTTTAAGGAAGCAAAAGAAAGGGGAAAAAAAAAAGGAAAAGGAGACAGAGACAGAGGAAGTCTTTTGTTAGCTTTGGGCTTCAATACAGACATCTCTGGCTTATGGTTCAATCAGACTATGCTTTTTTGGGCTAGCCAGAGGAGACAAAAGCACAATCTCTTTAAAAGCTAGCTAGAGGACACAAAAGCACAATCTCTTTAAAAGCTCCTTGTATCCTCACCGAGTTGCTACTGGTTAAAAAAAAAAAAAGAAATCTACATTTCTGCAATCATATAATGCTTTCTTCAGCTTAAAACATAAAAAGCAGACCTGTCTTTCAAGAAATCCCCTTATACTTCACAAAAACACTTATTCTCTGGAGCAGAGAAACTGATGCACTTCTTTCAGCATTGCTTGCATGTCCTCATATTCCGCAAATTTGCAGGCATCCTCCAGCTTCAGCCACTGGAAAGCTTGGTGCTCCTCCGACAACTTAATTTCTGAGTTGCAGTCCTTCATTTCTGCCAGCCAGTACACGACGGTTTTAGGCTTGCCACGGACAGGGTAGTGCAGCTCTTTCTTGTAGCCCTCGATGAGGGTGAGCTGGCTGGCCTGCAGACCAGCCTCCTCCTGTGTTTCCCGGAAGGCTGTCTGCAGGTCATCCTCCCCTGGGTCCACATGGCCTGCCAAGAGGGTGGAAAAGTAAATCTCTGGGAAGGAAACTCACATTTTGCTTTAATTGGGAAACACTGGTAGACAGAGATGAGAGTACATGGCAGCTGACACAGAATGAAATAGAAACTGGAGAACAGAGATTGCTTTTCCAGATCTTATGTCTTGATTTATCTTTGTCTTGTGGCTTTTAGGATCATTGTTTATCCCTCACCTCCTGAAACCTCCACCAGCCTCTCAGCACCAGACATCTTTCCTTCCCACTCCTTCACTCCACTTCTGGAATACTCTACACCCATAATGTTCGACCTCAGAATATACTGAGGACTGAGTCCCTTATTTTTCCTTTATTCAGTTCGAGCAGACAGGTCACCTGAGAGTCTTAATTCTCTCTCAACCATGTCCTCTCACATAAGCTTAAGGCTCAATTCTACAAAACTCTTACTTGTGCCAACAGTCTGGAAACAACAGGACGAGGCACCGACACATACCATTTAAAAGGTGGGTTTCATTTAGGCAGCTAAGGATTTTTTTCTCTTCCATACTCATCTCTGAAACCAGCAACAAGTCTAAAAAACAGTCCTTTAATCAGCTGGGTATTTCTCCTAGGACACATAATTTATTTTACGTTGCTCAGAATGAGAGGTGCCACTACAAACAACGGATAAATATAACACATCCCCAGCTATTTGTACTTTTGTTGAGAAATGTCAGATTTGGTTTTCTCATGAAAGCTCCAGACCACAACATAAATAGAACAAGCCAAGCAGTAACTCAAAAAAGCAACATAGCGGGAGCTGGGACATTTTAGAAGAAAAAAAAAAAGTTTAAGCTCTATTTTGTCCCTGGTGTCACTCTAACTTCTACGTAGCTGGCTGCAAATAGCTGTAATTTCATCACAGAGTTGAATTGTTCCTCAGGTCCCAGGAACCCAAAGCTCGTTTTTAGTACCAAACTGGGGTATGTGGGAAATTTGTTTTGCTTTTCCAACAAGTCCAACTCACTTCCCTGCCTGTGTATCAAAAAGTGTGAACACCTATTACAACACGACATCACCTCAAATGTAAAATATGCTTTTCTTTCAAGCAGCAGCTGTGCAGAAATCAACATCTGATGCTGATACCTGTTGATAACCTCAGGTCAAAGCTCAGTAAGTTGCCAAGTTGGTGCAGTACAATCTACCCTCAGAGCAGGCAGCACCTCACACACCACAGCTTTCAGATCTTCCCACCTGTTTCCACTAGTGCAGTTGCAACAGATAGAGAAGGAAAATGAACCTTACACCCCCTTCCCATCAGTCTCAGCTCGTGTGAAGTTAAAATCCTAGGGGCAGAGATAAGGCTGATGAGGTTCATGTGAGGGGATCCAAGCAAGTCCACTTTAATCCCGTAAGAGTTGCAGCTGCTTAAAGAACTTTTAAAATAATAAGGTACAGCTGTAGCTGTAAACTGCCTTTCAGGTGTGCTTTGAGAAACAATTAGAACTTCTCCTTCTGGCTCCTGCCCCATGGAATCTATGTCAGCATCACATACAAGTTATGTTACCACATTGCACATCCCAGAGCCACCTTGGAAGACCACTCCTATCACAGATATTATAAAATGGAATAGCTTGTCTTCATTAAATTCCCCCAAATCAATACTAAGCTTCTATTACAGGTTACCATCAGATTGTGGCTTTTGATCTCTAAAATCTTAAGTGCTGTGTTGAGGGAGGTGATTCTCCCCCTCTGCTCTGGTGCGACCCCAGCTGCAATGCTGCATCCACCTCTGGAGTCCTCAGCAAGGGAAGGACATTGACCTGTTGGACTGAGTTCAGAGGAAGCCAAGAATATGATCAGGGAGTGGAGCACCTCTGCTTTGGAAATAGGATGAGAGAGTTGGGGTTGTTCAGCCTGGAGAAGACTTAGGGGAGACGTCAGAGCCCCTTGTGGTGCCTAAAGGGTGGTGGTTTATAAGAAAATTGGGGACAGACTTTTGAAAAGGGCCTGGAGTGACAGGACAAGGGCTCCTGCTTTTCATCTAGGAGAGGGCAGACTACAGACAAAGAAGACTTTTTTTACTATGAGGGTGGTGAAACACTGGCATAAGTTCCCCAGAGAGGTGGTGAATGCCCTATCCCTGGAAACATCCAGGTCAGATGGGACTCCAAGCAACCTACTCTAGTTGAGGATGTTCCTGCCCACTGGTGGAAGCTTGGACTAGACAACCTTTAAGAGTCCCTCCCAACCAAAGTGTTCTATGGCTCTGGGTGTGTGAGATGTATGCTTGTGAGACAATTAGCTCCCTACCAAAATGCCTACAAGTAATTTAAATCGCTTATCCAAAATTACAGTGTTCCCAGGGAGCCTTTCCACAAGAGTTTCTTCTCACAACAATCAATCATATCCCAGCAGATGTTTAGCTTTCCACTAGGCTGCAAACTCAGTTCCCTTAGGCTCTTGGTGGGGTAGACAAAGGGGGAGGTTTGGAAAGTTTTGCTCTTTCCCTTAACAGAAGTGCATAGCTGACACTGTTGAAAGATTTTTTTTTTTTTCCTCCCAATTTGCAAGTTCTTGTTTATAAACTGCTGCACCATGCTTTGAAAGTACTGCATCTCACAAAATGAGAAGTAAAAATGATCAGGAAGAAATCTCAAAAAAACAGCATGGACAAAAAACAGCATGCAAGAAGATCTACAAGGAACCTGAAGCATTTCTGTGCTGCACCTTTCCTGGTAACATGGCTGTTGCTGTACCAGGGCTGTATTAGCAAACACTGGCTCTGCCACGTGCCTTTACAGAGAAGGTGCTGCTCCGTTCTGGGACACAGGGCTTGTCTTCTCCTCTGAGACCTCACTGATGACCAAGAATGGCTGGTAAGGTTAATTCTCCTATCTGCCCCTCTCATCTCTTCTGCATTAGGTGAGTCATGTTCATCAATGATCTCCTGCATCTCCTAAGAAAGGTGTACTAAAGTGTCATATCACAGATTTCAGTCTGCCTTCCTGCAAACTGTGACACCTCTCTGATCGCACGTGGGACAAACAATCCTACACTGGCAACAATGGTGCCTGGCAAAGGATCAGACCCGAGGCAAAAGGCAGAACATCCCCTCATTACCTCGCTTCAGGTGTGTGCACATCTTGCCTTATACCCGAGGAGCTCAGCTGGGTGACACACCCTGCCTCAACCCAAATCAGTTGTACTTTGTAAAGCCACAACCTGCAGAGGATTTCAGCCTCAAAACTCCCCTCAGATGCTTCAGGAGCACCATCAGACAAACAGCACAAACAGCAGCTACTCTCAGGTGCTAACTGCCACTGTAAACTAATCTCAGCCAAAATCCACTCTGCAACCTGACACCAAGGACCTGCACCAGTGTTATCAGAACAAAAAATCACCTTTGGGCGGGGTCCAGTGGTGGGTCCCGTAGGATGTCTGAAGCAGGAGGTACTCGATGCTGTCAGTAATCTTAGAGGATGGTGCTGGTTGCAGCCTCCTATAGATGATCAAGCCACAAGCTCTCACAGCCATTCCCCTCTGCCAACTACACCAGGAGCTGTGGAACAGCACAAAACACGGGGCTCACAGACCAGCTGTATTTAGCCAGCAAACAGATCTCAGCACAGTAACAAAGTTCCCCACCCCTCTGAAGTTACTAGAGAATTAAATTGCATCTTATTAGCTACCACTGAATTGTAAAAAAAATTCCTTTTAAAACACCGAAACAGGAACCTAGACAAAAGCCTTAAAGAAAAAATGTCATAGAGAACCATGAAAAATGACCTGAACGTCATTCCTTTACTGTTGATAAATTACAGACCATATTGTGGGGAAAAATTGCAAAGCAAAAGGAAAGCCATGGATTAGCACTCTGAAACTTTTCCACTGCAAAAATCCAAAGGCCCTGTGCGGAGGTAATACTTCAACATTACTGGAACTGGCATATGGAAATAATGGCTCTGGACAGTTTCTCTGGAGCACAGGACTTCTCACGATATCCGGGGCAAAGCTGAGAAAATAAATGACAAAGAACAGGCTCTCTGCTGTCTCGCCTTCACAAAAGGCTGACATACAAAACTAAAAGCTTCTTGGGACGTGTGTTAAGCACTGGTTTGATATAAACAATAAGGAGCACACCTCTTAAGTGATAAACATTGTCAGCAATAAGCTATGCAGTCAGCATGAGTAGTCATTTAGAGAAAAAGAGGGAAAGCAATGGAGACTAGTAATCCATGTTACAAATCCGGTCGATTCCCAGTTCCAGACAAAGCTTTGCATTCTGACAGAGATGAATACTTCAGGAGATAACTTTACAGAACACTGTATTTTTCTGGGAAGCCAAGAGCACGACACCTCCAGCTTCCAACACGGGAAACCACAGCACGAAGCCCTTCACCACCAGCCACGCCCCTGGACGACGCTCAGCTCTTTTGGTCAACCACTTCAACCGCTTCCATTAGTTCCTGATCAGCCACAAGGATAACACTCCCGCTGCGGCCCCCACAGCCCCGGGGCCAGTCCAGGGAACCAGCACCACCTCCCGTGTGCCCCTGGAAGGACAAGGACAAATCCCAGCAGGGCCCCTCCGCCGGCGCCTGGCGCCACGCGGCCCCGCTGGCCTGCCTTCTCCTCCCCGCCCGCAGACGGCCAGCCCCGTGCCCAGAGAGGGGGACTCTGCGAACGGGGACACGCGTCACCCCGACAGGGGCCACAATGCCCCGACCCTCACCTCTGCTTCCGGGTCCGCTAGTGAGCGGGAACCAGCGCATGATTGACATCAGTCTTAACCAATCGCAACGGCAACGCCGCGGGCAGTACCCACGCCCTTTCCCTTAGGCCCCGCCCCATAGCAGGGGAGGCCTCGGATTGGCTTCTCGCCGCCGGGACGTGCCCCGCCCGCCCCTCTCCCCTATTTCTATTGGCTGGCTGTGCGCGCAAGGCTGCGCGCGGGCGTTTGAAGCTGGAAAAGCGTTGTTGCCATGGAGACGCGGCTTAACGGCGGCCGCCGACCGGTGCGGCGGCCGGTGAGTGAGGGGGGTCCCAGCCCTGAGGGGACGGGGACAGATGGATCAGGGAGGTTCTGGGGACACCGCTCTGACCAGCCCAAGCGGGCTCTAGACGGAGAAAAGCCGTAGTGGGACAGCACGGGGAAGGATGAGACATGTTCCTCCTTCAGACACGCGCTGCAGGTCCGGACGCGTGGCGGTTTGTTTTGCTACATTTTTGTAATTATAAAACATTTTTCAATTATGTATTTTATATATTTTATACACAGCACATAATTTATATAACATGTAAAATATGTAAGCGCAATTTAAAAAATATATATCTATAATGNNNNTACAATATCGTTTATATATATATTTATATAATATATATGAATTTTTAAAATGTTTTTATATTTTTAAAATTTAAATGAAACTTTAAAATTATAAAAGAAACTTTGAGGGGCATTTGGTAGATCCTGCTGGGAGGATGACCTCAGGCACGGTTTTTAACTAATTGGCACCCTGCTATAATTCGTGGGTTATTTTCTTGGCACGTGGTTGAATACTGGACACTTCCAATATTCAATATCCCAGTACTGGACACTTCCCATTCTCCATGCAGCTGTTCCTTGCACCTGTCAGGATCAGCTGCAGGATGGGGCCTCTTCTGCTGAGGTCACCAAGCTATACTTAGTATGGAAAGAGGAATAAAATACTCTAAAGTACTT
>WEIU01015978.1:321-104709 GCA_013389925.1 Aegithalos caudatus | reverse complement strand
TCTCCTCCCTGAAGGCAGCGGGAACCCCACCTGTTTGCCTGGCTGTGAGGGGGGCCCTGAGGAGCAGGTTCCCTTTGTGGCAGCCCAGCTCCTGCCTTGAGCCCTTGGATTTCATCCATTTGCTGCATCTGGGTGTAGGAGTTGTGCTGAGGAATATTGAAGTTGGTTTGTCCTGTGCACATGTGTCTGCAGCAGATCCTGGCTCTGGAGGAAACTCGGTGAGTGAGGTTCCTGCTTGTCCCTGACACGCAGGGTGGAGCACCTTGGAACCAGGGATGTCCCGTGGGGCAGGGAACCGTGGTGAATTTCATCTTTTTTCCTACTGAGTCCTGTTTCCTTTCTGGGTTGTGCTGCCAGTGCAGTGTGACACACATTGCAGGAAGGAGAAGGGTGCCGCTGAGAATGTCTGTGGGGGTGCATGGGGAGGCTTTGCCTGTGACCCGTGGCAACACGAGGATAGTTGTTAACATTCCTGAAATGACGGCCATTCCCAGGAGATGGAGGTTCCCAGGTGATGCTGCCGGCCTGTCTGGTCCCATTGGTCCCTGGTGATGAACAGGACAAAGTGTGGTCACTGCTCAGTGGCCAGGTCAGGGTGGCCTGAGGACAGGCAGAGCTGTGTGTGATGAGGAGCTCTGTGCAGTGTCCTTCAGGAGGTTTAGTCTCTTTAATCCATCCAAGTAGGGGTTCTCTGATGGTTCTTTCCTCACTTAAAGGAACACTTTCAGTGAAGTGGAAATCCTTCCCCTGAAGAGCTTTGAAACCAGCGGAGGTTTAGTCACTTTCTTGTCGATTGCATCAAACCAGGCCTGTGGCTTGCTGAGCACAAGGGAGTTGCTGTAAACTCCTTTGAGAAACTGACTGATTTTCTTTGTTGTGCTTTGGATGTGTTTTTCTGGGAAGGTGGAGGGAGCACGGAGAGGGGACCGGATCCCAAACAGATGTTCCAAAACCATATCCCTGATTCCTGAGGTAGTTCAAAAGGGGTACAAAACCCCAAAATGCCTCTGACTGGGGAGTCTGCTGTTTTGCAGTAGTTGTCAACAGAGAAACTAAGAGCCCAAATATTAGGCAGGATTTTGGGGGGGGTGATAAAGCATTCTGTGGTGTTAGGGGTGGTCAGTAAAGCCCCTGTCCCACTGCTGAATCTGCATGCCCTTCCTCAAGGAGGTGCTGGTAACTTCTGCCTCAGCTGCTAAATGGTGATGTACAAGTTAGGTTGGCGCATCTGAGACAGCTTCTTCTTGTAGTTACCTTGGTGATTGTCAGGGCTTCAAAGCAAAACTGAAGTTATGTGGCTGCTTTAAAGTGGGCAATTACGATCTGACCTATTTCTGCCTGACCAAACCACATCTCTAAACTTACAAAAGCAAGGAGCAGGTTTATTGGAAAGTTCAGGCAAGTTCTGTTGTGTTCACTCTTCTTGTGTGGAGCGTGTGCATGCAGCTGTGCATTAAGGATGCATAAAAACACTTAATACCTTCATAAATAAAACTACTTAATACCTTCCTGTACTTAGGCTGAATAGTGAACCCCTTCCCCCATTAGTAATTGTGAGATCCCATTAGTCATCCCATTAGTCATCCCATTAGTGACTTTGCTTTTGAATCCAGCCCAGGAGAAGTGAACTATGTTTCCTTGCCTCATGCTTACTGCTGGTGTTCATGCCCACATGTTTTTTTAGCTTTTACTATAAATTCCTGCCCTGGCTGAGTGAAGACAGGGTGGTCATTTAATGACAGCTTCAGAAATCACAGGTAGCTCTTCAGAGATGATTGGCTTGCAAGCATTAACCTTTTCATCACACAAAAAAGGCTCTGTGCTATTCCTCAGAGATTACATCTCTTGCTCTGTGTTTGGAAAAGTCAGTATCTAATTCAGAATGAAAACTTGGTTGTCTCGGAGGTCAGTGTTTCTCTTGCTGTGAGTTTGTTACTTGGCCTTGTGTGTTTCCAATTTGAGGCAACTTCAGCAGAGTTCACGATATGTCCTGACATCTCTCAATGGGTCTCTGGTGGGATCTTTGTCTTGGATCTCTGTCTCCCTTGGGAGGGTGCTCAGCTAGGAACATACCTTGAGATGTAGGGAATTATGCCTTTTTGTATTCTCTCCTTTTTATTCCCCCTCCTCTCTCTCACAAAATGACCAGGGTGTTGACTCAGCTCATACTGAAGACAGTGACTGTTTGTTACTTTTCTGCTAGTGCTTGCTGCCAAAATAGTACTTTATTTGTGCTTAAAAGATGGAATTTTCAATTAATAATTCAGTCATCACACTGGATTCACACAGTTGCTTGCCCACACTGTGTATTGCTCTTGTTATGGGCACATACAATTTCCTGGTGTCCTTTAGCTTCCAGAGTATTTTTTTCCTCTGTTACTTCTGCAGTACCTGAGGAAAGTGTGCTGGGTTAAAGTTTCTCCTTTTTCCATTCTGTCCTTCTGTTTCTGTTAAAAGGCCACGATAAACCAATTGTGTAAAAAGCTGATTTCTTTCCTCAGTGGAACTAAATTTAGATACAGGTTTTGCAGCCCATTGTAGGCAAAGTCTTTCTGTTCCCTGCCCCTGCCTGGGTCATCTTTATCATTAATCATGGAATCACAGCATCTGTTAGGTTGGAAAAGACCTCCAAGGTCAATGAGCCCAACGCTTATCACCCACCTTATCACCCAGCCCTGAGCACTGCTGCCACGTCCAGTCCTTGCTTGGACACCTCCAGACCCTCCCTCCAATGCCTGAGCACCCTTTCCATTAAGAAATTCCTCCTGATGCCCCACATGAGCCTCCCCTGGTACAGCTTGAGGCCATTTCCTCTTGTCCTGTGCCTTGTTCCCTGGGAGCAGAGTCTGAATTTCCCTGGCTGTCCCGTCCTGTCAGGGAGTTGTGTAGAGCCAGAGGGTCCCCCCTGAGACTCCTTTTCTCTGAGCTGAGCCCCCACAGCTCCCTCAGCTTCTCTTCATCAGACTTGTGCTCCAGCCCCTTCCCCAGCTCCATTCCCTTCCCTGGACACGCTCCAGCCCCTCAATGTCCATCTTGCAGTGCCAGGCCCAGAACTGGACACAGCACTTGGGCTGAGGCCTCACCAGTGCCCAGGACAGGGGCACAGGCACTGCCCTGGTCCTGCTGGCCGCTCCCAGCCCAGGAGCCACTGCCCTTCTTGCCCACCTGAGCAGCTGTTGGCTCATGTTCAGACCAGCACCCCCTTCCCTTTTCTGCTGGGCACTTTCCATCCACTCTGCCCCAGCCTGGAGCAATGCAGGTGGAGAACTTGGGAGAGATGGGGCTGTGTAGTCCAGCCTTGCCAAACGAACATATCTGCTGGCTGTGGGTCCTGTTAGCCCTTGCTCTGGAGTGCTTGGTCCCTTTGGCTGACAGAGCTCATACTTCAGGAGAGTGCTCCTCTCTGGAGGTGCTGGCTGAGAGGAATTGTTTTTGGTAAGGTGAGGGTGTGCCTGTTCCCTTCTGTACCTCTGCATCATTAAGCAGTGCAAGTTTTGTCAGTGAACAACATGAGAGGCCACTTCAGCTCTCTCTGGCTTGTGTTTTAGGGGAGATAAAAGTAACAAACCCAGGGACTTTAAGCAGCCCTGGGCATACATTTTGATGGTAATCCCTGTTCCAGCAGGCACAATGTTGTAACTTTTGCATGAATAAAAAATGCCAAATGGTACCTGTGTACAAAAGGCTCCAAGGTCAGGTGTGCTGATGCCAAAGTTAGTTTGTACTTGCACCTCTCTTTATAGGCTTTTCCCCTAAATATTAGTGGAGAACTGAAGGCTGAGACTTGAGCAGCTGCTGCAGCATCTGAACTCCAAAGTGGAGAACTCTGTGCTGCCAGACAGCTGTGGAATTGTGTCACAGATGGGAAAAATCTGATAACCACTAGTGTGAATCAGCATCTTTTAAATCCAGTAGTTCTCACGGCTCCAAATATGATGGATTTGGGAAAAGAACTTTGTGTTCTTGCTTTGTTACAGACACATCAAAATAAGAGGAAATTATAATGGAGTGGTCTTCCCCACCTTGTCTCAGACTGATCAGTTCTGAAACAAAAGCACAGGGAAAATCAGGATGTATCTTATGTCAGTGTAGAATTAACCCCAGATAGTTCATGGGCACTGCAGTGGTTGTGAGGGGAGACACAACACACACAGTCTGTGGTTGGTAACGGAAAAATAACTGTAAAATAACTGTAAAAGTATACAAACTGCCAAACAACCAACCCCCCAGCTGCCTCATTTTCAGGTCTTTCCCTTCTTGTGCTCTGTTATGGAGGACAGAAACAAGAACACACATGCATTTACCCAATCAGCACCAGGATCTGTTTTGAGGACGAGGGAGGGCAGCTCTATTCCTTGGTTCTGTGGCAGCTGTGCACACAGCTGTCCATCTGCTCTGTCAGCAGGAGTGGCCATGGGGGTCTGGTTCTCTCCCAGCTTTGTGGTTCATGGGCAGAGTCTGTCCAAAGAGTCCAGACAGGCTGTTTTACTGAATCTTGACTTCATGTTTTCTCTCTAAAGTGCGTGTACTCTCTCTAAAATGTGTGTACTTGCTACAGCCAGGTAAGAAGTTTTGACAGAAATACAGCCTTTGTGAATCATGGAAAAGGTGTGAGCACCGTTGAAGGAAGTTAGCTATTTAAACCAGCCCAGGTCATGCAGAGTGAAAGGGATGGGGAGAAGAACCTGCATCCTGTTTGGAGGCTGGTCTCTGTGGTCTTGGCATGTGAAGATGTCTGTAGTATCAAATTAAGGTTCTGCAGTGTGTAGTGCTGCTATTTAATGTCTGTCTTGAAGAGCAGGTGAGAAGAATATCTTTTTTGTAAAAACACCTTGAGCTGTTGGTGTGTTTCTGAAAATAGTTATGATCTCACATGGTTGTAGACCTTGTGATCTTGGGTACAGCTTTGCTGTGTCCTTACACAGCTGCCATAGGTTGGTAAAAACCCCTCCAGCCATATGGGGACTGTCAGTCTGTTCTCTGCAAGGCTTGGATCAGGTGGGCTGCTCCTATGGAAGAAGTGCTGTGCAGACAGGGAAAGGGAGCAAATGCCATGGGATCTTCTTAGTGTGAGGGTGAGCAGATAGTCATAGATGTCAGCTGTGTGGTTGTGTTTTGCATGATTTTGGAACATTTTCTTGTGTCTTCAAAGTATCCATCTCCTCTGTTCTCCTGGTTTAGGTTTTGGGCTTGTGCTAAAAGTAGGATGGATTCATCCTTGTCCATCCCCAGCCTCGGGGGGACTGTGCTGTCTTGTAGAGCTGCTGCACGCATGATGCTGAGGTTGGGTGTGGGTGAGGCTGTGGCTGTGTAGGAACAGGGAACATTCCTGGAGCTGGAACCTGCATTCCAAGCTGGAAAACACGTAGGAGGTGGTGGTTTGATGGCCGTGATGCTCAACCTTTTTGCTCTCCCTCGTGTGCTGGAAGCATCTGTTAGACTTTTGTTCCGTGGTGGGGGAGGGATGGTGCACAGAGCTCCCTTTGAAAGAGCCAGACAGAAATTTTATCCTCCCCAGGAAAAGCAAGGTGCTCCATCCCACAGCTGGCAAATGCTTTGTGTGATCTACACCCTGGGGACCTCTGTGCTGTGAAGGGAGACCTCCACATTTCAGCTGGAGGCTGAAGTGGCCGTTCCTGGTGACTTCCCTCAAGATCCAAATTCAAATGTCTGTTCTTCTGGACCTGGGTGTGCCCTATAGGCAGTGTCACTGCGTTTGTGGCCTACAGGGAGGGAGGGGAGGACGTGTTGGAGCAGCCAGGGCACACTGAGTGTTCCCCTGTGCTGTTGGCACAGTGGAGCAAGGGTCTTGCAGAAGAGCAGGTGGGTGTGTTGAGCAGCTGATCTCCAGGAAAGGCTTGTGGCAGCTGGGTGGCTCCTGGTGGGTTCAGGTGCTGGCTTTGTTGCAGTATCCTCTGTCCTGCTTCCAAACCAGGATTAAGCCGAGGAAAATATTTCTTTACTCTTAATTTAAATCTCTGGGAAGTTGGTTTTTCATCAGAGCAGACTTGAAAAGGCTTGTCAGTTGGATCTTAGAGCCATAGCATTTTTTTCCCCTCCACTTAACCAAAGCTGGTTTAATTTGTGACAGCAGTTTTAATTTGTTATGTTTGTAAAGGAAACATCACAGGGGAAAGTTCAGAAATGCATATTTATATTTCTTGCCTGAGCTTAAATTGGCTCTAAGAGTTTGGATTTTGTATTCTTATAAAGAAAGGCTGGGTTGTTTTCTTTTCTATATTGCACAATTTTTGTTTGGTTTATTGTTTGTTTTCTTCTCCAGAGGAAGCATATAGTGGCTTGCCTTGGTGTCCACCTTCTCTTGGATGTGAAACATGTAACAGGTCCTAACCAAAAACAATTTCTCAGAGGTTTCCGCACTCCTGGTGGAGCTGGTGTTGGACCTCCTGTGCTGGGCAGGGCCACTGCAATCTCTGATGGTGCTGGACAAAACTGTATTTTCTGGAATATCTTTAGGATATGCAGCAGGAATTTGGATGCTGTGGGGGAGTTGCACGACTCCCTGCCCCCCTCCTTGGGAGGACTGGAGCCTGTGCTGGTGAGGGATCCTAGGGAGGTGTGTGCCCTGCTCTGGGTCAGTGGGCAGCCTGCAGCCGGGTTTGGGGTGCAGATGTGTCCTGGGGGAGGCATGCAGCCATCCAGGAGCAGTGGCTGAGGCTGGGACTGTGCCCCATGGCATGGGGACACTGCAATCTCATGACTTGCTGCTGGCAGCTGTTGGGCAGTGCAACCAGATTTATTGTACTGCTCTAATGCTGGGATCTGCTGGCAGTGCTGGGATAGAGGAAACATCTGGGAGCAGCTGGCTGTGCCATGGGGTGAGTCCTGGGACTTCCCCATGGCATTGCCTGTCCTCAGACAGCTTCTTGGGGAGCTTAGAGGATGATTAATTCTTCACCTTTCAAGCCTTCACAAGAGTTAGAAAAGCAGCATTGAGGGTGTGGCTGCCTATCTGGATGGGCATTAGGTGGACAGAGCAGTCATGGATTTGTTCTGCACCAGCATCTTTCCATTTGCAGTAGAGCTTGAGAGTGTCCTTTTGGTGAGCAGTCATGAGGCTGTGAACACAGTGTGGAGATGAGAAGAGTGAGATTTGTTTTCAGGGTGGTGCTGGTAAACTTCCTGCAGCCTGTGGTAGAGATAATTCTGCAGGTTCTGGCTCCATTGTTGTGGCTGGGTCTAAGGTGAATTTGTTTTGGTTGAACAGGCTTTCCTTTCTGTTTTATCCAAAGGGAAGTATCTGTTCAGAGCCTGATCTGTTGTTCTCATTACTGAGGGAGTTTCTGAACGAGATCTAATTCCGTGATTATTTGCACATCCTTATCTGTGTGACACAGAGTTTTCCAGGTTGATATCTCATGTTTCAGACTCTCTTGTCATGGTGTGCGGTCCTAAATCTGCATATGCAGGAATGATTTATTTTAAAGGGTCAGCAGGGTGAAAGGCATTTCTCTCAGCATCATTTTGGGCAGAATCACTTGCTGAGGACCAGCAGTGCTGAGCTCACAGAAAGCTCTTGGGCTGTTGTTGGAAGGAGAGTGAAATGCAGAACTGTCCATCCTGTCCATCACAAACCTGTAGTGCCTGGTGGAGGTGGAGAGGAGGCACTCATTGCCTGCAAGGCATGTCAGGGATGAGACTTCCATGTAACCTGCTCAGAGGGAGAGAGAAACATCTTGTAGCCCAGCACAACTGTGAGGATGGAGGCCCACCATGCCTCCAGAGAGATTTGTGTTGGAGCAAAACCACAGCCTAGCCTTGGGTAGGGCCTCCTTTTGTGCAGGGTGATGGCAGTGGTAGCTGGACATGTTTATCCTTTTGGAGCTTGTTGGGAGACAATCCCTGTTACGTGTGTGTATGTTTACCTCCTTTTTTGCGTAAGTACCAAAGCAGGACCAGGTTCAAGGCTATCTTTTGCAAGGAGCCTCCGTGCTGATGTCTCCATCTGAAATCTGTTCCCACTTCCTTCAGTTTATTGCTCTCAGACCTCATGGTGCTTGAAACTCCCCCTCCCTTCCCCACTCTTCCAAGGAATTTTGCAAAGAAATCAATAGCTGTCTAGTTATGACAGGAAAATGAAAAAGGCTGTAACGTCTCCATAGCTACCTAAAAAGTACTTGTAAAATGCTGGTGGAAGAGAGTGCCCTGGAATTATCCCATGCATTCCTTGCACGCAGACTGAAAATCGTTTGCATTAGTTAAGTAATCGCTGCACGCTTGTCCAGTGAGCAATGTTTGTTTACTGCAATAAATTTTGGTTCCTTAAACCCCGTGAAGCTGAAAAAATGAATTTGTTTTACATAGAAAACTAACTGACCTGAACTTTCTGTAGATGAACTGATTGTAAATGGCCCAGCTTAATCCAGCTTGGTTTTTTTCTCGTGTTTCATGTAGCATCTGAAAAGAGACAGCTTGTGGCAAATTAGCCAGGGTGAGACTACAAAAAGATTGAATTATTCCTGTTTGAACAGTTCCCAGCATGCAAGCACTTGCTGCTTGGCTTGTACATCATTTGGCTTGCCAGGGCTGCTGTGATTGAGGTGAAAGTAAATAACCTCCAACTGGAAATCTTGCTTTTGCTATAAATGATGATTTATTCATTCACCAGTGAAAATACCACAGAGATAGGATGAACAAAAACTGTAGTTGCTGTGTGTTTGGCTTTCTTGCAACAGATGTCCCTCCCTGTTGCGTTTCTGAGCAGAGAAGCTGTTTGATGCTCTGTCCTGTGCTGTCCTGGGAAATCATTTTGCTCCTGGTGGAACCTGGCACTGGTGTGGAAATGCAGTTGTCAAAACAGAGGTGTTATGCCTGGTGTGTGTGTGCGTACCTCACTCTGGGCCGTGGCAGCAGAACAGGGGCCAGAGTTGGACCTGCCTTGTTTGGGCAGGCCTGAGCTGACTGTGGAGCACCTGGAAATGCAGGAGGAGCTGAAATAAGGGCTTGTTTCTGTAGGGGCTTGCCTTGATGTACTGGTGTCTCTCTGCCTCTTGCAGAGGGGAAGGAGTGCAGTTTTTAGAGCCACAATATAAAAAGGATGTGAAGCTCTCAGAGAATGTCCAAAGGAGCGATACAGAGATGGTGAAGGGCCTGGAGGTGAAGCCACACAAGAAGCAGCTGAGGGCACTTGGTCTGTTCATCTGGAGAAGAGCAAACTGAGGTCAGAGCTCACTGCAGCTCTGCAGCTTCCTCAGGAGGGGAAGAGGAGGGGCAGGCCCTGAGCTCTGCTCTGTGTGACCAGGGACAGGACCCAGGGAACGGCTGGAGCTGTGTCAGGGGAGGGTCAGGGTGGATATCAGGGAAAGGTTCTTCCCCCAGAGGGTACTGGGGAACTGAACAGGATCCCCAGGGAATGGTCACAGCCCCAAGACTGCCAGAGATCCAGGAGCATTTGGACAACAACCTCAGGTGCAGAGGTGGATTCTTGGGGCTGTCCTGTGCAGGCCAGGAATTGGACTTTGATGATCCTAGTGGGTCCCTCCCTACTCAGCTCATTCTATGACTAAAAAGGGTAGGGAAGCTACAGGACATGTGGTAGTTTGGGATCAGCTACCCAGTTGTTTAGGACGCTGTATCCAGCTGGACTGCTGATGCTAAACTGGAATTTGGCTGTGATACTGCAGTTAATTTCTCTTCTTACTAAAAATGTTCTATATAATTTTCTTATGGTTGTGGTAATTAGGCCTGGCTTTGCAGTTTCACATGGTGAGGAACAACATTTCTGTTCTTCAGATCCAGCTGTGTTCATGTAGCTCCTGCAGAGCGTGCATTTTGGAGCAAAATGGGGCGTCTGTCTCTGTTTGTCTGTGTTAAAGGGAAGGAATGGGGTCCTACCACCTTCTCTCTGAGATTGACTTTGTTGTCTCTTCACCTTAAGATGTGGAGGTATTTGTGGGTGAGGTGTTACTTGCTGTAAGCAGAGTGAGAAATAGGAGTGCTTTCCATTAAGTACCTGCTAGAGTCAATGAAAGTACCACTTCTGCTTCTAGTCAGAGTTCCACTTTGCATTGTTTGACTTGCCATGTGTTTTTGGAAGAGAGAGGTGGTTGGGGATGGAGACCCAGTGATGGTCTAAATGGAGATGCCTTTTGTCTGGGCAAGCTGTTGGGGGGGGATGGCTGGGGAAGGGAGGACACCCTGGTATGGAAGGGGTGGTGAAGAACTTCTGCTGCTGAAGTCCTTGGGCAAGGAAACAGTTCCCCCAAGGGAATGTAGAGGGACTGGACTGGGATTATTGGGTGGTGAGAGCCCCACTTGAGCTGCTGCAGAGCAGGGAACCCTGCTGGCTTTTGGAGCTGGCAGTGCCGCCTGCCACAGGGTTCATCCTCTCAGTGCATTTCCTTGCCTTCCCAGAGGCACACAGGGAAATTCAGAGTGCTGTAATTTGTGGTGTCCTTCCTTCAATCCTTCCTGTCTTGCCTGTGCTGCAAAGTTTTGAGGTAGACATTTTCCTCTGGTATCTAGGTCCTCATGCCTGGATTTTGTTGATGTTTATACAGCAGCATGAGGGCAGCCAGAGGTTCTGCAGGGTCTGATAGAAGCCATACATGAAATTAATCCAAATTAAACTTAGTCATTCCCTGATAAACAGGAGGTTACAGCACAGACTCAACATGTTGCATAGCTTTGAGACTATGAAAAATGAAACGGGAATCCTCCTCTAAAAGTTGGCTGTCCCTGTTTGAGGCCTGATGAGGTTTTGAGACAAGCCAGGACACCAAGCTCACTGTGTAGGCGTTTGTGGGAGATGAGGCAGATTTCTGGGAGGGGACTGTGGGTACAGGGAGGCAGAGGAGTGCTGGAGATGAACTCAAGTAACTAAAAATCTGTGGGGCTGCTCAGGGTGAATTTGTGGTCCTGCAAACTCCACTATGTGGAGGAGAGAGAGGTCAGGTTGTGTGTCCTGCTAGTGTGGGCCAACTGAGCTGCTTTGCCTACATAATGGGATCTTGTATGCCAGTCTGTATTCCAGCTTCCTCCTGGTGCTCCACAGCCATGGAGCATGTGGCAGGGATGTGGAAGGCAGGGGAGAACAGTCTGGACAGGGCAGCTTTCCAGTGAGTGGGTGATAGCCCTATTCTTGTTGCAGAGCCTCTGGTGGGGCTCAGGAAATGCTGGAGGTTGATTAGTGGCCAGATTCTCAGTGGGAAACTCGGCATTCCCCAGGGCAGTGGGAAAATGTGTTCCTGGGACTGGCTGTGGCCCTTGCCCTCTTTTCCAGGCACTGGGATGAGGGTGTTTTGGGCCTCCCAGCAGTGGTGGCATTAAGGAGCCATCGTAGGCTGGAATGATTTTCCCTGGATGGAGCCAGAGACAGCACCCAGAAGCACAGGGATTTGCTGGCTCGTGTCTTTGGAGTGGACAGATTTCTCTCAATGAGATTTTTAGGCCTCTCAAAGAAAAAAAAGTGTACAAAGATGTGCCTGCTCAGGAAGGTGTGCTGGGAGCAGTGGAGGCAAGAGGTGAACCAGTGTAATTTTGCAGATGAGTTTGTTTTGGCCTTGAACTGTGCTCCTCTGGAAGGTTGCAGTGCCATCTGCTTCTTGTAGGGCTGGGAGTGGGGAGGGCTGCAGTTTGAAACTGCAGGCCAGCCCAGGAATGCAGGAGTGCTTCTCCAAGGGAAAGAGCTGCCTGTTTTGCCCACACGGAGCTTGTGTTGGTCTGGTGGCTGTAAATGGGCCTGCAGCCTTTCTGCAGAGCTCTGATGGCCAAGGAGAGGCAGCTTCTGAGTGGGACACTGATTCTTAGCTGTGATCCTGTGTGTCAACAGAGCCTGGAGAAAAGGAGCAATTCTATATTACAGTCTTTAAGTCATGCATATTGGTCTCTTTCAACACTGCTTAGGAATAAAGGATCAAGTAAATACTGCTGGTGGCAAGGAAGGAACTTTCTAACTCTGTGCTTGTGGGTCCCTCCTTCCCATGGGCTGTATGCTTGGCACTTGGACTATATTAACTACTTATGTCTGGAATTCCAAAGAAGAGGCTTCCCCTCTAGACTTCTTACTGCAATTTACATCTGTGAAGCTGAATGCAGATGCTGCTGGCCAGGCTGTGGAGATTCATGTCCAGCTGTGTATGCACAGAGGAGGAGAGATGTTATTTTGGTGTCTGCAAAGGCAGCTTACTAAAAATAGGCTAAAGCCCATAACCTGGGAGTGAAAGTAGTTGTCCCATAAGTGTCACTTGATGCATCTTTGGGTTTTTTCTGCCCTGAGGAGTATTTGTTTGGAGTATGCTCCATTTCTCAGCATTTGCAGAAAAGCCAGTTGTGTTCATGCTGGAGCTGCTGCTGTGTGGACGGGGCCAGACTGAGCTCTTAACTCCACCACTCACTGCCTTTGAGGTGGGATGTTGCCCTCCTTGTTTTCACTGCTTTCCTGCTGTCAGGGCTTTTGTCTGGCTTCTTGAGGCCTTTGTGCTGTATGAGGGCAGACAGAAGTCCTGTCTGAGCAGTAGCAACACCTTTTGGGGAGGCACTGCCAATCAAGTGGCACTGAAGAGGTCAGTGTGTCACAGCAAAGCCTTTCCTGTTTGGGCTGCTGGCCCTGGCCATGTTTTATGGGTTTGGTAGGGGCAATTCCTCACACACATGTAGCAACCTTTGTGGTCTCGAGTCCTTTCCATACCTTGATGCTGTCTTTTCCCTGCATCTCTTCCTCTCGTGTGTGAATCCTTTGAGCTGACCTGTGCCAAGGAGTCCCTGCCAAGACCTCGTGCAGGTTTTGGGAGTGGAACTGCCAGGCTCCCTCCTACGCAAGGCTGGGGCCTCCGGCAGTGCTGGCTTCGTTTTCAGGAAAACAGAATAAAGCAGGTTGGTATTAACTTGTCTTCACAGAGCTGATCCTGGCTGCAGCTTAGCTGGGTCATAGCTGGTAGAGGGAGAGACTTCCAGATTGTAATGCTGTGAAGAGAGAGCCTGTGCTTGGCTCTCTCTCCATAACTGTTTTCTGTCATTGACTGCACGCCTGGAATAGTAGGAGGTAGTGTTACATTTCTGGACAAGGCTTTGAACAAGATCTGCTGTCAGAACAGCTTGATAAACTGCTTACTGTGATGCAGAATGCTAGTCTGTCATTTTGCAAATTGAATTGCTGGAAAGCTCTTACCATTATTAAAAGATACTTTGTGTTAATTTAATTTCCCGTTAAAGATGCAAGCTGAGTGATTTAAAGAAACAAAGCAAATACTTAATCAAGGTAAAAGCAAAAATTTCATATCTGCGTATGCAGTGCTTAAATGCTGCATACTTCCAATGGCATCCTGTGCAGGGACAAAGTAAAAAATTATACATAAACCCCTGTACTTGAAAATTTGTCAACTTTGAAGAAATCTGGAAAATGAGTAATGAAACCCAGGCGAAGTGGGAATGAAGAAAACATTGGTTTAATATCTTCTCTGTGTGATGAGAAGCAGGAAATTTTCCCCTCACTGTATTTTAAATGAGTTTAAAACTGTGTTCCAGACAGCTTGTGAACAATCAAGATTCAGGGGTGGTTTTGTGAGCAGAAGGGCTATTATTTGGGCTTTCTGGCTGGGTTCCAGCTCAAGGGATCTCAATTGGGGTGAAATGCCTCCTTCTGTTCCTCAGGGACTGGCAGCCTCTCCTTCCATTTTTTTCATGCTGATGTCCTTCAGAACTGAGTTAAGCTCGCATGATCCCACATATATTGAACTTGACTCCTTCTAGCAGTGAAGGGCTTGTGTGCCCAAAATACTGAACAATTGTCTGACCACTCTCCCCCTGGTGAGCAGCTGAAGAGAGAGAGGTGTTCTCAGCTGTGTGTCCCAGTGGAGCTGGCCCCTCTCAAATGAGTCAAACATGAGGGATCTTGGGCATTCTTTGAAGGAAGGATGATGCTCTAGATAGCAGTAGCTATGCTTTTAAGCACAGCTTAAATGCCAAGGGGTCTGAAAGCTCTACTGTAATTATATACAGCACTAAACTTTTAAAACAAATATATAAAAATATATATACAAATGCTGTGTTGCTTTATGAGTCTTTCCATAGGGTATGATGGAATTGTGTTGAAAATAGTGGGAAATACTTGGAGAGCTTTGGGGTCCCTGAGTGTTGGTTGACTGCAGTGGTGCTTAGGCACTGCTTAAATGTGCTAAATCAAACATTTGCCTGTGTCTCCTGTCAATTGAAGTTAAGTGTCATGCTCAAATTCAAGATGTCAATGGGAGGGCAATTCAGGGACGGTGCTGGAGTTAATTCTTCAGTATAGACAAACTGGTAATCAGTCTGTTTATCTAAGTCCTGCAGCAGTTTAGCATTCCTGTTCTGTTGTTCCCTTTGCCTGTACTCTCCCCTCCTGCTGCACTGCTGTTCAAAGTCCATCTGGCCTCAGAAGTGGCTCTGCCTATCAATAATACATCAAGTGATGTTTCTGGGGCTGTATGTGCTTTATAAAGTGTATTGTGTGAATAGCTTGTATCATTTCCAAATGCTTTTCCTTCCAAGAAGCCTGCTAATGCTGTATGGTTCATCCTGAGCTGAATTTATCACTTAGTGTTATTTCTCTTACAAATACCGGACCCTGGGAGCAAGGCTGGAGTGTGTGTGTGCATCCAGGTGGTGTTTTATTAACTGAGTGTTGTTAAAGAGTTCTGCTGTGTCCTGTTGCTGCTGACTCTGCTCTAAAGGAGTCACAGCATGGCCTGGGTTAAAGGGACCTTAAACATCACCCGGTTCCAACTCTCCTGCCAAGTGGAAACCTTCCAGTATCCAGGTTGCTACAAGCCCCTTCCAGCCTGGCCTTGGACACTTCCAGGGATGGGGCAGCCACAGCTTCTCTGGGCAACCTGTGCCAGGGCCTCAGCACCCTCACAGGGAGTAATTCCTAATTTCCAATGTAACTCCATACTCTTTCAGTTTAAAGCCACTCCCCCATGCCCTGTCAGTAGATGCCCTTGTCAAAAGTCCCTCTCCAACTCTCTTGTAGCCCCAGGTGCTTTAAGGTCTCCCTGGAGCCACCTTTCCTCAAGGCTGAGGAGCTCCAGCTCTGAGTCCAGAGAGAATCCTGCTACCACATGTGACTTGAGCAGGTCCCCTTTGCAGGACAGGTCCAAAGTGTGGTTCCCTGCCCCTGTAGCCCAGGATGTCTCAGTTGGTGTGTGGGGTTCCTGTGCTGAGCGCTGTGTGTGTGTGGGGTTCCTGTGCTGAGCTCTGTGTGTGTGTGGGGTTCCTGTGCTGAGCTCTGTGTGTGTGTGGGGTTCCTGTGCTGAGCTCTGTGTGTGTAGCATGGCTGTACCCAGCTGTCCCCAGGCCGTGACCCTCCCAGTGTTCCTGAACTGAAAGCTGCAGGTCACAGGAAGTACAGCTGCATCGCTTGGAATCTCCTCAATTCTTGAAAAGGATTTCCTGGAAACAAAGGCTCTTATTGCTCTTTTGCTTCAATTTGTTGTTTTGGGTTTTTTTTTTTCTTCTTCTGCCTGCTAATAATCTTGGCTTCTTGTTCACTGTTCTCTTCATTTTTAAGGAGGCTGGGGAAATAATGGTTTCCTTGTTTTTTTTTTTAATTCTGAGCTAAGTTTGCCATGGTATCTTTAGGGCAAATAAATCTCCTTTTTGCTTCTTCCTGGCTTAAGAATACCTTTAATTGAAATAACAAAAATTACAGTTTGACCTTTATTAGTTAGGAAAATAGTGATGTAATGAAATGGCTACTGAGAGAAGGATCAGTGGGAACAATCACATGGCCCCTTTACTTGTCATTTTCCTGGCTCTGCTTTCCAGAAAGCCCTATGCTTTGCCAAAATCAGTTCTTAGCCAGTGCAACTATAGTGCCACTTGGGGCTTTAAGTTTGCTTTGATATCTGCCCTTACCCAAATGATCAGTTCCATCAAATTTAGATTGAGCAGAGGCTTAGTTGGTGAGGGGTTGCAGCAGAGTTCCCTGCTGCCCCATCTGTCCCAGAACAATCTCACCCCACTGGAGCTGCCTGCCAGATGTGCCTGCCTGCAGCACAGTCCTTCCCCCTGGCCAGGCAGTGTGGAGCAGGAGGGCAGTGGCCATGGGGATAACCTCTCCTTAGAGCCCAGGCTAGGGGCAGCATCCTTGGGGAGGGCTCTCAGGTGGCCATACAGCCACCTTCCTTCCTTTTCCCACCCCACCCTGCCCCTTCACATCATCTTGGGGATAGTTGCAGCTGTCTGGGGAGCAGAGAGCTCCAGCTGCTGAATCAATGGGCACATCCATGACTGGATGGTTCTCCCTCAGGGTTTGGGACTAGACTGTGTCTTCACAATGCCAGCTGTAAGGGATTTGTGACTGACATGAAAGGACTTGGAAAACATGAAAATTTGGTTTAACTCTGCCCTAGCACCTTCTCCTTCTGCTTTCATGAGGTGCAAGTGTGAGCATCAGAACTTCGCTTTCTGGGACTATCCAGCCTTGGTTTGAGGAAATGGATATTTAGGTGGTGCTCCATTAAGTCAGTACTATAACTTTGTAAAAAGTGCCCTTTGAATCAAACCTGGTTCCTTTATGCTGAGACAGAGAGAATGATCAGTGTTGGCCTGGGTTAGCAGACTCCCCTGTTTATCTTGTTCAATGCTCTCTTCCTTCCTTGACTTTACAGTGCTGTCAGGTCATACCTCACTTGTGTTCTGTGGTTTGCATGGCTGCCATGTGGGAAATCAGCTGCAGTCCTCAATCTGCTGCAATTGTGATGGAAAACTTTGTTGTTCTGCTTAAACAAGGAGTTGAGGAGACTTGCAGCGGCTCACTGACCTTTTGAAAACACTCTGAGGATGGATTGTGCAAAGTTCAGTCTTCAAAACCATATTCTGCACTCTGGTGTGTTTGTTTCGTTCTATAACAAAGCTTATTTTAAACTCAGTATCAGCATCCTTGTATGGAGGCTCCAGTATTACCTCTGGATTTTTTACAGCCAACTTCACAGTGTTGGATTTGCATAGGCTTAACAAGGTTACAATGCACAAGTTTAATTAAAAGTAGTAGAGCCTTTGGATAGGAAGTCAAAACCTCTATTGTTAATACAGTACAATTAAGTTTCTCAGTACCTAGCTAGTAATTACACAGAATTCATTGCAGTATGGAAAGACTGTTTGGAAACAGAAGCAGAGAGGCATGTAGAAGGAGGTTTTTGCAAATACCAACTGCCTGAATTGTTTTACTCTTAAAAAAACATTTTCTCCCTTTTGTCTTAAATAGTACTGTTTTTACTGTTTGGAGTTTGTAACTACAGCCTATTCCTTTGCTTGGTGTGGGTGGTTTTAAACAGCTAAAGCTTTGAGGTTTGTGTGTCATGAGGTGCTGCAATCCAGTCATTTATTTTCTCTTCCTTGGTGAGTGTTTACGGAAATTTTGAGGGTTCAGTGAGGACTTGGACTCATCCAGAAGCAAAATCATCTGTCGTGAACACTTTTAGATTACAGGGAAGGCTGGATACAAATCTGTATTCCCTGTTTTCAACTAGCTTGTAAGGAGTGGTAGTTAGTGCAAGACAGTGATTATTTCAGCAGTGACCTTTTCAGCATCCAGCATATTTATTGTTCAAAAACTGTTGGAAAAGCTATAGTCTTTAAAGTCTGGATTGCATGCACAGGACTGGAGTCTAAGCACGGAATAGCAGCTCTGGGTTTAGGCTGTCTTTTGTTGCTTTCCCTGAGGGAAGCCTGGAACAATGAGGTGAAGAGATGTGCTGGAGCTCCTGAGTGGGTTGGCAGCAGAGCCCTGAGCCCGAAGCCAGAGCATGCTGTAGTGTGATCAGCAGACAGTAAGTCTGGAGCCACAGCTCCGGACAGACACACAAGTGCATTGCTCTCCTGCTGCGTGTGCTGCACGTGTCTGTCCTGCTCCCCTGTCCTGTGGTCATTCTGGGCAGTAGGCAAACTCCATTTACCCTGCTCTGCGTGCAAAATGAATTCTTCAGTGCTGCAATGGTGGATTTTTTTTAAAGAAGGAAGTTAATGGATTTCTTTTGGCAAGCAACTCAGAGTAAACTCGGAGATGTAAAGCTTCCTAAATTACTCATCTTTTCCACACAAAACTGGGTAAAACATAGGGCTTGTCTCAGACATTTTCTTATGATCAAATGTATCTGGCCTCAGACTGAACATCTGAAAGAAACTCCTGGGAAGGAGAGCCTTGGAATAAACAGCAAATGAAATCACTTCACAGCCCTCTTTTGTATTACCAGGGGAGGAGGAGAGTGATTACTTCTTAGCAAATTAGACTGCACAAAAGAACTCTATATAAAGATTATAAGTGCCTTAATGAGTAATAATCAGTGATGCAAGCAGAAAGGGGAAATGCATTATCACCGTTGCTGCCATGTCTGTGAGGATTACTGGGGTTTAATGAGGACCTGAGGGTAGCTCTTTCAGTAATTCCATCCTGCAGGATGTGATCCCTCAGCCTGCAGGTCCCCAGCTTGCATGAAGAGTGGAGGGAAATACTGAATTAAAAAACAATGTGGTGTTGCATGTTGGGAGCTCTGTGCTTGAGATGCCTTCTCTGCAGAAGAGGGGTAGCAGGCATCTCCATATGGCAAGTTGTGCAGTGCTGCATACACAGCTCATACAGATCTTCCTAATTTGTCCTTCTCTTCCCTGCAATTCATTTCTTGTGTTCTCCTGGTTCATCAATACCACCCTCTGTAGAGCACTGTATTAATGTAGTCCTCTCTTATGTGGGTCTTGACCTGCAGAGCCCCAGATTTAGAAGGTGCCAGTTCAATGTCTCCTAGACCTTGTCTTTGCTGGGTTAGAGAGGTGCTAGGTACCCAAGGATAGTAAACAAGGAATGTATGGGAAGTGAAGGTTGTGTTGCAGCTCAGCAGCTAAGGGGTTTCATAGAAATTAAAGTTTTTGCAATGTTTTTGTGAGTGATTACTTGCCCTGTAGTTAAAGCAGGAGCTATATTTTACTATTTGGTCAAGTATGGAGGGCTATTTTCTTCCCTCATAAATTTATAGGATTCTTACAGGAAATTTCAGGATAAAAAACTGAGACAGGAGCCCCATCATTGAATAAGTATCTTGTGTTTTGTGTGGAGGGGATCTCTAATGAGACTAAATGACTGTGTACAGTAATGAGGGTAGGTTTGGATTGCAGGGGGTGAGAGATATGGTGGTGACCTTCCCTGAAAAGACCTCTTGGAAAGACCTTCTCCCATCTCCTCTGTTTCCAGCATCCCCTCCATGGGACAGCAGCACGTGCTCCTGAGTATGGCTCAAAGAGACAAGACCCTGCAGCTTTCCAGTGGGAGGCTGAGGTTTCACCCAGCCCTTGTGCACAGGGGATGGATCTCCCTGTGCTCCACTACCTCTCCTGAAGATGGTCCCTTCCCCAGTTTCCCTGGTAGGAAATAATCAGTTTAAGTGATACTGAGGTCTTTTTTGCTGTCTTCCAAATTTTACACACCAGTTAAAAATCTGTTTTGCTGAATTGTTGGATTTTAGGAACACCTGTTTGTAGGATGTTTAATAGAAGCATCCTTGTGTGGGATATATCCTGCTTCTAATATTAGGTCTTCCCTGTGGGAAAGATGGTTATTAGGTGATTTCTAAATGAAGATATAACACAACAAATACTTAATGGTGCACTTGTTTACCCTCAGCATCTTCTAAGTAGTTCTTTCACATCTGACCTTTTTCCTTAAAAAGATCAACAGCTGCTCTTCCACAAAACAAACCAACCTGTTATGTATGAAATATTTATTTATCCATATTTCATGTGAAATATGAAAGTGGCTCTCACTGAGCTGGTTTCTGCTTGGCTGCTATGGTGGCAAGGGCTTATTCTTCCACAAGAGTGAAAACAGGGTGGGTGAAGTAGGAGAGTTTATTGGACTAAGTTGACTGGAAAGCTCATAGGTGAAGATGCTCTTTCTGGGGTCAGATACACAATCAGAGACTGGTTTGGGATGGAAAAGACCTCAAAGATCATCCTGTTCCAGCCCCCTGCTGTGGGCAGGGACACCTCCCACTGTCCCAGGTTGCTCAGAGCCCTGCCCAGCCTGGCCTTGATATCCCCATCTGACTCTGTTTCAGGATGTGGTACAATGAATTTTGTTGGTTGAAATTCATTGGGATTTAAGGCTTATTGTTTTTGTGGAGTAACTTTACTTTTATGCCCAGGCTCTGTCTTGTTCCCAGCCCCAGTGTTTGGAAGCTCTTTTTCATAAACCTCAGCACCTTGCTCCTGACAGACTGCACTCTTTGGCTCAGAGCCCTGGGCTGTGGATGCCAGCAGCTGCTATTAATAAGAGGAGCCAGACTATCCCAACTGGAGAGAGATCCTCTCATCGAGGGACACATCCGTGCTCCTGGCAGGACCAGCATTTTCTCCATGCTGCCATCAGGACACGTGCTGCTCTTGACCTGAGGTGTTTGCAGGAGCAGTGGAGCTGTTTTGGCTGTCCTCCTGTCTGGAGACTGGCTGAAGTGCCCTCTGACAAGTGGTGGACGTGGTTTTGCATATTATGCAAAGCCCTGGAGAGCTTGGGGGGAAGCTGCTGCTGGTGACTTTTTAACTTGCTGTGTAATTGGTCTGCACTTGGGAATGGTAGTCTGGAAGTGGAAAATGATTTTGCATCTTGTTTAGCCCATGAGTCTTGTACTCAGCCTGCATATTTTCTGTGTCATGAACTGCCTCCTTGCTATTTTCTCTGAGAGAAAAGCTGCTTTTTCTGTTGTTGCAAGATGCTTACCTCTTTAAAAAAGGGCAGACTGAAAGCTAATGAAATTTTACCTCTGAGAATAATGCTCTCTAATTGTTAGTGAAACAGTTTTTAATACTGGAGGCAACATCCTTGTTTTTTCCTTAACTAAAGTACTGTAATAGGTTAGTTATGAAGCAGATTCCTGAATAAAATTAGGAAGTGGGACCAACTGTATTTGCTGCTGGTGACCATGGGACTTGCTTGCCCTGAGGTTGCTGATGGAGCAGCTGCTGGGCCAGCTGAAGGGGAAATTGTTGAATTCCTGCAGCAGAATCTGATCCTGTGGGAGGCTGATTTGGATGTGTCTCCTCTACCTGCATAATAATTTCCCCCAAAGGTGTAGGAATGTGACACCTGTTTGGATCTCTTCGCCTTCTGCCAAATGTGGTCAAAACTGACAAGCAAGTTGAAAATTTAATAGGGTGAGGACTGACAAACAACACTACCACCATATTTGCTTTATTTCTTTAAGATTCCAGGCCAGAAATATGTGCTGAGGGTTTTATTCTGCAGTCATGTGCTTTAAAACTGTGTGGAACAATATGATTAGTAGAAATTATATTTTCAGGATCATTTGCAGTGAATATGAAAGCACGACAGCTGAATCCTGTTGTGTGCATGTGTATTAGCATGTAACCAACTTAAAAGGGCTGAAACAACTCAAGTGTCTGCATGGAGAGAAAGCAAAATACATTTATAAAGCTTTTTTGTGAAGCTGGCAAAGCATCTAGTTAAGTTGTTCCTAATTTCTAGGGTTTTCAACTCTAATCCTTTGGCTGCCTCCTCTTGACAGCAGCAAAAGGATATTATTTTGTTCCTTTTCTTGGTAAGTGCTTTTGGGTTTTGCTTTTTGCAAAGTTTCCTCCTCACTTCCCAGCTCTGGAAACACAGAGTTGGGCTGTGTGTGCCTCAGTAAGAGGATTCTGTAAGTTTGTGGTGATTGGGGCTGTTTTTAAATTCCTTTGAAGAACATCAAAATATTGCTGTGAATGTGAAGGATGCCCAGAACAATTAAGGGTAATTGAAGGGCAGGCATGTTCCTGGAAAGTGTTCTAGGGAAACTTATGTCAGAGCCTGATGCCTTTTTGTCAAGAAATATCTTATGCTTGTTTTGAGCAGAGTTGGGAAGGAAGACAGACAAGTGTGGCAGCACCAGTGAGGTTTAGGAGATGAACACCACTGATAGAGCAGTGCCTTTTGCATTTGATGGAGTGTGCCAGGGTTGAAGGGATGAGGGATATGGAGGCTTTTCCTGGCTCTTTTGCATATGTTGTAGAATAAAACCAAATTGGTGCCTGAGAGAGAAAACAGTTTATAATCCTTCTATGTTCCTTTAGTGATAGCAGTGCTTCACTGTCCTTCTTGCTCTAAAGAAAAAGCAGTCTCCTCTAACTCTTTCAGCCTCTGCATTCTTTGGGTGGCTGTCTGATTAGCAGGATCCATGGCTTTAGTCACCTCAGTGTCAGCAAACACGGCACAACTGTGAGGGGAGAATACTGACAGCACCAGCACTTGGTGCTCTCAGGTCTGTCATTCTCTCATGTCTGATTCCACAGATGATCTTATCATCAGCCTCTTTCAATAACATGGGTTTTCGGGCATGAGCTTGTCAGTTAAATTAATGAAGTAGTCTTCCATGTTTTTCATTCAGCATCTTCCATCAGCTAACATCTGCATTTTCACAGATGATGAACTGCCTAATCTGCTCCTTTGGCTTTGGTTTGTAGAATTAAAACAAAGCCCTAGCTGACAGAAACATGCAGTGGCACTCCAATTCAGAGATGGACACAGTGGTTAATATAAAATTAGTCATAGATTAGTCATTTTTTTTTGTGTGTGTAAATAGTCTCTAGTTTCACTGAATACCTGAAAAGGTAGTGATTTGAAAGCTTTTATTTAAACTTTCTGCAGTTTGTTCTTGCTGCTGGTCTTTTACAAGTACTTCATTGAATGGTCTATTTTGTGTTACTCATCTCTGACTAATGAGATTATTCAGAATATTTTATTATGCTTCCAGAAAGTGTTTCTTTGCTGTGGTGATTGGCTATTTAGTCTGTATCCTCCAGTGCTGCTGTGTTGATTCAGTGACTTCTGTGCATGTACATTGTTCAGAAGTGCTGTTTGGTGGTAGGAAATGTTGTGTGAGCTATCAGCTGGTTGGGCACTGGAGTTAATGATGTGGTTAGTTTTGTTCAGGCCCCTTTAGTTGTGCCAGACCCCCTGGGTTTGGATCTAAACTTGTTTTTTAAGCTCAGGGCTGGGACTTGGAAATGCACAAGTTTTGGGTTTCAGCTGTGGGTGCAGTAAGACCCAAAACCAGACTGACTTGTTACTGTTGATGCTGTGTGATTTTTGCCTGTGTCAAAATGTCTGTGGCCTTCCAGAAACCAAAAATAAAGATAAGGGCTCAAACATCTGTGTTTTCTGTCCTTGCCTGATTTGTCTGAGTGCAGCTAGCCTGACCCAGCATAAAGAAGAGATCTGCTACAAGGTCTGCAGGGGATGGAAAATGCATCCTGGGACAGGGTGATTTAAAGGTGAAGGAGGCTGTGTTGGTGGATGATACTTGGCTGGCTGCATGGTGTATATGGATGTGAGGAAACCATTCAAGCTGCAGTCCTGATTGCTTCCATTCAGATTCAAACCAGCCTTTGCCCAAAGGCCTTTTACAAAAAATTGTGCCATTAGTGTTCCAAAATAAAATGTGCATCAATGGCTTTTTCCATGGAAAACCATTAGCTCTCCAGATCATTCAAACTGTTTGTGTTTCTTCCTTGCTTTGCTTCTTGGCTTTAAATCCTTCTCCCACCTTTCCCAGGCAAGATAGCGGACACAATCAGCTTGCATTAGTGACTTCCTTGAAATTTTCCTTAGTAATTTTGAATCCTGTTGCCTGTGGAAATTTCTTTTTGAAATGTAGGAAGAATGTAATAGTAGCTTTTTAGTTGAAACACAAGCAGGCAGACACGAGGCAAGTGTGTGGGAAGCAGCAGTAATTTGAAATGTGCTCTGACTACTGGGGTCCCATGTTACAGAGTCATTTTTTAGCTTTTAGTAGAGAGGAGGGGCTCTCTTCAGATCTTGCATCTCAAAGCCCTGCTTTTCTTGGTCAGAGATGATTAGGGAAAACAGATCTTTATTTTTATCTAGTAAAGAACAGAAATGAATCAGACTATTTGCTTGCAGTGCTCTTGCATTCTTCTGGAAATGTTCCCGAAACAAAGGTCCTAGGAGTCACAAAGCAAAGAAATAGTGCTGCACCTTTCTTGTTAAGCTGTGCCCCTAAACAGAATGCAACGTGAATTTTTCAGGTCTTCGAGCACAGGGCTGTGTCCTGTTTAAATTCACATAGCGTGTAATTAATTGCATGCAGTTATGCATCTTGAATTTGAAAAAGAAATGGGTGGCTATTGCAGAAAACATTTGATTGGCAAGGTAAAATATTATTGCTGAACATACAAGATTGTGGGATTAGGATTTGCATTTTCTTCCTGGTTAAGAAATTAGAGTCTGGAAAAGAAAAAGAAGACCATACGTGCACCTTTATTTCCTGGGGATATCAGAGAGGTTCCCTCAGGATGTTTATACTTTGTGATGTTCTCTCTATGAAAGCAAAAACCCAATTAACTCTCTCCTGGTTTGCCTAGTCCTGCTCTTAAATGATCATTCCCAACAACTGGCTCTTGGTTGCGAGTGTGGTTATCTGGGAGGTTGTTTTCTTCATGCTGAAAGTGAATTTGGATTGAAGTCGGTGGAGGGCTTTGCTCTTGCTGTGGAGGCTGGAGAGCCCCCGGCCGCCTGCGTGCCCTCAGGTCAGGGCTGTGTGTGACAGAGGAGCAGCTATTCCCTCAGCTCCTGTTCTGGGTTGATAATTTATCCTTCCAGTTAAACCAGAAAAGCCCCACCCTTTCCCAGATGTCCCGACAAGTCCCAGTTTTCACTCATCATCCTGCACTCCAGACTTTCCCTGGGGGCCCTCAGCCTTCCTGGCATCCTAATGCAGAGCACGGGGTGATCCCCCTGGATCTCTGTGTCCCGTGCCCTGTTCAGGCTGGAGAGTGCTGGGATGAACATCACAGTTGGTCTTATAGGAACTACTTCTGTAAATAGTCCTCAGAGATGAGGGTGTGCAAGAGGGGTTTCTTTAGTTTAGGATTAGAGGGTGTCTGGTAGGAGTAGTGTTGGGGTTTAACCCCAACCAGCAACTAAACCCCAAGAAGTCACTTATGCACCCCTTTCCTTGTAGGATCTGGGAGAGAATTGGAAAGGTAGAAGTGACAAAGCTTATGGATTGGGGTAAAGATGGTGTAATAGGGAGAGCAAAAGCTGTGTACACAAGCAAAGCAAGGAATTCATTCTCCACTTTTCGTGGACAGCCAGGGATTCTGCCATCCCCAGGAGACCCAGGCTCCATCACAGGTAACAGTGACTTGAAAAGACGAACACCAGCACTCCAAACATCCTCTCCATGCTTTATATACCGAGCATGATGACACATATGGTCTGGAATGTCCCTTTGGTCAGCTGGGGACAGCAGTCCCAGCTGTGTCCCTTCCCTGTGCACCCTCAGTCACTCACTGGGGTGGGGTGAGAGGCAGAAAAGGCCTTGGCTCTGTGCAAGCCCTGCTTAGCAAGAACTAAACCATCCCTGTGTTGTTCCACTGTTAGCAGCACAAATCCAAAAGTTAACCCATACTACCCACTGTGAAGAAAATTAACTCTATCCCAGCCAAAACCAGCACCGTAAGTTCATTAGTCAAAATTAAATTGAGTTTGAGGAAGGAAGGGAGCAGAGGAATGGGAAATGAAGCCCACTTCCCTAGCAGCCTGGGGGACACACTGAATCCTTGTGTTGCCAGGGTCTGAGGCAGTTTGTTCCCTTTTGAGGAATGCAGGGACATATTCCCTTCCTCATCAGACAGCCAGCTTGCCCGAGGTGTGGGCTGCGTGTGTGTAACTCTGACTCTGTCGAGAAGGAAATGACTAAGCTTGCTGTCAAACCACGGTAACAAAGAAATCTTTGATTTACCAAAATAGTGGTGGTGGAGAGGCTTGGGGAGTAGCTGTGGTGCTGCCACCCGTGCTGGGAGTAGCAAGGCAGTCTGGAGAATGGCCCTCCATGGGGAGTGAGTCTGCAGCGATGGAGGGAGATGGACCCGGCAGGGAGCTGGGTTCTGAACACCTCTGGGGCTTCCCTGTGCCGCAGGGGACACTGAGGGAGCTGGGGCAGCGCTGGTGGCTCCAGCAGGAGGGCCAGGCCAGCTGTGATGGGCAGGGGTGGCCAGTCCCACACAGCAAAGGTGCAGCTGCAGAATCCCACGGGTGCCATGCTCCACATCTCCTTCCCCCTGCCCAACTGCTGCCTGCGTGTCCTGGCAGCCCAGGCAATGGGAATCCCAAAGGTCCTGTCAATCTGGGAGCCTCACTCCAGTCAGATATTTGTAATGAAGGGGAGAAGCTCTATCTAATTATAGGTTTTCCATTTCGGCCCTTCATGTTACTCTAGGCAGGCTTAAAATAACAGTTAACTAACTTCTTTTCTCTGGCTTTGCAGTTTCATACATGACATTCTGCAGTGCCCTTTATAGAAACCTCAAATATTTTTGTTCCCCCGCCTACCACATTTTGTGTCTTTTTCCATCTGGCAGATGTTTTTTCCCTGTGTTGCACAGGGCTCAGTACATAATTATTCTGTTGCAATAGCCTGGAGCCCCAGTCCTGTGACGGAGTCTGCTTGCACAGGCTCCTATGTCCTGCTCAGTTCTGTGTCATTTTTTTTTTCCCCTGCTGGTTTTATTCAATCTACTCTAAAAAAACTGTTCTGAGAAGTAACAAGTACCAAATCATCTGTGTGCCTTGAGATCATCTATTATAGCTTTTTAATGCATAACCCTAAAAACATTTGGGTTTTTTCCCCCTCCCAGTCATGCAAGGGCTGAATTCTCTCCCTTCCATTTCGCAGCCTCTGGATATTTGCAGTTTGTTGCAACAAGTCAACAACTAGTCAGTGTGCCTTTATTCCTATATTTTTGAGCTGATTCTTTGTTTTCCAGTCATGTTACTTGTCTTAAACTCCCGCTCTTGGTCTTGGCATGATTTTTGTTTGGAGAGCAGTGTCTCAGTGAGGTGTTGCAGGTGGAGTACACTGGGGTGTTCCTGGTTGTTTCCATCCTTCTACCAATCGTATTTCACTGAGTACTTGTATTTGAGTCACTTATTCTTAAGCCTCTTCCAATGGGAGCTTGTGCAACTGCATAGGTTTGGAAGCTTTTAGTTATTAGCCTGAAGCTTTATTCCCCAAACTTCCCTTTTACATTTCAAATTCAAAGTCTACTCAGAACCTTCTCCTGGAGCAGTTTTGTCAAATTTCCCATACCAAATAGCTCCTCTTTTGTCCACAGTTTGTAGATGGGAGTATCCGAGACTAAAACTTCCTGTCAAACCACAGGAACAGAGAAGAACATCTGATTTACCAAAAAATAGTCCTAGCAAAGAGACTCAGGAACTCAAGTTGTTGGGAGTGAGTTGTGGGGTTGGTTCAGTGCTTTGGGCTGCTCTGACTTCCACTGGCTTTCCTCCACACCCTGATTTTCAGATATTCAGCAACGTTGGGTGCTTGTTTGAGGTTTGTTTAGTTCGCAGTAGTGAGAAGGAAGCCTTGCCAGGCATTGTTCACCTTTGTTTTGTGCTATATGTGTATGATCAGCTGGAGAGGTCAAGGACAGGCACAGGCCAACTGTGTCATGTAGAGATACTGAGAAATAACGTTGGTGGGAATTATTTGGAATTAACAAGCTCATTTCCTTTTTGTACACCAGTTGTCATCCTTTAATCTCTCGGTATTAGCTTTTTTAAAATGCTGTTATATACATCATCCACAGTGCTTCCTGTATCCTGTGTCACTTGATAATAAACTTTTGCAAGATATCACTGTTAAGTCATCTCAGGCTTTGAGTGATTAATCAAAATCTCTATTTCTCTTTTTCTCAGTGTTGGAAATTTATATGGATCAATGGTACTTGCTCAAGAGTGACAGTGGAGATCAACACTAAGTCTGGTTTTGTAGGTGAGTAATCTAAACCCACTGCATTGCTGATGTCTGTTATCTACTATCTGCTGTTTTTTTGCTTTTTGATATCTTATAGAACAATTCCTTTGGGCTTTCATTTCCAGTGTCATTAAAATGATGCTGTATATGATTTCCAGTAAGAGTAGAAGATTGAAGAACAATGTCAGTCTGCTTCTGCAGATATCCATTGTTTTTGTGTCTTTTGAAGGATGGTCCTTACTTAACACAGTCTAAGCTATTGTTTAGGGCCAGAAAAATGTGTAAACAGTGTTTCCACATTTTAATGACAGTGGATTTAAGGTTAACGTATGGACTGCGGCAGAGTAATGAAGTATATTTGGATTATCCAAGAACCAAAACTGAAATGAGCACAGGAGCTGTTCTGTGGCATATGAAGGGTTCAAGCAGTGCCAGTCCACCCCAGTTTGGAGGGTTCAGCTCCAGCACAGGATCCCCCTGAACATGCTGTGACTGAGTGATGCAGCTGTGCAGTTAATCTGACTCAGCAGGTCTATGGCAACGTGCAGAGAAACTGCCAAGAGCTTTCAGATTACTGGGGTAAGTTTATGAGAAAATGCATCCAGCAAAACAGAGTATGTGTTATGAGATCCTTTGGAAGTGTCCCAGTTCTGTTGGCCTCAAGGAGCAGCATTTTGCATTTGGTCTAGACTGATTTGATCCAAGTAGCCCAGCGCATGTCAGAGCTGGCAGTCTTGTTTTGGGAATGGTTATCCCTCATCTACTTTGTTTTGGATATTATGGTATGATTTAGCATCCTAAATTCCACCTGGAGAGCTGTGTCAGATTGCTGTCCCGTGCACCCTGTGGCTGGCATGTGCTCATCCCATACCTCCACAGCTGGGCTCCCAGTCCCACAGGATGTGAGGATTGGTGTCTGATTTATAATACTATTTCCCTTATTTTACTTCCTTACCCTCTCCATAGCTCTTGGAGTGCTTCTTTGTGGCTCTCCAACCCTTCCCACACTAAATCACTGTGCATGAGCTCTCTCTGGGATTCACAGCTGCCCAAGGGCTTGCACCAGACCTGGAAAGAAGTGGGTGTTGTTGCTCCTTGTTTTTTAGGAGCCCTAAACTCCACTGCCAAAAGCTTTTATTCCCTTGGGTTTTAATCAGAGGTCTGCTGGCTCCAGCAGTGGTTGTCACCTATTGTCTCCCATCCTGGTCACATTTGTTCATTTTTATCACTGCTTATCAGGGTTGGTGGGATTATACTCCAGCTGGACTTGCATCCATCATGGCTGTAAAAACATGGTTAACAGTCTGATGCTGGCTGCCAGCCACGTTCTGCTGGATGTGTGTTTGGAGACCTTCAATCTGCTGGCTGCACCGAATGTCTTGCTTTTGCTGGAAGTCTCTCCCTGTTTGCTCCCCAGATGCTGTGTTGATTCCCCCTCCCTGGGAGCAGCAGAAGGCCTGGGACATAAATCTGCCTGGTTTTCCCTGTCTGGTGCTGCTGCTCCTTGGGAGGGGGTGTGTGTGTCCATGTCCATCCAGGGCTGTAGTAGCAGGTGTTCCACAGAAGGGAAGTGCTCAGTCCTCCCTTCACCATTCCTGTGGCTCCAGTACTGGCAGGTCTCTGGCATTTGGAGGAGTCAGACCTGTTGCCCTCAACAATCAGTCTGAAAACCCCAATTCCTCCAGCTGCTGCTTGCTTTCCCCATTAAACAGATAAATAAGAGCCTCTCCCAGCGAGATGGCAGGAAATTCCCGTACCTAACAGCCCTGACAGGGGCAGGGGTCTGTGTTTTGGGGTGCTGGCTGCTTCTCTCAGATGGAGAGAAACATGGGCTTCTTTGCTGGGTTACCACAAGTTCAGTCTTGTCTTAATGTCTGACCTCCAGTCTCACCACACAGAATACACCAATGTGTTCAGAGTGGAGTTTCAGTGCCTCTGCCCACGGCCTCTATTTATCCATAAAAGCATGGATTTCCATCCCGCTGTTCCCTCCCTCACTAGCTCCATGTTAAACATGCTGCTGTCAGTTCAGCCTTGCCCCACAGTAAGGCCACATGAATAAATAATCCAGAAAAGCTAAATAAGGCTTTTAAAATAAGCCTTAGCAGAGGCAGCTGCGTCAGCCTGCTGCCATGAAGACACTGAAACTTGGCTAAGCCCATGTAGCCACAGTCAGTCATATTCCCTGCAGCTCCTGCTCTTTCCTAGCAAAACCCTGCAGGTCTGCAGGTGTCTTCACCCTCCTCCACCAGTTCTGAGTTAGGTCTGTGCTTATTGACAGCAGATTTTTGGTGTGTCTAAAGCTGAGACAGAGCATCACATTCAGCACTGAAATAATGTCCAGTCCACCCTCTTACAGTGCCTGTGTGCAAGAGGCAAAAATCAGTATATTTGTTGGGTTTCCTCCCCTCAATGACACATTGAATATGGGGGGAAAGAAACACAAGGCTACTTCTATGTATTCCATTTATTGGCACTTGGTGACTTGTCCTGCAGGGCCCAGCCCATACACAGCTTTTCTTGGGCTTTTAATAGTTGTGCTAAACTAAATTGTGCTCAAAATAGTAATAATTTCAAACATTTCCCCAGAGCCTGTGGCTGTTCTGCATGTTTATGGGAGGTGCAGCACTGCCTGTGGTTAGGGCATGGGAGGATCCCCAGGCAGGCTGTGATGGGGATTTTTCTGGTGTCTTTTTCCTCCCCTTCTTTTGAGAGGAAGTACTGCTGCTTGCTGAAAAGAAGCGTGCTATTGTGCTTTTGCTCCTCACATTTTATGTGATGCAGTTTGGGTAAACTTAATGTAGCTTAAAGTTCTGCTCATCCAGAGTGCTGATGGTGGCTCTCTAATACACATAAATCTCTGCAGAGAGGGGGGATGTATTTATCTGTAAACAGTGAGCAGCCTGCCCTGTTTATCCAGCATGTGACCCCTCTGCTGCACACGGCATTTTCCTGCCTCCCTCCCATCCGGTTCTTCTTATTTTATTGACTTTCCCAGTCCTGGAAATTGCTTTATATTCAGAAAACATAAATTCATCCCTCACTAAGCTTGCAAACCTGATTTCAGTTCTTCCCTTGTTCTTTGAAAACCTCTTTTTGCTCTCTTTAAGACCAAAAATGTACATTTTCCCCGTTTATTTAGACAAGCTTATTTTGTCTGCAGAAATCTTGTCAAAAGCTGAGTTTCTTTGCTCGCATTTATAATCCTCTGAGGTTTATGTATTGGGAATAATCTTTGTGAGCTGGAAAAAGATTGTCCAATCTGTTTTAAGATGTCCCACTTTTTGAGTATAGCATCTCATTAGGAATACAGTTGGCTGTTTGCATGGCTTTTTTCTTCCTCTGTATAGCTTGGGGGAGAAAATGTATCACTTCTTCATCTAGTGATAATGCTTGGCACTTTGCATCTTCAAAGAGCTCTGTGGCTGTAGATTGAATAATTCCTCTAACATTGTGTATTAGTTTCTCCTCATTTCCCCCATTTTACATATGGGCAGAGTGAACAAGAAGTCAAGTGAGCTTAGGCCATGGAAAGAGAAACAAGGTCAATTTGAGTTCCCACCTTCCTGACTTCTAGAACAAAAGAAAGTTCGATTCAGGTTGACAGAAAGGGAAATGTAATGATCTTGGCTAACCTTCTTAACTACTTATTTAAGTCCATTGCTGGTGGTGGCTTTTTGGTGGCTTGTTTTTTTCCCCCTAAATAAGTTTTCTCACTGACTGATGTGGTTGTCCCTTCCTGGTGAGTGGTTGGAGGTGTATGAGGAATTGTCTGAAGTTTTAAAAAGGCGAAGCAGCATGTTAATGGGGTTAGGTTTGTGGGGTGTCACTCACTGCTGTCTGGGGGATCCCTCTCCCCCTTCCCTCCTCTTTCCTCTCAAACCAGAAGCAGGGGAGATCTTTTCTGTATTATTTGGGAATACTGTTTTCCCCATCTTGTTTTCCATCTGAGACTAAGATGGGAAAAGTGAGCCTCAAAATGGGAACTGTGTCAACACATAGAAGCTGATCTTTCTTGTTTCATCCACCCCATGCTGTGCTAAGGTATTTTTTTTCCCTCCCATGGACTGTAGTGGAAGTTGTTGGCTCACAGTAGTGTCTGGGATGATGTCATTTGTAGAAATAATTTCATACAACTCCACTAGTCTATAGGTCTTGATGTACAGCTGCTTAATGAACTGACAAGACCTCCAAATGTGTTGCATGGCATATAGAAAAGGTGAGTGCTGTAGGCAGTAAACTGTGGAATTAGGCACTCGGTTACAGAGGAAGTCATGGTAACAGTTTTGTTGCCTACTTGCTAGGAGTTAGTTAAAACTTATTTTTTTCAGGAATTCTGGCTTTTTAAAAAGTTGCTTTGTAGCACTGGGCAGTGTTGGGACAGTTTAGTCCTCTGGGGGAGAACAGATTATCTGCTAGGTGCAGAGGAGCGTGGAAATCACATGAAGAATTCCTTCATCTTCCTTAGGAAAATCTCGTGGCTGCTTCTCTGCAGGCTCTCAGAGGTTCCCTGGCCATCTTACGACTGGCTTCAGATGCCTTGTTTGATAAACTTTCAGGCAAAAAGCCTTGCATGGCTTATCACAACTTTATTCTGGGCACACCATGCTAGCAAAGGCTGTGAAGAAAGCAGCTGTCTCCCTCCACGTGCTCTTTTTGGGGATGCAAAACTTTACAGAGCCTTTTTAGGGGCTCAAGATTTAGTTCCAAAATTATATTTAGTTTTCTGTTTCTGATGGGTGGGACAGATATCCTGATGCCTTAAATGATACCGTCAGTGGTGGACAGCAGCACCAAAGTATCACAGCCAGTATTTTTTTTTTTTTTAACTTTCTTATATAGCTGATACCTCATTTGTGCATGTTTCTTCTCACTGTTGGGCAGAGCTGTCCTGAACCACTCTGTTCCCAGGACTCTGGTTTCATCCTCTGCTTCTCATGACACCCAAATTGCTGATTATTTGTCTGCTGACTTTCGAAGGATCTGAATGTGACTTTTTTTGAATCTGGATGTTTTTCCCTCGCTGGGCTTGAGATGGCCTCAGGGCTGAGTTGGGACCTGGACTTTGCAGCAGTGAGTGCACAGCAACTGCTGAAGGCTTGCATGCCTGGCTTGAAGGGTGTGAGTACTTGTGGTGGAGTCTTGGTGTCTCTCCTTTGTCATCTGACAGCTTCTCTCATTAGATTTTGATTTCAGCTGCTTAGGAAAAATGTCAGCAGCTCAGCGTGTGGGGAACTGCATGTGCATCTGGGATTGTTCTGTTGCGTTTGTTTTAATTTTGTGTCCTGTGATTTTTTTGAGGTGTTGCATTCAAAAGTGGTGAGCCCCTCCAAGAATGCACCAAGGACAAAATGCTGAGATCATGCTGATACCCAAGAAATTTTGTTGAGATCCTTTAGGGTCTCTGGGTGTTCCTAGGTATTTGAAATTAAGAGGAAGGGACCAGCTGGCTGGAAGGGCTAGAAGGTGATTGCCCAGGGAGGGTTGGATGGAGCTTCTTTTTTTTTTCCCTGGGGCATCAAACCACTGTCAAAAAACACTGAGGTCTTCAGTGGAAAACCAGCTGTTGGCGTTTTTTCAGCTCTCCTCACTGCAAGTTGGCAAGCTCTCCACTTCTCCTGTGTTTGAAAGGCTGAGGTGGTAAGGCCAAGTCTGACAAGTGATAACTGGGGAACCTGGCTGTGCTCTCTGTGGGGATTCCAGCTGTAAGGTGGCCATCTAAAATGAGCAAGGAAATGGCATCCAGGCTGAGGTATCTGGAAAATACCAAGGGGTAGGTGACAAGGTGTGAAAGGCAAGGGCCGCTCTGAGCAGTGAGAGCGTTCCAGAAACCTGGCAGTGACAGAGTGGGAGCGCTGCTGGATGCAGCTGGAGATGGGCTGGAGCAGGAGCTCTGTGTGCAGTCTTTCCTCTCTTTCTAAGGGAGGCTCAGACCCACTCTGCATTAAATTGGTGTTTGTCCCAGCCTGCTGGCCAGCCCACACACTCGCTCCAGAGGTGCGCCTGAAATTGTCCTTCCAAGATTTGGAAGCTTTTTTGATAAAGCTTTCTGTCTGCCAGTGTTTTCAAGGACACATCACACTTTGAAATCATGGTATTAAAATAATTGCTTTTGAAATGAAGGGAGGGTCATGTGCTCTACATCAGAAATTCCTCTTAGTGCTTATTAATCCGGTATATAAATGTCATGGCTTACATCCACAGGGTGTTTATATTGAATTTTTAGCTGCATCAGTATCTCTTGCTCCTCAGAATAAATGCCATATAATCTGGTAATGAGCAATATTCTTAATTTAGAAACTAAAAATAGGACATAGACAAATCTGACTTACTGGAAGAAAGTAGGAAATAGCCTTACCTTGTGAGGGGAGAACAAATTCAGTTGAATCATCTAGTGTTTAGTGTAATGGTAAGGCCAGAGAATTCCATCTGTTTCCCTAGGATGGCACAACAATTGCCATATTCCAAAGACCTGATCCTGCTCTGGTAAACCTCTTCTGAGGTGTGCAACGGGGTAGTTGGAAAACACCCTTGTTTCCAGTGGTTTCCTCACCCTGAGGAAGCCAGTGCCCACCAACTGGAGGTACATTAAGCAGTAGGGATTTAGGCTTATGCCCTCCAACACCCTCTTTGAGGGAGATGAAGTTGTTCCCCTGAGACCTACAGTGGGCAGCACTGGCTGGGACAAGTTGAGAATTTGGGAGTGGAATCATCCTTTCTGTGGCAGGTGGGCATTCTCCAAGATCTCTAATATCTGGAGCACTTTCCAAACTACAGTCCTACACCTGAAAGAGGTGCTTTTTCTCATGCCCTTAGCAACTGTTCTTAAGTAACAGCAGTGGAACCAATAGTCATAAAAGCATCGGTGGCTGATAAAGTCAGTCCCTGATACACTAAGGATGGAATACTGCAGAATGTCCCCACAGGGTGATGACTCAGTGGCCAGTGCTCGTTTTCTCCTCACCATCAGGGGCACAGGCTGTTAACTTTTAGCTCAGGTGCTGTCTGACTGCTGGGCAGATGGGTGAACTTGGTTCAGTGAAGGCTTTCTGTGACTCATTCCTTTTCCCAGACACAGCCTGCTCTCCCACCCTGTGAACTCCCTCAGTGCAACAGAGCAGCATTTGTTTGCCCTGATTCACTGAGTGATTTTTGGTTTGTGTTCTGTATGCAGTAAAGGCGGTTCTGTACAACCCTAGGTAAATTTTGCCTTGAAATACCTTGGTAAAGAAGATTTATGTGATGGTGGTGTCACAGTGAACCAGAGTGATGTGGAACAAGATCCGTATTGGAAGGAGGTGTGAGCCTTTGTTGCAGACATGGTGTGAGTTTTGGAATTCCAGTGTTTCCTGTGGTCCCAGGCAGATTGTTGCCACAATGATCAGGATGCTTGTGGAGATTGGCTCGTGTTGTGTTTGTGGCAGAGGCCATGTGTGGCAGATGGTCTAAAGTCAGTCAAGGTGAGGAGAGGGCTGCTATTTATTACTGATAGCACCCACAGGTTGCACAAAGCTGCCAGGATCTGTATTTTGAGGTCCTGTTTCAGTCACTTGGTCAAACAGGCAGCCAGTGTTAAGCATGTTCTCAGCAGCATTGACTTCAGTGGCATTAGAAACATGCTTGACATCAAATGTGGGCTTGTGCAACTTGCTGATCTCAGGCTGGGTGGGTCTTGCTGAAAAGCTCCTGTGCCGACAGAGAGACTGTCGCTATTTCAGGCTGTGGTTCTGCTCGGCTGTCAATCCAATTTAAGGGGACCAGATTATAAACACTGTGAAATGCTGAGCTGGTGCAAAGCTGCTTTGCTGATAAGGAGCTGTTCAAAATATTTGGAAAGTTCAACTCTGCTGCAGGACTGGGCAACCATTCCTGGCTTCACTCCCAGGGCTCAGTGCCAGGGGTGTTTTGGCTGGCTTGCCTGCTTGGCTGGATGCCGAGCGGCCGAGGCTGGATGTGCCCTGGGTGTCAGTGTGCCTGAGGGACACTGGGGGAAGGCAGTGGTAAAGCAGCCATCCTGGTTCTGCCATCTGGGCACTGAACAGCTGTGTGTCCCTGTGGGGACAGAAAATAGTGGTGCATCCCATGGGGTGCTGCAGCATTGCCAGGAATACCAAAACTGACCATACGGCAGCTCTGGTTTCCCTGTGTCTGTTCCCAGCTCCCAACAGGAGATGAAACTCTGATAGGAGGGAATGCTGCATCCCTGTCTGAGGAAGAGCTTTGTTGACTGTCAGTCTTTCAGCCCCAGAATAGTCTGGCAACAGAACAAATTGGCAGCTTGCAAGTGCTTGCAGGAACCTCTTTGTGGATTTGGTTGCTTTTTGCTCCAAGACCTCAGCAGAGATTTCCATGGTTCCTCCCTTGCCCTTATCCTGGCCCTTGCCCTTTCCCACCCTCTCCTTCGCAGTGCAACAATGTGCTAGTGTTTTATTGTTTCCCTTGCAGATTTTGGGCACTAATGGAATTTCAAGAATCATAGAGTGGTTTGGGTTACAAAGGACCTCAAAAACCATTTCATTCCAAACCCCTGCCATGGGCAGGGACACCTTTCACTGTCCCAGGTTGCTCAGAGTCCTGTCCAGCCTGGCATTAGACACTGCTAGGGATCCAGGGGAAGCCACAGCTTCTCTGGGCAACCTGTGCCAGGGCCTTCCCCCCCCCCCCCCCCCCCAGGGAACAATTTTTTCCCGATATCCAATCTCAACCTCCTCTCTGACAGTGTGAAGCCATTCCCCCTTATCTGTCTCTCCAGTTCCTAATGAAAACTCCCTCTCCAGCTTCCTTTTAGGCCCTCATCAGATACTGGATGGCTTCTATGAGATTTGTATGAAACCTTCTCATATTTTTGTTATCAAGGGGTGTGTCATTTATATATGTAACACCTTTGCATCCTGTGAGTATCTAGAGTAGCTACACTTGCATGTTCCCAGTCCTCTGCAGCCTATCTCATAATTTCCTTTAGGGATCTTCTTTGCAGCTGTGCAGCCATTCACAGAATCTCTCCAGCTGTGCTGCAGTGCTCTGGGCAGGGAATTGGGAGGCGTGACGTGCACAGTCTAGCACGAACATGGTATTGTGTCCTCTGGATACTTCCTGCAAACACTCACCTGGATCAGATGCCTGGTGCCAAGGGGTTTCCTAGTGCCTGGATGCGATGTTAGGGTGTGTTTTCCTGTTATCAGGATGTTGTCAGCCAGTGATTATCCCCCTGTCACTGAAGGCAGGGGCAGAAATAGCTGGCTGTTGGGAGGATGGGAAGGGGAAGCTCAACAACATTGCTACATCAGGAGAAACTATGAGTGCAGTCAGTTCTGACAGGGAGAAACCGTGTAGGTACACAACAAACAGTAGTAATGAGCTGCGTCTGTCTCCTCTAATGCTTCCCCTATCTGATCAGTTGTCAGCATCTGTTAATCTCTGCTGCCACAGAACGTGGAGACAGCTCTGAGGTTTGTGTTGGTAAGGGTGTGTGCTGTGTTTAATTCACAGAGTGTTGTGACAGCCGTAGCAAATGCTGTGATCCACGCCAGGGAGCGGTGGGATAGGGCTGCGTTATCTCCTGTGTTATCCAGGAGGAGTTTGGAGCCTTGCTGGCATTACAGCAGGGGAGGGAACGTGTGTGGTCATGTTACCCTCAGCACACATTTGCATGTGGCTCCTTGGAGCACCAGGTTGCTGGCCCACAGCCACATCGACGTCTTGGGATCTTGTCAGATCTTGCATGCAAAGGAGCACCAGGCTAGGTCACAGTTCTTGGACAAGAAGCTTCCAGGGAACAGGCTGCTGATGCAGAGAAACCACAGACATCCTTGTGGTGCCCTGTGCCTTCTGACATGCATGCTGACTGTGTTTCTCTTTTCCTGTTGTCACTTGGTATTTTCTGACCTCAGAAGGACACTACTACAATTCTAGTGTCAGTGAGAAATAAGTTGACTCTCCTCTCCCCCATACATGAATAGTTGTAAAGGATTTGAAATGAGTGTTTTGAAATCTGCTGAGGGGTATAGCATTGATTGTTTCTGAGATAAAAATTGCCCAGGCACAAGTTGAAAATCCACTTGCACTGAGCTTGGCTTTAGCAGCAGTGGGGAGCTGTGCTTCAGATTCCTGGATGCTATTGCTACATGGAGTGCTGTCTTATTTCCTCACTGGTGTAAAGTTCCCACAAGTGAGAAGTTCCCACTGGTGAGAATTTTGGACTAAGTGGAATGTGTGCTCTGCCTGGGTAGGCTCACCCCTTAAAATAGCCATGAAGACCAGAGTAACAGGAGCCCCAACTCAGGTGAGCAACTTAGAACCTAAACCCTTCAGGGTGACTGATTTAGCTAAGCTGTTTCTTTTGATTTAATGCCCGTTTTACCTCACCTTCATGTCTGTCTTCAGTCAGGTTAGCTGTCTTGAGTTTGGCAGCTGGAATTAGGAAAATAATGACTGTTTTGTAGCATTATTATTGGCACACTGCTGTGTACATGTTCAAAATTGTTGACCCCACCTAAGATGGAAATTTCCTATCTTGGCCCACGGTGCTGCAGTACCAGGAGAGCCTCTTGGGCAGGGTTGCCACAGGTTGAGGTGTTGTGTGAGTACAGAGCAAATGGTCTCAGCTGTCAGAAGCACTGCTGAGTACAGCCTGAGGGGTGCCTGTGGCATGGGAAGTCGCCAGTAAGCATGTGGAATTGTTTCCTCTGGCTGGAAGGAGGATTGCAGCTGTCTGGCCGTGATTTGGCTCCTCAGTACTGGTTTCAGGCCTGAAGAATTCCTGTGTCCCATGTCTGCTGGTTTTCCTCCTTCCCCCTGCAAGCTCCCTGGGCAGCCCAGGTAGCCAGAGCGCTGCTCTCTGGGCACAAGACACTGGTCACTGACTGTAAGCTGATGGTAAATGTCTCCTCCTCCAGCCCTCAGGTGCATGGTCAGATCAGGTTGGCTTCATTACCTGTTTCCTAAAAAGGCTGCCTTTGGACACATCCCAGGTACCCTACTCACACCTCTTTATTCCCTGCCAAGTGCACACTTGTGCTGAATCACTTTCTTCCACTCCTCATCAATGGTCTTAAGTGTGAGATGACATCAGCTCTTGTTTCATTGATACTGAGACTTGGTTTAGAAAAACAGGATGCCAGGGAAGTAATTATCTTGTTCATGTTACTTTCCTAAGTCTTGATTTTTTTAGACACAATAGTGCGACAAGGAATTAAACCCCTACTTTTTGGAAGGTTTTTAATTAGCTGACAGTACTGATTAAGATCTTGGAATCTATAAAATACTGCACATCACACTTCTAAATCTTGGGCAATGCTCCATTTTTCTTTTTAAAGACAATTTAAATAGAATATTAGGGGAGAGGGAAAAAAATCCACCCCAAACCAGAGCACAGAAATGGCAATTTAGGATTCTTGACATTTTTTCAGAAAGCTGCTTAAGATTATCTCCTTAAAATGGCAGATTTTGCCTGCAAGTCAAGTAGAGGAGCAGAAACTGATATTTCATTAAGATACTAGGAGAGGCCTAAATGTATTTATGATCACCGAGACATTTGCAGGAAACAGAAACTTAGAACTGCCAAAAGTTTTAATAAAGGGCAAAAAACAAATCCCAAAATCCAACAGCATGGCTCAGATACTTCCTCTGCCAGAGATCTCTGCTTGTTACCATGCAGAGATACCTGTTCTGGGATTTTTTTCCCCTTCTTGTAAAAGCCCCAGCCTGAACTTCCTGACACAGGTCTGTGCTGCTCCCTCAGGTCCTGTCCCTGGTCACCAGAGAGATTGGTGTCTGAAACAAACTGAGTAACATTTCAGTAGAGCAGGATTTCCAAGATATTTCAGTACTTCCAAAGCTGTAGTGTACCAGGAGGGAGCACACTCCTGTTAAGGGATCCTGGGCTGCACCCAGAGCCCCAGGGCAGCAGGGGAGGGGGGATTCTGCCCCTCTGCTCCCTCTGCTGAGACCCCCCTGCAGGGCTGCATCCAGCCTGGGCCCAGCACAGGAAGGACAGGGAGCTGCTGGAGCCAGGCCAGAGCAGGGACACCAAGGCCATCAGAGGGATGGAGCAGCTCTGCTGGCAGGAAAGGCTGAGGGAATTGGGATTGTTCAGCCTGGAGAGGAGAAGGCTTTGGGGTGACCTCATTGTGGCCTTGCAGTGCCTGAAGGGAGCCCAGAGGAAAGATGGAGAGAGACTCTTGGCAAGGGCCTGGAGTGACAGGACAAGGAGGAATGGCTTCTCTCTGGCAGTGAGGAGGTTTAGATTGGATATGAGGAAGTAATTGTTCCCTGTGAGGGTGGTGAGGCCCTGGCACAGGTTCCCCCATTCCTGACAGTGTCCAAGGCCAGGTTGGATGTGGCTCTGAGCAACCTGGGGTAGTGGAAGGAATCCCTGCCCTTGGCAGTGGGCTTGGAACGAGATGGGCTTTGATGTCCCTTCCAACCCAAACCATTCTCTGATTCTATGATAGGAATTAATTTGCAAAAATAACAGGAGTTTATCAACAAGACCTGAACCTCTGTGAGGTAAATCACCATGGTAGCTGTGTCTTACCAGCAAAACCTTGAAGTGGATGAATCCATGTAGGTAAGGTATTTTGGTACTGTAAGGAGGTGGTGACTGATGGCGTTTTGTAGCACTGCTGGAGGGGTGAGTTCAGCAATGGATTTTTCTGTGAGCAGTTCAATGTGCTTGCTATGTAGAGCTGTCTCCATTTCTGTCCAGTGACTGAAGCCATGCAGAGCTGCCAAAATGCCCCTGCTGCAGCCTGTTTCCATGGAGTGGTAAATAAACATTGAGCTATCCCTGAGAGGAGCTGTACTGTGACAGAGCCCTGTGTGAAGATGTGTGACAATTTCCATCCTGAAATAAGTGATGTTTCTTTTCCTAAACAGGGATGAAACTGTAGGTCTGTTTTATATGTAAAGCAAACATTCATGCCAGTTTTGGATTTATTTTTCCCATGTTATGCAGCAGGATCATCATGGCTGAGGCCTTGGCATCACCAGTGTCTTCTGCAAGCCCAAACTGGACTTGTCTCAGTGTTTTTTTATGTTCAGTAGAGTTAGTATAAGATCCTCCTCTAAGGGAGGATCCCTTCCTAACTTTAGCCAGGGAAAAACATCTTTAGTCCTTTAGAGCTAAATATAACCTCCCAGAAAACCATCCTTTCAGTGATGGCTTAGTAAACATGTGGAAAAATACTCAGCACCAAAAAGGAAAGCACAGGAGGCAATAGTTTTAAATAGTTATTTGTATAGATTTGTTTATTATAAAGCAAGAATCAACATTTTAAAACTTAATTAGTGCTTGAGTGCATGCAAGATTATCTCCAGGTAACTCCACTGTCTCCACAAAGGATTTGGCCCCACATGTTCGCATGGTTGCTGAGGAAGCTGCTAGTTCATGATGAGAAAATGCAATTATTTGTTTACTTCTCTTACTTGGGGTGGGGGTTTGCATTCTTCTGGTTGGTTTTGTTCCTGTTGGTTTTTTTGGCATGGTAGTAGAGGACAGCTCTAGGATCATCCTTATATTTCAGTGGTTCCAAAAAGGACTTTGATTGAAGCACTAAACCTGGTACATCTTGCTAGCCAGCCCCTATTGCTTTCCATGGTGACTTTCACAGTGTTTGGGAGTCAGGTTGAGTTTTTCCCTTTGCCTCTTAAGAAAACCATTGAAGATGATCAGCTCACCCCAATTAAACCACATAAGGGCTTTGCCAATGCTGATGTATCTTGGTTTTGTCCCAGCCTCCTCCCTCCTGTTGCCTTCATGCACTGGGCACTTCTATTAATCACAAATTTCTGCTTGATGGCAGCAAGTCAGGTTGCATCCTACAGGTTAAACCTGTGTTGTTCTTTAGGACCAAGATCTTCAGCCACAGGGGGGGACTGGAGGTATACCCTGGTTCTGTTTGACCTTTGATAGATGAATAACTCCTCCTTGGCCAGGTGCTATGGTGAAAACCAGCCTATGGTTAATATATACCTTTCTTTCTATGAGACTGAGTCTTGCCCCACCACTCCCAAAGGTTGGGAAAGTGTGAAACATTTTCAGTATCTGCTTCTTTTAGTATCAGATGTCTAATTTGATTTGTATGTAAGTAGGAAAACTTTGAAGTGTGGTCGAAATACAAAGGGAAAAGTACTTCAAAGAAATGTAACATTTTAAGTGTATCTGATCCCTCAAGGTTTTTGAAGCTTTATCTTGAGATTATATATTCAGGGGAAGATTTATATGGAAATACTGAGGGTCATTAATGCATCCAAGCCTTTATAAGTGTTGGCCTTGAACTTTTCTGTGCTAGTTTTGCTTTCACATGGTGGCAGGCAAGAGGTCCTTCTCCCATCTGTCTGCACTGCCAGTGTCCCTGACACAACAAAAGTTAAGGTGGTCTCTGAGGGGGAAACCAAAGCAAAAACTGATACAGAGCGAGACTTGTTCAGTGCTGTTACCCCATGATCTGCAGAGATCTCTGGTATGGCTGAGCAAAACCACAGTGTGTGAACTCCCCAAACTTCTGATTTGCACTGGTCGCTCTACTGGAGTCCAAGGTGGTCCGTGGTGCTGGATTACAGGCTTCTAATAAATACTTTGAACTTTGGGAGAGTTCAGATCTTGGAGCTGAGCTTTGTTTTAGGGTTGGGCATCCACTCCTGTACAAACATGCCCAGCTGTGCTGGAGGAGAGTGGTTGTTGTTTTTCCTTTTGGCAGACGAGGATTCTGGCATTGAAGTTTTTAATTGCAGGAATTATATTAGCAGTTCCCAGTGCTCAAGGGGGGGTGTGTGTGTGTATGTGTGCAGGAGGAGCTAATTAGATGTGTATAAATAATGGGCTTGGGAGCTTTTAATCCTAGATGTATTGTTCCATCCTTGCTATCATCTCTTACAGTGGAACTGTGGAATGTAAGAAAACTATGAAGTTACACAAGAGCCACTTTTTCCCAATACAACTTTGAAATATCAGTGAGGTTACTTTTGGTCTTTCTATGTCATAAAAATATCTTTGAACTTATTCAGTGTTTTAATAAAAACATCTTAAAATATTATTAAACTTTTATATTGTTTTTGAAGGTTTCTTTTAATTAGATCTGTAGGTTGGGGGAACGGAAACAGTTAAGCAGTCTAGGATTTTTTTTTCTCTATCACAGACTTTAAAAAAGTCAGGTGATCTTGCTTCCCCATGCCTTCCTTTCCTTCTTTGCCTTACTGTATTTCATGTCAAATAAGGGCCTTTCTGTGTTCAAACTCTCAGGATATTCATAGATCACAAAACTTCCTTCAGCAACCATGTGCCTCAATAATGCTGTTCTTTCTTGATGAAAACTAATATCCCAGTGGAATGGCTCTGCTGGAAGACCTAGAGTTTTGAGAGTTTGTGGGGTAAAATTGGCTTTCCAGAAGAGTCTGTAAACCTGACTGGCTTAAACATGTGGCAGATACTTAATAATGGAGAGGGGTAGTTCAGCTCTTGCATGTGATGGTATTTCTACATTATTGTTGTTGTCGTGGGATTTAGCCACACCTAAGTTTGCTTCAGACTTGTTAACTTGGAGCATGGCCCCACTAGTGCTGTGTGCTAACCCATCCACCGCTGACCCTGTGCCTACAAAGAAAGTTTTGTGGCCCTTTGCTTCAATTAGATTGTTCTGGATGCCCAGACCAGGTGATTTATAGGTGTATTAACACTGAACTGCTGCAATTGCACTGTAAACTGCTCTTAAAAGTTAACTTCTCAATTTCAATGTGTTATAGCCCTGTATACTAAAGGCAGCCCACTATTGGTAAGGTCAGTAATAAACCACAGTTTACTGCTGTGTCTAAAGAAACAGGCATTTTTCATTGTTCTATATAATAATAATAATAAAATTTCATGTTTAGAATACCTGTAGTAAATAACTCCAGTCAAAGTACCTTGTTATCCCAGAGAAATCATTGTAGGTTTGCAGCAGCTGCAGTTCTGCCCCAGTTGAGTATCAGACATCTCTCAATGCAAGCATGTCTTAATTTTCTGAGTGCTAAGATTTGCCTTCATCTCATGAACTGCATCTTCCTCAGTTGCAAAGCCAGCATTTTCTGCTCATCTTGCTGAAGGGGTAAAGAGTGAGACATTCCCTTCTCCTACATATGCCCAGAGGCTTGGCCATGGGATGGAGAGTGGCTGCTCCCTTCCATCCCTAGACATTTTTCTCTTGCTGGGGAACCAGCAGAAAGAAGACACTTTGTTCTCTTCCAGCCTTTTTTTCCCCCCTGTTTCTCTCCTCTTCCTGCTGCAGGAGTAATAGGAGTGTGTAGGGCTGGGTCCAGTTGTATTTAAATCTCTGTTCCTGCAGAGGCCACAGCTCTGGGTGGCTGCTGATCTGCTTTCCTCTGCCTTGCAGGTGAAGCCCTCCTACCCTTCAGTATCAACCATGAATGTATTATCCTTACCTGTGTAGCCCTCCAGCCCACCCCAGCATTGTTTCCATTCCCCTAGCACTGATGTCTTTGTCCTGTGAGCTCCTCTGAACCCCAGGCACAGCTCAGCCCCTGCTTCACCAAGTTTTTTAGCCTTGGGTGATGCTTCTTGAAAGCTGCAGGGCACCAGGTCTGAAACCATCTTTCTGCAAGGGATGGTGTGGAAGTGTCAATCGTGCAAGAGGAGGAGAGATTGAGATGGGATGGAGAGGACATCTGTACCCTGAAGAACCATCTGTAGGCTTTCAGGAGAAAGGAATGAGCAGCAAAAGAGCTGAATATTCTTGTGTTCTGGCTGCTAAATTGGTTCTGTGCTGAGGATTAAAGCTGGCACAAGGGTGGGCAGGACACACAGCTCCCCACCAATGGTGTGGACAGCATGTGGTTCCTTAAAGCTGCACTGTAGTAGTAGTGGGGTTTTTGGGATTTGTTTGCTGGCTACTCACCAGTGCAGCATTCAGAAGAGAAAGGCCCTCTCTTAGAGCTGAGAGCACACAGCTTGTGTCCTTCATCTCTTGGCACTGGGACTTTGGTGTTGAAAAAGCAAGACAAAATCAACAGCACTCTGCTCCCTGGCTGAAAATAAAAAAGAATAAAAAAACTTTGCTTACTCCAGCATTGCTGAAATCCCTGGGGCTGTGCTTTCCCTAGGGATTGGAGAAGGGATGTGGGGAAGAGAAGTGGTTGAGAGAAAGTGTGAGAAGGGCAGCACTGGGTAAATGCCCAGTGTGCATGTGCCTCTTCTTCACCCTAACAACGAGTGCCTCTGGAGCTGCCCAGCCAGCACAGGCTGTGTCCCAGAGTAAGGAGAGGATGCTCCTGAGGGGATGAGGGAGTGCATCCCAGCAGAGCCACGCTGCCTGGGCCAGGAGGCATGCCACTGTTGTGCAGGTGGGCAGTGCCTTGCTCTGCAGGGTCTGTGCAGCTCTGGGTGGCTGTGGGATTGCACAATCTGCAGTTATCAAACCTCAGAGGTCACTGTTTGAGGAGAGCAAACACACTTTTTGGAGTGTTTTGCCTATGAGCCACTTGTCCCTTTTCAAAGCTGAGAACTAATGCAAAATTTGACGTCTGTGTTTTGAACCCACATCAAGTATTTCAGGAATGTCAAAGGTAGAACGTCCATTTTAATAGTGATTATAAAGTCCATGTGCTGCCTAAAGCAGTTTGTCTTGTTGTGGACTCTATCAGACTCCCAGATGTGCTACTTAAACAAAGGCTGTTGGCAAAGTTCCAGTGTGAGTTATTGGCAAAGAGCTTCAGTTTAGGAGAAGATTAAGATGTCCACAAGTTTTTGAGGAGAAAAAGAGAAAATTAGAGGGAAAGTTAGTCTACAACTTATTGGTTTTCACTTTTCCCTTATTTTTTTTCCATTGAAATTCAGTCCCATTCTATTATATGGCAAAGAAAGAGTCCTTAACCAAGTTAAATTTTACCCTGCTTCATTTTTAAAATGCTAGGAGAGTTGAGATAGTAAATAATGTTGTGGCAGTGGTGCAGTGGTGGTACTGGCAGCCTCAGGTTCTCAGAGATTGAGTCTTTGAAAAACAAAAGTATCCTCACACAAAATGTGTGTATCAGATATCACATTCTTGTTTCACATATTATTCCTGAAAGGTAAATCTTAACGCAGCAAAATCAGAGGCAGATAAAAGGGGAAGGAGGCAATATATACATAGATTTTCCACGTGTAACATCTGATGCTGCAAAATTACAAGGCATTGGATTTTTTGTTTTCTACAGACATGTATTAAAATCAGGCAAAATATTTTATTTATGGAGTTTTTTTTAATAAATAATATAAAAATAAATAAAAACTTTTTGTCGATATGGACTTTATGGCCCTCTACTTCTGCTTTGTGTGGTGTCAACTCTGAAAGTGTGAATCTGGAAACCCTTAGACCTGAAGGTCCAAAATTGAGAGCCAAATCCTTTCAAATCTGCACGTTTGTGAATCCAACCTTTGGATGTTGGTCATTGAAAGAAAGTGGCACGAGCTATGAAATGTGATCTGAATGTGTGACAGTGCTCAGGACTAGGTGGGTTTATAAGGTATTTTTAAGAACTACCTTTTGGCCCGTCACCCAACAGTTCACCTTTTGTTTTGTAGCCTGTGTGGCCACAATCTGTCAGTAACATGTTGCTGGGGAATGTGAGGCATTTCCTTGCTTGCATTAGCAGTCTTGGAGTCAGGGATGAATATCTCATTTGTTTTTCTAATCAGTGGGCCCAAGCAAAACAAGTGAGAAAATAATGTATTGGTTCTCAGGCTTTGTGAGGTGAGAAGTTGAAGACTATTAAATAGTTAACCAGTAAGACAGGAACAGCCTGAAGTGGTCCGTGGGGGGTGATTTTTGTTTTGTTTTTTTTTACAAGGCTTCATTTGACCTTGGATTGCTTGAGACAAGAGTGAAAGTGAGTCTGAGGAGGGTGTGCAGACAGGAATTAGCATCACACAGCTGCTGTGCAGGTGAGGAGCTGCCTCCGTGTCACCCAGCACAGAGCCCGCAAAACAACATCACCAGTCAGTGTAAAACCCGGGTTTTGAAATTTCCTTTCAATTGCAACAACAAAAGAGCTGCTGGAGTAGGGTAGCCGAGATAAGCAGCCAGAATGATTTCAGTGTTGGAGACCCAAATAAAGGGTTTGTTTTGTAACTGGATATGAATCTAAGCCATAAACCTTGACTCAGAGACTTCAGGTGTTTACATAAGCTGTTTGCTGTGTATGCATCTCTGTCAAAGGATCTCAAGGATGCTTATCTTGTCGAGGCTGAGCTCTTGATTTATGACCAGAGTGTCTAAAAAATCTTAAGGCAAAGTGACTCAGCTGGTTTGTAGTAAAAGTTGTGTGATTTGAGGTAAGTTTTTCCCAGGTATAAACATTTACATTTTGGAAGGGCTTCTGTGTTTTTTTGCTCTTAAAGTACTTGAAAGTAATTTCTACAGCTTGAAACCTTTTATCTCGAGACGAGACTTTTCTTATGTGCTGTGGGATGGGCTTTTATCCTCAGTGTGCTCCCATTCATTTTTATCAGTTAAAGGAAATAAATAACGTTTGTTGTATAATAAAGAAATAATGAAATTCAGGGAACAAAGAAAGGATCTAGACTTAAGGAACAAAGGGACATTTGTTGCTTTTTTTGTAGTCCTGCGTAATAGGAGAGCAGTGTTGCTTTGATGTCATTGACTACAGCTCAGCAAATTCAAACAGAATTTTATTTATAAAAATAAATAGACATTATCAGTTTAAAGTAAGCCTTTGCCAACATTTGGGTTGTTTTTATTCAAAATAATGTTATGAATACACCTGGCTCCACATGATGACCTTGGAAAAGAGGGACAGTGTCTGAATTAATTGGCAAAAAGCGTATCTGGGACCTTACTAGATTACCATCCCTGCCTCAAACTAAGATATTTGTCTATACCATTCCCACTGAGGTATTTCCAGCATTTCCTAATTTGACTTTTTAAATTTAATTTGTTGTTTTATTTCAAAACACCAGAGCAATGTATTCAACTAGAATCCATTTTCTTTTTTAGTTTCTTCTCCAGGCCTGGAAGGAATGAAATGGAGTCTTCATTTACATTAGAAGAAATGTTAATGACTCCAAGTGTAAATTACCCGAATATATTCATTAGTAAGTGTTAAACTGCTACTGACTGGTGGCACTGTCGTTGATCATCTTCAAAACATCCCATGAGTAACTGTGCCAGGGATTTGGATTGAATTCATTTGAAACTGTTTGCAATTGTGATTGAAATGTATTTTGTAAATAAGTCTCTGTGTGTTTATGTTTCTCTTCTGGCCTGCCAGAAAAAGCAGAAATAGATGTGTCTGAAATGGCATTTTTCTTCATGAAATAGAGCTTTATTTTGTAAAAGTTAATTGCTGGAGATGTATTCTTTTAGTGCAGTGAGTCAAGAGAGATGAATTCAGAAGTTGCTTTAGACCTCTCATGCAGTCACCTTGTACGTGTAGGACTGAGAATGCAAGACATGGATTTTGACAGCATTTAGGGTCTTACTTTTGCAGTGGAACAGGTTCTTTCCCCCCACTCTCCCCAGAAAAGATGACTGCAACTTCTTAGCTTTTTCATTTTACTTTTGTGGTAGGCTGCTCTGGGGTGACAGCCAGCTCTTGGGGGTCCTCATACTCTCAACAGCTCTAGAAACAAACCCTAATCAAGGTTTTTAATTTCTGTGTATCAGAATTTCCTGGCTTAAGCACTGTTGTGTGTGAATGGGAGAGCTGGGAAACTTAAGTCATCCATCTTATTGCATCATGTCATAAAAATAATCTGTAGCTGATGCTTTATTTCCCAACACTGAGCATTTGCAGCCCATGTGCACAAAGAGGAAGGTGAGTGGGACAAAAGGCCAGCCCTCCCTTCCTCAGTGGTGACATCCAGGGCACAGTGTGTCCTCTGGGCCTTCAGACCTGCCAGCAGGCAGCTGATAGCCTTTAACTCGGTGAACCTCTGGGCTTTAAAGCGTGGTGTGTTTTGCAGGTGGAGATCCAGAATGAGACCACCCCCAAAATAACAAAAAAATGGGCTTGAAGATGTTGCCCCTCGATGCCTCTGTGTGTGCTATTTGAGCTAGGAAAGAGGCAACAGCCTCTGGGTGGGAAAATTATAATTTCCTACATATGTAAAATGCTTAAGCACTTTTTTTTTCCTTCTTTTTTGAAGTCTGCCATCTTAATTAAATAGGAGATTTTTGAAATCCATATCCAGGCAGCTTTTCTGTTTGCATCCAACAGACTGCACTTCCATTCACAGAGCCCCTTGTTGGGTTTTTTTTCCAGCTTTCCTTGTGTTTATTTGCAGGGCAGCGTTTTGTTTTCTCTGTAAGCCGTTTGGAATACGTCTTCACCCGTGCTGTAGCCAGAGGGTTTGTATGTCATTCAAAAATAAAAATAAAAAATCTCCACCTACTGAAAAGTGAACAGCACAGCCCTAGCAACCGGCTGGTGCGTTTCAACCAGAGGAAGGGACATTAAACAAGTAAGACCACATTATGTCTTCTCTGTTACAGCCAGGGATGTGGTAGAAATGCCAGCCAGTGATAAGATTAATCACAAAAGATAGTGGAGAGAGCTGCATTTGTATTTTATTTTTGGGTTTTTTTAATGGTGGGTTGTAAATACAGGCTTGACGAAGCGATGCTTGTTCTTGTCGGCATGAGCAAGGTACTCAGCTGGGAGCTCTAAAAGGGGGCTCTGCCTCTGTACAAGCAGCCCCCCACACCCCACCTGGCACTGGTTGTGCACACAGGAAGGTAAGTGTTGTCATTTTCTTGGAAAGCAAGAGAAAACTTATTTTAAATTGTCTGTCAGGCAGGGCACTGGGAGTACTTTCCTCTCAGGTGTGTTGTCAGTGACGTTATGCCAGGGGTGGATTTCATGCATCTGCCTCCCTGTCTCCTGTGTGGACCTTGATATCTCGTTCATCTGCCATGCCATAGATCCATCTGTGTTAAAATGATGATTTTCCCCTTCCTGCTTTTGTCGATAAAGGGAATTTAAACTGCTTGTCATCATTAGCTATGTATATTTTCCTAAGGAGCTCCACTGTACTCCTCCAGGATGGATTTTTGTTCATGTTACCTGTGTGGTTTTCCTTAATCACTGCCAAGAAAAAACCCCAAAGCCTTGAGTTTTCTCTCAGGTTATTTGTATTAGACCAAAGCCATAAAGAGGAAAGAGTGGAACATACATATTGGAAAAGCTCTGCTGGATCAGTGGCCAGCTGAGGCTTCTCTCAAAGTTTGTGAAGTCAAAGTGTGCCCTTCAGGAGGCACAGGGATTAATCCACTGGTGTTTTACTGTTGCCCCCTTTCCTGTAGTCCACAAAGGGCTGTTGATTGCTGATTTGTGTTTCTTTGGCTTGCTCTGCACCTACCCTTTCCATCCTTTCCTCCTGGGTTTTGTTGTCTTTTCTGGTTCCATGCAGTTTGGTCCTTTGCTCCCCTGCTGTATGAGGTCCTCTTGCCCTCTGCCCACCCCTCCCTGCATGCTGATGATAGTTGTGCAAAGACCAAGAACAATTCTATGCTTTTTTCTAGGGAAGGATACTTCCAATATTATTTTTGTATCACAGCAATTTTACTTCCTGACTGCTGGATGTGCTGCACTGTGCTGGGAAGGTGGCCAGAGCAGGATGTGCTGTTCCAAACTAGTTTTCAATGACCACTTTTAGGACCAAATAACCAGGGAAATGGGATTTTGTTGTGTCATCCCCAGCTGTTCAGCTTGGGGGCTTTTTGTTCTTTTTGATTTCACCTCTCCAAGTTTCTCAGCTGTGGGCTTGGTCAGGCTGCTAACAGATGGTCTATGAATGGTGGAAGAGTTTTTAGAGGTCTGTGTGTTTGCAGGGTCTTGCTTCAGTAAGTTTTAACTTAAAATTTCTCCCTGCTGCTCTCAGCAGTGCAGCTCCTTTGGGAGTAGCAGTGGAGGCAGCTCTGTGCAAAGCAACGTGCCTTTCCTTAGAGGCAGAGCCAGGGAACCTGGAAGTCTCTTGGATGCTGTTGCTATCACTGTCTGCTCCCATCAGTAGAGCTGCCTTAGGGATTTCTGACAACCATGGACAAACCCCTTGTTTATAAAAGCAAGGAATGCTTTTTGCAAACATGAGGGTTGGTTGTACCTGGAAGAAGTGCAAGGATGGTGATTTTTCTGTGCCTACAAGCCATGGCTACATTGTGCAAGTACAAATTAGCAGTTCCTTGTCCCCAGTTCATGCATTTTGTAGCCAGAAGGTGAGAATCAAGGGGTGCAATTTGAACAAATGTGGTTAGGGAGCACTCTGTTCCTTTTTTGTGTTTTTAGCCTACATAGGCTTTTCCTACCAGCTCCAGGACTGTGTTTAATGCTTGCTCATGGGCTGCACTGATCTTGCTGATGCTGAGGTGGGAAGGCACCACTGGAGGTCTCCAGCCCAGCTCCTGCCCAAAGCAGGGATGCCCAGGACAGGCTGTGCCATGCAGGGTCCAGTTGGGAAGTGAGTAGCTCCAAGATTGGAGACAATAAAAAGGCAACCCTCTCTATTACTTGCCATCCTTGTAGTAAAAAGACTTAAAAATATATATTTATTTTTATTTAGGCTTTTTTTTTCCTCCCCCCTCTTTAATTCTAAGGTGCACTTCTCTGTGTTTTTATACATGCCCATTTCCTCTTGCCACAACATGGGCATCACTGAGAATAGCCTGACTCTGTCTTCTTTACTTGCCCCATGAGGTGTTTCTGCACTTTGAAAAGCTCATGTGCACTTCTGATTCCCAAACCTTGATTGGTTTCTGTGGGTTTGTGGTTGCTTTCTGCTCTTGGTCTTTTTCCACTTAGAGCTGTGAGGAATCAGTGTTTTGCCTGGGGCTGTAGAAGCCCCAGGCTTTCTCATGTGTTCTTTGCCCTTTGAGGGAAATCCACAGCAGATTGTTCACACTCTGCCTTCATAGACACCCATATTTGAGCGGGACCTGATATCAGAGCCAGGAAATCTTAAGCAGTTAAAAAAAGGGACTGTCTTCAGTGTTTTCCAAGTGAATGTGCGTGCAAAAGCTGCATTTTCTGCTTATTTTTATCAGATGTGGAGGCACCGAACCAGTTGTCTTGTAGGATCTGCATATTCTGGCAGGTCTTATACTGATTGGAGCTGAATGTTTACATTGTGTTTAAAACTGGGGGCTTCCTCCTTGAAGGCTGAAAGTCTTTAGTTACAATGCTACTGCATTTTTTAAGATTTGCAACATCTTCACTTACAGGTATTTTGACTGTTTAAAGTTCTCTTGGTTTTTCTGATTCTGACAAACCATGTAATAAAACCAGGCATTTGCCAAAAGCGCAGCAGTCTTTGTGCTGTTGCTCAAAGGTTACCTTAGGGTTTGGACCTACTTCATGTAATAAAAATGTTGTGGAAGATGAAATCTTTGTTGGCATTTTAAGGATAACATTTCAACAAGCTGGCTGGCAGCCTCCAATAAGAGCTACTTTCCAGCTGGGTCAGACCAATAAGGTGACTTGTAGGAGGGAAAAATCAGTTTATAACAGGGATTTTTTGTTTAGATTTGTTTTTAGTAGATGCTTTTGCAGGACTTATGCCAGAGATATGGTGAACTGCTTTCTTAATTGCTCATGTTGGGGCAAATGTCAGCAGTGGTGCGGCCTAATACAAAAACCAAATGGCAGGGCATGCAAAGGTTAAAGCGAGTTTTCCTTCCTGGTGTTTGTTTAGCTTTGTTCCCTAGCTGTATTTATAGCAGAAGCAGTCTCATGTGTATTAGATTAAAGCCAAGGGAATCTGGGTGGTGTTGGTGGTTTATGTGTCCATTGTGGTGGGCTGGAAGGATTGGAGATGCTTCTGACCCCTGCAGCTCCACTTCAGCCAAGTTCCTAAACTCCTGCTTAAATTAACTTGTAGCCCATCAGGATTCCTGGTTTACTAGCTCACCTACATGCAGCATGCTGGGCAGGCTTGCTTTTCCAGCCTGCTGGAAATATTCCTTTGGGAACCACTTCTGGCTTGTAGAAGTGTGAGAGTGAGATCACGTTGCATTGTAACGATGTGAACCTGCTATACTCAGAGCAGGGATAGTCCATACACACACACTACATCCAGTGGCCCTGGGCATCTGAGAGATCCTGCCTGTAGGCAGACAGTTCCATGGCAGGAAATTCTCGATTCTCAGATATCCAAAAATCTCAAACAAGTGGTCAGACGTATCTTCTTCTATTTCCTGGGGAGAAAATTATAGCAGACACACATATGGTTTACTACTGAGTGGCAGCTCCCTTTTAGTGATGGAAGGCCTGTGTCTTCTCTCTGAGCTTCATGGAAGTGCCATGTGGGATTTCAGAGGCATTCTGTGGGATGCCCAGTCAGTGGCATGGACCTGTGGGCAGAGCAGGCCATGGGCCACTAGAAACTGGGTCAGCAGGTAAGTGCTTTGATTCCTCCATCTCAGTCCATGTCTCGTGGTGAATACCTCTGGGTTTTATTGTGGTCAACAAATCTTTCTGATCTGACAACAATGATGCCTGAATTCAGAGAACACACAGTGAAATTAAATTCTCTTTTGCAGATTAAATTGCAGACTTGAGGCTCTGGACCAACTCCCACCATCGGCGTTTTACTCCTCCTTAGGGTGTAGCTGGTGATTTGTTCCTGAGAAGAGAGAAGATGATGAGTGATGCAAGTGACATGCTCGCTGCAGCCCTGGAGCAGATGGATGGCATTATAGCAGGTAAACACCTGGGACAGGTGTTTTATTTGGCTTTTTGGGTCCTCCTTTCTCCCACTGGGAGGACAGAGTTCCAGGTGGAGAAGGGAACATGCTGGGAATTGCTTTCGGTGCCTTCCATTATAGCTTAGAGTTAAACAAATAACTGGAGTGGAGGGATTGCACAGACTCCCACAGGCTCGGTGTCTTGGATTTTCTCCTATCCTCTCTCAAAGGGCTGCTGGAAGTGGCTGAGTTCAGCTCCTGCATGGAGCACCAGGAGAGTCAAAGACAAAAGTGGCTAGTCTGAACTTCCCTCGGCTTGGAAGAGTTAAAGCATTAATTGAATTTTCCATTTTATTTTTTTTTTCCCAAAATTGTAATGCCTTAGGTCTAAATGTTTGGTTTGGAACTGCCTTGAATGTTTGAATTTTTTATAAGTACCTGTAAATTGTAAGTTGCCCAGTGAGAGACATCACAAAGAATACAACCTCTGCTTTTAACCTGAGTATAGTGAGTTTGAAAATAATATACCCAACACATAGGAGGGAAAGATTAAGAAGTCAATAGTCAAAAATATCCTCACAAGTATAGCAACACAGTTATAAAATTTTTAGTAGTTCCACTTAAACAGTTTTCCTTAGGGAAAAAAATAATCATACAGTGTGTGCTTTGTTTGAACAATGACTCTTCTCTGCCTAAAGTTACTAAGGACACGTAGCAAGAGGATGTAAAGAGGATTCAATTTGATCATGATGATCTCCAAAAATACATGTAAGCTGTGACTTCAGTAATTTCCATAAGTAGACACTGGTACTTGGATCCGATCATGTGTTTGTGTTTCCAAGAGCCCGAGTTGGTTATGGCAGGATGAGGTTTAATATAAAAACAAAATGTGGTGTTGGAAGATTTAAGTCACCAGAGACTTCATTTACCCATGTGTGTGAATAGATCTGTAAAGGAATATAACAAGGGGATATCAGCTCCTGTGCTGTTGAGGTTATTTTTCTCTTTATTATTTTCATTGGGAATTTAGCAGAATACTTGGATTTTTGTGGCTTGCCAGATGGGGTGAATGAAAGTTCATGGAAGTGCATATATGGCATATCCTTGTAGCTTCTAAAAGTTGACAGCACAAATGAAGGTCTGTCATGAACACGTCTCGTTGTGCCGAGGTATTACAGAATTAAGGTCACAAATCAGTGTACTGGAATTACAGTTGGAATTAGCTAGGTTGGCTTAAATCAACCTTAATCCTAAATTCATAGTTTCCTTTCTTACTTAATATATAGCAACTTCTAATGTAGGTCAAATATGCATCCTGTGAGTTTATGCAAATGAGAGATTTTTCTCTTTATTAACATGCAAATGTCAGTGCTACTATGTCAAATTGCTGGGTTTTAAATTTATTCCCATGCAGAAGCGATTTGGTCTTTTAATTTATCTTTATTATTATTTTAAAAAATTTCCGGCACCTTGGAGCAGCATAACATATTCCTGCATGGAAAATGCAGGGCATGGTTTCCACTGGACACCATCACCGGAATGTGACTTGGATCATTCAGTGCAGGGTGACTCAGGGCATTGGCAGGGAATGTTCCATCTTTGGCAGCACCTTCTGCCTTGGGAATTCATCCCAGGGAGCAGGAGCCCAGCCCATGCCTCAACCCCACGGGCAGGTTTGTGGTGTTCCCATTCCCTGAGGACCAGCCCACCTCATTCCTGCTGGAGTTTCCCTCCCCAAACACCAGCGCTGAGTTTGGTTGGGATAAACCCTGCCAGGAACAACCGCCACCCTTTCCCAGCCTCGGGGTGCACCCAACCCTCCTCCCGTCCCTGACCCCGTGCCATTTTGCTCCCTGCAGGTTCCAAGGCTCTGGAATACTCCAATGGCATCTTTGACTGCCAGTCCCCCACGTCTCCATTCATGGGGGGCCTGCGGGCGCTGCACCTCGTGGAGGACTTGCGGGGCTTGCTGGAGATGATGGAAGCGGATGAGAGAGAGGGGCTGCGCTGCCAGGTCCCAGACTCCACGGCAGAGGCTCTCATCGAATGGCTCCAAAGTCAAATGGTACAGTCTCACCTTGTCTCACCTCTACCAGCCTCATTTTGGGTGTTGGCTAGACTGGCTCTGTTTCACACAACTGTTTATAAAGCTTAGAGTGGGTATCAGGGAAGAGATTTTGGGTTGGAGGTACTGCTGTGGAGTCTTGGAAAAGCTGTTGCTCAAATACCTTGTGTGGTGGGTTGGCCTTTGCTGTCTTTGATGTACCAGTGTGCCTCAATCGAGGGAGCAAACAATAATTGGTAACTGCAGTTTCATCTCAGAGGGCTGGGGAAAGACTTTTTTTTAAGAATCAGATACTTAAGTGGGGGAAAAGAGTTATTTTGAATACTTTTCAGTAAAAAGCATTTTTGGCAGCATTTTTTTCTGTGGGGGATCAGTGTTATTACTGAGCTTCCTTACCTGATTTATAACATAAGGGAGTGGTGTAATCTTTGCATCCATTTAATCTGGATACCAAACCAAACTTTAATTTTCTGTGTTTGTGAATCGGCCAGTTTTTGTCACCTTACTTTAAAAATACACAGAAATAGAACTGACAAGCCAGTTCTTTTCCCAAGACTTGGTTTTCCGAAAAAATCAAAGATTATCCAAGTGTAGGTTACCCAAAGACTGCTCTGGGAAGTAAAATGTTGTATTTACCAAAAGGTGAGTTAAAACAGCATCGTTTTTTGAAGAAGCTGCTGTGTTTGCCTCCAGATGCCCTGTGACTGGTAACTTCCAAGCAGAGCCAAGGAAAAGTCCTTGTGCTCGTGGTGTGTGGCAGGGTTTGTGTTGTGGAGTCTCAGCTCTGTGCAGGTTTTGGGGAAGCGCCAGCAGCAGAGGTCAGGAGTTGCTCCCAGAGGCCACACTTCAGTTTTGAGTCCAGCCTCACCACAGCTGTCACAGTGACAGTGGTGGGTGGGCACTTCAGCATTTCTGTCAAATCCACCCTGCAGCCATGGCCAGGTCCTGCTGTGTCACACACTGGGTGTTGGCCAAGGTGACACCATGCTGCTGAAATTGGGGTGCCAGCCCTGGTGAAGCCTGGGGCTGCTGCAGGACTGGGGTGGCTCTGTGTTCCCTGTGCCCCATGTGCTGCTGCTGTTTGGACACAGGCCACCATCACCTGCTCCCTTCCCAGGATGGGCACTGCAGCCCCTGGGAAGGCCTCAGTCTCCCTGGAGTCATGGCTGGTCTCACAGAAAGCATTTTTATCTGGACAAGTGGATTGATCTCAGTGCTCAGTCACAGCCCAGAGGAGGGCTGGATGCAGGGCTCCATTGTCTGCGGCTGGAGCTGGGCAACCCTTTGTGCCATCTGCTGTCATGGGGGCTGAGCACAGCAATGCAGGGACAGATGGGCACCTTGCACTTGCCACTGTAGCCCTTGAAGAAAGATCTGAGGGGAGAGCTTTATTTTTCCTTCTTTTAAATCTTTGCTTTGAACTACTCATTTGGAAATGCTTGAAACTTAATGAAGCACGTGGGAGCCCTCCCACTGCCTCCAGTGGGATTTGGATCTCACCCCCACTGTCAAAGTGTGGCAGCCAACGCTGAAATCAGGAGGAGGAGACAGAAGTGACATTGAAGTCAGGTCTTTAAAACAGGCAGAGTTCCTGCTAACATCAGCATTCCCTGCCTGTGTAACATACAGCTGTGAACATCGCTGTAACTACTCACTGCTCTCTGTGGCCATAACAGGTTTCATGCAACTATGGCCTTGATAAACAAAAAAATATGCCAGACAAACAGTCTTGGAAACTGTACTCACCCATGGTGTTCACAGTCATCTGTAGGCTATGTTTAGTGGTGCTGATCCTCTGCAGGTTATTCTGGAGTAAAGGGGCCCATGGCTGAGGCTGCAGTGCCTGCTGAGATTAATGAGGTGGAGACGACTCATTGCCCCTTGTGATGGCAGATGTGTGATTTTGGGGTGCCTGGCTGGAATGGGGTCTGGAATGGGGCTCTTCAGACCTGCACAACGTGGGTCACCTAATGGCAGTGAGACAGCAGTGGGTTTTTATTGCACCCATGGGCTCAGTAGGAGAGGAAGGGCTCTGTTGTGCCATTCAGTTTAGTACCTCCCAACCACTGGAAAAGATGTGCAGGGGTTGTGAGAACCAAAGATTGCAGAAAATTGCTATTCCATCTATGCCTCAAGTACTCTTTATCCTGCCTCAAATTATTACTCTGTATTCTGTCATCCTTAAAGCCCCTTGTAGGAAAACCTTAACATTCCACTTACAGTGTGCTACAGCTACAAGATTTGCAGGTGTCACTGGTGTCACCAGTCCCTCTCTGAGCAGAGAAGTGTCACATGAAGTGCCTGGGCAATTTGCAGGAAAATGTTTTTTTTTTAACTATGCCCCTCCTTACAGAGAAGGGCAGACACCTTCTTTGTTTGAAACTGGTTTAATCCTCCATGCATGAAGTTGTATCCCCTAGGACTCTGGTGTGTGACATCCCATGTGGGGCTGTAAGCAAACCTCCTGTGTCTCAGAGGAAAACAAAAATAGTGTTTGCTGCTGCCAGACAGTGTGTCACAGGAGAAAAATCCTCCCCTGGCTCCTGCAGCCAAGCCACTGGTGCCCACGTTGGGAAAAGAGGATGACAGCAGTCACCCAAAGTTTCTGTAAAACAGGGCAGAGCATTCAGTCCTGCCATGCCAGAATGGGCTGCCATGTGTCCTTGATCCTCTTTCTTTCTGCTCCTCTCAGTGTGTGTGTGCAAAAAGGGCCAGTGAATTAAAACACCTTGTATTTTGTTTTTTAATGGGTGGGTGCCAGATGGCCACGTGACACCAGAGCACACGTACGGCACCCGGACATCTGGCACTGCTCTTCTAACAGAATCCATCATGTGGTCCCCAAGGGGAGCTGGGAAAAGTTGTACATGCAGCTCTCTGCTGCACAGAGAGGTCAGTTTGACTGTAACATGTCACTGCAGCTCAAAACTGATCTCTGCTGCTGAAACCCTGCCCACGTCTCCATGTGCAAATCGTGAATGTCATGGGTGAATCTACAGACGAGGCTGTTTGTTCCAAGTCTGGAAAGGGGCTGAGACCTTTCTGAACTCAAACATGTTTGGACTCCATGATTTCACTGGGAACCAGACCTGAAATCCATAGCCAGGTCATAACTATTCCAAAGTTCTGGAGTTTTTTTCAGAATACTCATCAGCAGAAATGCTTAGTGTATTTCAGTGTACGCCTTAATAAGGCATGTGCTGTACTCTGTGAAAATGGAGCTTCTGGCTTCAGTACAGGCAGTGTGTGAGTAATCTCTAACATCAGCACCAGTAGCAAAACCATTTTAAACAAAATTCCACATTTTGCAAGACCAAGGCAGCCCTGTTGTGTCCAGCTGGAAGCTGATAGATCCATCTCTTGAAGAGTAATTCTTGCAAACCTTGCTCCCAGCCATGAGTGTTGCTCCAGTTTTTCCTCAGTTGAAACAAACAAGAGACAGTTTTCCTTCTGGTTACTACTTTTCTTGGAAGTGGTTGGGGGTTTTTTTTGCATTCTTTAGAAAATACGTCTTATGCAACAACCTTCCCAGAAAGAATAAACCAACTGTGTCTTGTTAAAAACAAGAGTGAAGGGTAGGAGTGGGTGGACAGTGCCTTCCTACACTTCAGAGCCATTTTCCCCATGCTCCTCATCTGAACTTGTGTTTGTGGGTCCTGGTGTGTGCCTTCTCCTCTTTAAAGGGTGTGCCCCTGAAGTGAAAGAGCCAGGATAACATAATATTTTTTCTTTAAAAACCACAGCAAGTGCAGTCACTTTGGAAGTGACTTGCTGAATTTAAATATATATATATTATAAGGCATATTTTAATAATTATTTTCACTCCATAAGTGAATTTCTGAAATTGACTTTAGGATCAAGCAAAACTTTATGGCCTCTAAAAGTTTCTTGAATCATATAGAATCACAGAATCATTAAGGTTGGAAAAGACCTTCAAGATCATCATCAAGTCCAACCACAGAAGATTTTCAGCTCATCTCAGGGTGATGGCTGAGCTGAGGTATCCACTGTGGCTCGTGCAATCCAGTGTGTTGCTGCTGCCTCACAGACCGGCTTCAGATTTGGATATTTTTTCTTTAAGGTGATTCTTCCAGAGGGTAGCTGGGGGTAATGAGAGTTAATATGAGGGGAGGGGAGTTCTTTCAGAGAGAAATTTTCCTTGCTGGCTAGTCATAGAGATGTGCTGACCTATTTGGACAAGAGGGTGATTCCCAAGTGGAGAAAGTGGTTTGGTTTACCAGAAATCGCCTCTTACTTGTGGGAAAAAAAAAAAAATCTTGTTTCCAATCCCAAGTTTGTTGTTTGATTATCCTGGTGTGGGTGTACAGTGCAGTCATTTGATGCAGCTTCTGCTTATGTTGAGTTTAGGTATCAAAAGGTCCTATGCTAATGTGTAGCACCAGGGTGTTAACAACAAACAGTTTGAGATCTCTCCTCAAGTTGCAGTATGAAAGGAATCTTGTGATACTGTGTCAGCTTGTCATCATCCCCTCCCTACTGGCAATGCCTTTTGTCCATGAGAGATCCACCTCCCAAAGTTCTGGAAACACAGGACCCTGCTCCTTGCCAAAGGTGATCATCCAGATTGGTGTGTTTTTAACACTGGAAGATAATAGGGGCTCGTTTATGGTACACCTTGGCGTGGTATCTTTGTGCATCGGGAATGAGTTCTTTGTCAGTAAGAACAACCCATCAAAAATCACCATTCCCACTCCAAAATGAATCAGTTTGGCTTAAAAATGACAGTTTCTGCTCATTGTTTGCTCTCCTGATTTCCTGAGTTATTCAGCATTCATGGTTTTGAGATTTTTCTCTGTCAATGGTAGTCGTAGACATTTCATTATAATAATAAAACTGATTTTTGTGATAATCACAGGACTCTCAGAGCTGGGCTCTGTGGTCAATAATACTAAGAATTTGTCATGTTGCTGCTGGTAGTGGGTCAATTGAAACTTGAATCCAAGGACGGAGGTTGGTTGTTACTGTTGCTTGGTACATCATTGTAAAGTGTGACACAGACTTGGGACAAGCCACTTGTGAGACCTGGGACAGCTGAGTCAACTTTTTCTTCCGTTTTTTCTTGGCGTCTACAACCGAATTAATTACATGTGCTCCTGAGGCTTTTACAATTGCTAGGAAAACCCCTCCTGTTTACTTTGTGGTCAGGTGAAGGGGTGGAAATTGCTCTTTTCTCCTGTGTTGTTGGGTCGGATGCTTTCCGAGAGGGTCCGGAGGAGGGGGCTGCGCTGGTGACAAGGGAGGAGATGGCCGGGTGACACCTGCGCGGGGCCGTCCTTGCTCCCGGTCAGGTTTGTGCTGCTCTGCCCCTCCCTGCCTGCATCCTCCTCCTGTGTGTGCCGGGTTGGAGGAGTTTCGTGCCGGGCTTTGATGTGTTAATTCCCCAGAGCTGCTTGCTCCGCCTGAGGAGCGCTGCTACTTCCTACGTCTCCCACTCCGCTCGCCTCCATCCTCGGCTGGGCGAGGGGACCTGCTGTCACTTAACCTCGGCTCAGAGGAGCCCGGAGCCCTCAGCCTCGGCTCCTGGCGTCCGTGAATGCATGAAAACAGTCATGACCAGCATGGAGTATAGCTGGGACATTCACGGGCACTGCGTCTGGCTAAATAAGGTAAGGAGATCTCTGCTTGTGCTGGCTCCTGCATTTCTCCCGGTGACAAGCCATAGCTGGGCAACGCTGGGAATGAGCCTCTCATCCTTCTCCTGTACCAGGCACCAGCTGGGCTGCTGTTGAGGAAACGGAATATTGTGGAAAGGTTGCGTCTTCCCTGTTCAGCAGTGTGTTATTTATGCTTACAAAATGTTTCAGGTAAATGCCTGAGTGAAGGGCTGTGTTCCGCTGCTTTTCTTTCAGAATTCACTTTTATTGTGGTGAAGTCTTTAAAATATAATGTGGGGGGCTCTGAGTGGGTTTGTGGTTGTTTTTATTTTTCCCCTTGTCATTCTCTGCAGAGGAAGTAACCTGTAAACTTTAGGAAAAGCTTAGCAGCAGGTCTGCAGTATGTGGAACAGGCTGCAAATATTCCGAGCAGGGAAGCGGGAAACGCAGGAGAGGCTGGTTTGGGAGGGCAGAGGTGGGCTCCCACATAAGCTTGTTACACACCAGCTCAGACAGTATGACCAGTATGGATTTGGGATGGGATTGATGCTGACAGAGAGTAAAGCTGTTATGGGTCTGTATCACATGTGGTGGATACTTGGTTTGGGAAATCCAGAGGCTCTGCCTAAGGCACACCAGGTGATGCTGAGGTAGCTGGGGCCGGAGGAACCCTCTTGCAAGGGACTCTGAAGCTGAGGGAACAAGCAGAACAGCAGCAGCTTTGTTTAACTGAGCATAGGTAATGTGTATTGTAATGATCTGAACCAGTAAGCATGTTGATGAGCACTAATTTAACTCCAGATGGTCAGGAAAGAGGTGTTGGGAAAGGCTCACTTGCCCAACTGTTGACTGTGGTGGTCAAAACAGTCAGTGCAATCTGCTGTACAGGGAAATGATGCTGTGGAGTGGCAGCTCCTTCAATACAAACCAAACTGCACATACAGCAAGAGCAGTGTGATTTCTGCTGCTTACTTCATCTCCAAAGCAGAAGAGAAAATTAAGGAAAATGAGGGTATCAGCTGTGATAGGCTAAAAATGAGGTTTATTTTTGAAAGGAGAATTCATCAAGTGAGAGGAAATGGATTTTTTTATTATTATTAGGAGGTTTAAACCAGCAGCCACTAGAAACGTTCCTGCGGTTGGGAATGCTAGTTCACTTCCAGGGAAAAGGGATTAAAGACCAAAGGCAGGCAAGCTGTGAAAGTTTGGTGATGCATCTACTTACTACAGGAATAATTCCCTCCAGAGCAGCATGGATTTTTACACTTAGATGATTACAGACAAAGCTTTACACACGTGTTTATCAGATTAGCTGTGGATTGATCTTGCAGAGTTTATAAGTGCACTGGGTCTGATCTTACAAGGCATTTTAAGTAAATGCTTGACCTCAAACTTCTGTGAAGCCTCAGTGGCATTGTGACAACTGTTCTTTTGTTTTGAGGATTCAAATGGGTATTGGTAAATCTGCATTCTCTTCCCATATAGTGTTTTGCAGTTAATCACTAACACTGAAAACACAAGCAGAATCTAGCTGCTTAATTGAAGATGGATTTTAAGTTGCTGATGAAAAGAGCCTTCTTTGGGAAATGGAAAACCTTTCTTAGACAGCTAGTAAAGTATGTTAATCCTTTATTGATTTAAATGATACAAATTTGATCCAGAACTACCAAATGCCCTAAATATGCTTGCAGTTGCTGTTCAATCAGATTTTTGCTTTTCTTTTTTGCTTCTCTTACTGTTTTATTTCTTTCCTTCCCCCCCAAAGCAGAGCTGTTGCTCTGCAGGGTGAGTAGCTGCCGGGCTCAGTCCCAGGGGAGGATGCAGATTCCCTGGTGAAGAGATGCTCCTGAGAAACACACTGAGTGTTGCACACACCAGGTCTCCTGGCATTTTTCAGACCTCCCTGCAGCCCATTCCTTCCCATTGGGACTCCCTCCACCCCATCTTCTGATGCACTACTTTCCTAAATCCCACATTTAAGCATAATCCCGCTCCGTTTCTCTTCTGTCCTGCTCGCTAGCATTACTGCTTTGTTCTTTTCATATGTTTCATCTCCCCTCTTCCTTCCTCATCTCTCTGGGAAGAATATCATGCCAGGAATCAACTTTTTACCTTTGAAGACAGTCCAGAGCAAAGATCTGGGAAGGTGTCATGTTTGCAGTGCCTGCAGGCCCTGGATGTGTTCACCACTGTAGGCAGTGCTCAGCCTGCTGCTCTTGGCAATAGCTGCCATGGTCCTTCTCCATCATCCATTCTCCAACTATCATCATTTTCTCCACTGAAACCAAATTCAGGGGCGTTCTTGCCTTTTCATACCTCAGATTAAGAGTCAGTCACAGACATTATACAGAAGTTACTTCAGGCAAAAAGCAAACAATTCTTGTGTTGTACACAGAATTTTTTGGGTTTGGTGTGCTGCAGGAGGTCTGGCTATATGCAGATTTTAGAAAATACTTCTGGCAATACCCAGAAAAGAGATCTTTGCACCCAGTACACACAGCTTGCAAAACTAAGACATCTCTGCAAGGTTTCTCACAAAGAATAGATGTACTGCCCTAAGTATTTGACAGGGTGAGAGGAAATGGCCTCAAGTTGTGCCAGGGGTGCAGTTAGGTCAGATATTAAAAAAAATTTCTTTTCTGAAGAGGTTATCAAATATTGGAACAGGCTGCCCAGGGAATTGGTAGAGTCACCCTCCCTGGAAGGATTTAAAAAATGTGTGGATATGGCACTTGATGACATGGTTTAACAGTGAACATGGTGGTGGTGCTGGGTTGATGGTTGGGCTTGATTTTAGAGGTATTTTCCAGCCTTAACGAGGCTGTGAGTCTATTAGCACTAATTTTTGTTTTGAGGGAGACAGCCCTTGCACTTGTCCTGTGTGGGGTTCCCATTGCCTCTTTCTAATGGCAGGGTGCAGCTGCAGCCTGAACTCCCTCTCCAAACTCTCCTACTTTAAAGCCAAGGCTGACGTGCTGAGCCAAGCGGATTTTTCCTGAGAAATGTGAACGGAGTTTAACAACAAAGGTGTCTTGGCAAGATGCTGTGCACAATGACTAACGTTCTGCTTTCACACCTCGTTGGTTTTCACAGACATTTTAATCGTGCTGTGAAACCAAGGCTTTCCTCCCCACATTTTCTTCCTGCAGTCTTTGGTTTAGTTAATTTGTGTCAGGTTACACTGACTGGGGCTATCAGGGGGGTCAGTGGTTCAGGTGTTGATGTGGTGGTTGGGAGAAAAGGAGTCAAGTCTGTGCTTTGGCAAGGAATTCCATGTTAGCCCCAGCAGCACGGAGAGGTGTCTTTACAGCTCTGCTGCTTGTAATGGGGGATGGATACCACTTTCCTACATCAGACACATGCACCAGACTGATAAATGTGCTGTATATTACAAAATACAGATGGTGTTCTTATGCAGGCTGAGTAAGTGCTTGAGATTTACCAGAGGACTTAAAGGACAAGAGAGTTGCAGAGCAGCAAAAACAGACAAAACTCTCAGTCCTGTTTTCACAAACAACTCAGGTCACAAAATCTGCAGCATAGTTGAACAGCTAAAAGGTTTATTTAATTTTGAATTTTTTCACCTAAATTGAAGTGTTACAAAATGGAAGATCTCACTGATCTTGAATGGCATGAGCTAAATTCTGGTGGAGATCAGGGGAAAATATGGCAAGAAGTTTAGGAGAATTATGCCCTGGGGTTTAGTGTCTGGGTGGCTTAGTATTGTGCTGCTAAATAATTCAGATACAGGGTCATAATTCAGATCATTGTGATGAGGTACTGGTACAAATTACTGTAGAGCATCCTTTCTTAGTCTAGTGGAGTGAATTTCAGGGGAGATATTATGGTCACCAAGTGAAATTTCATGCTTGGGAGACACTTTTGGTACTCCTCAGTGATTTAAGACTTGCCAGGACACAGCCTGATTTCTTGAGAGCATTGAGGTGAGGTCAAACACTTTTACCTCCTCCTGTTTGCTTTATGTCAGATCTTTTAAGTGATGCTGAAGGGAATTTTGTTTCAGTCTCAAACAAGGCAGCTTCTCCCACCACCCAAGGTCAGACTTAGGAAAGGAGTAACTTAGAAGAAGAGACTTAGCCAAGAGGTTTCCTGAGGTATCCTCTGCAACCAGGGGAGGTTCAAAGCAGGAGCTGGAGGCTTGGAGCTCCTGAGTGGTGGTGGCTTCTCAAGGCAAGGTTGTGCTGCAGGTTCACAGGGGCACAAGAATCAGTCACCCAGTTTCTTTTCATCACATATTCAGGAGGAAATCAGGGCCCCTAAACGTTGTTGGGTGTCTCTGCTGAGCACCCTGGATTTCAGAGCAGCTTCTCAGACTCCTCTAAGCAATTCATGCCATGATGGGAACAAGACTTCCTTTTCTGAGCCGAGCTCTGATTGTGGCGTGGATCACGAAGTGCTTTGAGACAGCTTTGAATATGGATAGAATAAAATCCTTCCCACTGCTCAAGAGCATTGAACTTATTATGAAGAAAGTTGCTGATTCCTCTGAACTCTCTGATAGCATTAACATGTATTCTTGTTTCTCTCTAGCCTCAGGCAGCTTTACAAAGAGATGTGTTTAGAGTGCAGACATTCACCCATACCCAGCAGAATGTGCCTGATGTAAAAGGATGTCTCTGACTGTGTGTATGACTTGCAAGAAGCATAATACACATTTTGTAGATTGTATGTTAGGCTTTTTTCACTTGCTGAATGTCTCAGGATATTTGTCTTTTTACAAAGTGTTGTATAGCAATGAGTCCAAGTTAGCAAAATGCTGATTGCACAGTAAGTGAATTTTGCAGAACTGGGTCACCAGAAGGTTCTTCCTTACTGATCTTTAAGCCCCTGAACAATTCTCTCCTGAATGGTGGTCGTGTGTCCTTTGTTGACACTGTATTTGATTTGCAACCCTTAGGGGGCTGGAGAATACTTCAGACCTGTTCTTAAACTGTGCAGACTAAAAATGCTCATTAAGTGTTTTGATAATGTTGGATGACACTGTGGCACAATAGCTAACTATGCAATATTTGTTGTCTTTTCCAGACTAATGGACACATATCTGGGAATGGAGACGTTTATCAAGAAAGGCTGGCTCGTCTGGAAAATGATAAGGAATCTCTTGTTCTGCAAGTGAGTTGTCACCCAAATTATTTTTTTTTCTGCTCTTGCATTCACAAGACTGTCTGGTAGTATGTGATAAAACCTCTGAGGATTTATTTGGACTTGTGATGTCTTGGACAGCGTTCAGAAGACTTGCTGGTACGTGAGAATTAACCCAGATTAGGGAAAGGTGTGAATTTAGATTGCAGGAAAAATCTAAAGGTCTTTCAGTCTGTGTATCTGTTCTCTTTGAATTTTGTTAGTGGAGCAGGTCTGTAGAGCAGCCACCTACTTACATCCACATGTATCCTTAAGATCACCATTTCCCAGGGCCATTCACATGATGTCTGCATCAGGAGACAGTTGTCCTTTGCTTAGGAAAGGTGACAAAAGCTGCAGGACTGGCCAGTGGGCAGAAGGAGACAAGCAGCCTTGGTGGTCCTGCTCACCTGCTGCTGGGCTGGACAGGGTCAGCTCTGGCTGCTGGCTTCCTCTTGCTGTTGGAGCCAGGAATACCTGACATCTCTTGGACTGCACAGGTGGCATTCCCTGATGTAGACCCAGCCTAGGGACTGTGACAGCATTGAGCTCTGCTTTAGGCAGCTCACCCTCCTTCCCAGCAGTACTGCAGGAAGAGCATGTTGAAAACCATAAAATTCCTTCAGAAAAGGCAAAATGGGAATCTGTCTGCAGTCTTAAAAATGTTGTCTTGGTCTTACCCAGCCTCTGGCTGTGTGTTTTAACCTCCTTTGCTTTTATTGTTCTGAAAAGGGGAGAGTGCTTGTTATGGTACACTGTGTGCAATCATTTGGGAAGGAGAATAAATTGTAAGCAGCGGGGTTTATGTGGTGGTTAAGGTAGGAGCTAATGGGTTAATGTATTGTCACAGCAAGGACATAATTATTGGTAGTGAAATGCAGCAGCCACCCCTTGTGAAAACTTACCATTGAGGAGGGCAACTGCAGAACTGCAATGTGTCTGCCAGAACTTTGGCTGAAATTCTAGTAAGTGTGAGGGGAGAGCCTTCCCTCTTCTGTTCCCTTCACCAAGTGTTGTTTTCACTGCAGAGCTCTGATGCTCCTCTTCCTCCCTACATGGTCTCAGCTAATCTTTGGCCCAACCAGCATTGTTGCTCACCTGCAGTTCTTCAGCTGACACATGTGGCACAGGTGCAAGGTGTTAACCATGCATCACTTTTTTCTTGCTCTCCAGGTAAGTGTGCTTACAGACCAGGTGGAGGCCCAAGGAGAAAAGATCCGGGATCTGGAGTTCTGCCTGGAGGAGCACAGGGAGAAGCTGAATGCCACAGAGGAGATGCTGCAGCAGGTATTTCACAGTTCCATGTCTGTCCTGCAGTCTTGTCTTCCTTCTGTCTTAACAAACTTTGGTGAGAGCAGTGCCCTTCAAGGTGTTGCAGCCCTTGATGTCTCTTAACTAAGGGATAATTTTCTACCATATTGGCTTTAAAGTCTTTGTACTCAGTAATGTCAGTACTGCTTTACACTGCAGGAATCCAGTTCTGCTCTCCTTTGAGTCCTTCCCCACTGAACTTCAAAGAGCCTTAGATTAAAGCCTCTGGCAGGATGGGTGGATTCCCCTTACAGCTCCTTGCTGCCCAGAGCTACTGTGATGACAGACAGGCTTTTTTCTTGTCCTGGCAGCCAGCCCATGATAGTGCCCCTGTGATCCCAGATGCATCCTAGGTGCCTGGAATCTGTCAGATGGATAATGGCTGTGTCTCAGGGCTTCACATAGTGCAAGGATGAGGGTGATGCTATTCCCCATGAAGGAGACCTTTAGCTGTCAAAATAAATTACTGGTTTCTTCCCCTTGGGTAAATAATTCCGTTCTCTTACTCCTTATCTTGAATCAGGAGCTCTTAAGCAGAACAACCCTTGAAACTCAGAAGCTGGATCTTATGGCAGAGATTTCCACTCTGAAATTAAAGCTTACATCTGTAGAGAAGGATAGACTGGACTATGAGGACAGATTCAGAGACACAGAGGTGAGTAAATCCCAGCAAGATAAATCATGACAGCTGTGTGTGTCTTCACATTTCCTGACAGGCAAGAAAGGGACTCATCTCTAAGGTTAGAACATGTTCCTTTTGATGTAAAAAGTGTCCTCTTTGTTATATTCTGGTTTTACAAAGGAAGATTTCCAAAGGCAGTTTTTGTTTCTGGCTGTCAGGTCTCAGGAGGGATGGATTTAAGTTGGATTTAAATAAAATCATGAACATACTGCACTCTCCTGACCTCACATGAAACTGTCACCTTCTGAGCAAGGCATGTCTGAGACAAGTACTCCAGCAAGTACAAAAAGCAGCCATGTGCAGACACAGCACAGCAACTTTTGGGGTTGGTAACAGGGACTGAGCTGACTCGCTGTGGAGCTGTTGGGAAGCCTCACTTCAGAGCCCAGCCTTACAGGAGCCCGGGACCAGAGGCTGGGGGGAACAGAGCCAGGTAGAGCTGCCATCCCTGGCATTGCTCTCCTGAGGCATTTCCCTCTGTGCTGCAGGTCTGTGTAGCTGAACATCAGTCATATTGGAAGCCATGAAGCCTCAAAGCAGGTGGGCAAACCCAGGAAACCCCAATTGTCAGCTGAGCTGTTCTGACAGGATGATAGAGCCCGTATCAGAAATACCTCAGCGTCTGCCTATGAAGCAGAACAAAATTTCCAGTTTTGGATTCATAAATGAGCTGAAATGCCAGGTGCTTGTTATGACTGTGGATGTTCCAGATGTCATTAGTTTCTTGAAGGAAAGAAGCCATATTGCCATGACAGGACACAAAATTGCCCTTTCCACTTCGGCCAGTGATTTCCCAACTCAGTTTCCAGTTTCCACCATTCCTCACTTGTATTGCACACACAAGAACAAAAAGGCAGACTTGCTTTGAAATTGCTCTTTGGGACCTGTCTGAAGTAATCTGCAGACCCAAAGAAATCCACAGTTTGAAAACTAATGACTTGTATCACTTTCAGATTTGAAAGTGATTCTTTAGGTAGTGACAGCAGTATTCATTCCTGCAGCGCAGGACATTTCCCTGGGTGCTGCCAAGCTGTGGGACGGATTCTGTTGGCTCCTGATACCTTTCCCTCTAGTTTGGTGTTATGTGAAGGATCACAGACAGCACTACCTTCAAAGCAGCTGATTTTGTAGTGCAGATGAGCTCTGTGCCTGGCACTGCTGGAGAAATTGGCAGGGGGGAAGGGTGGAGGGAATCACTGAAGGTCTCCTGCATCCGTGGGAGGTGTGTGTAAGAGCTGGCTGCTCTCACAGCTCTCCTGGGACTTTGCCCACACAGAGCTCAGCTCTTTCATGAATTACAGCACACAGCAAATAACTCTCTGTGGGCTGACACTTACTCCAGGCAGCCCAAATGAGGGATAAACAAGCTGGCACCAGCAGTAAATGGCTGTGGGGAGGCAAGGTGTGGTCCAGATGACCACAGGGAGCAGGTGCTTTCCAACCTGGTTTCTACTGTATCTTCATTTGCAAGCGCCCTGTGGTTTCTTGTGCTTTCCAGAACTGGTAACAAATGTGACTGGGCTTTGAGTGTTTTGCTTCCTCTCTATCTATCCCTATTTTTACTAAATATTGTAGAGTTCTCCTGGACTCCCCTTTCTTTGTTTCCCCCCTGAACTGCAATCTCTCCATAACTTCATTGCACAGCTCAGCATACCAAGAATGTGGACATGAAGCTACAGGTTCCCAGAAAAATGGTTCCAGTGTGGAGTGCACACCACAAACTGCAAATCTGTAATCTCTGTACAAGGGGCTTATCTTCTATGAAGACCTCCCTCCCTGAAATACTTTGAAATACACTAAATGCCTTTGATAAAAATAACCTAAATGTTATTTAAGTAGTAGTTACTGCAGTTAGGGACTATATGGATTTATATCAAGGGCATTTATGCCAGAAATAATGAACTATTACTAAAATGTTTCTCTCTCCATTTGAAAACCAAAATGATGTAGTTTAGTATGATACATATTATTATATTGTTTCTTCTTTATTTCAACACTTTATAGCTGTAAAAACGCTTAGGCTTAAACATTGGAAGGGATATTATGTCTTAATTTCCATTTGGTTCAGTGAAAATATGAATATCTAATTAGTTGTAAGGGTCTCAGCCCTTAGAAAATCTCTTAAGAGATATTTTGGAGGCAGTACTTATTCAGAAGTATGCAGTATTTTATTCGGTGTTGATCTAATTATGTTGCTGTTTATCAGTTATTTTAGAAGAGATGAGTATTTAAATGAATATTTAAAATATTTTACCCTAAAACGTATTATGGCATTTATGTGGAGTGATTGAAATGGAAAAAGATTCATACCCAAACTAGGAAAGCAAAACTATGAATATTGCTTCTGGTTTTATTCATGGAAAAGAAAAAAATTGGTGTCTGACAACTTGTGGAGCGGCTGTCTCCTACAGAATTACCATTCTGATTAAATCCTTCATATTATCCATTTGTTACTTATGTGTGTCATTGCATCTTCCCATTCCAGCTCGGTTGGTTACTCATATTCCCCATCCTTTGTCTAAACAGATGCTTCACTAGATCTTTGTGCTCTAGGATTTGCTGTCTAGATGTTCACAAACACCCAGCTTTTTCAAAGCTAATTGTGTACTTAATAGCGATTTGTAATTGTTCTGTTCTTTGAATTATTCCAGTATTTCCACTTTCTCAGCAGACACCAGCATTATTTTCCTTGAGGAACATGGGTGGTCTGATTTGGGCTGAGTTTATGTAAGAAAATACCCTGCAAGGGAGTTTGTTTAGGAAGGAGTCCATAGTCAGACTGGGCTTTTGAAGCAGCAGCCAGAGGGTAAAACTGGCTCAGTCACAGGGAATTCTTTGGGATTTATCCACCATCACCTCCAATCTGGTTGCAAGATTGTTATGTTTTCTGTATCACACTGAGTATTTTAAAATACTCACGTAGTTAAGTGACAAATATGTGGTGAATAGCCTCAGCAGTGAGTTCCACACAGCATATTTTGACATTGCATCATGCTACAGAAGAGAAAAGTCTCAAACAAATCAATTGCTGAGGAATTTCAGGTGTATCTGAATTAGAAAATCGTAGATTAGAAATAGTATTTACTCAAAGTGTGAAAATATTCTGTATTTTCACTTACCTCGTAGTTCTGAGAATTGAATTTGGATCTTTTTGAAGAAATACAGATGCTGCTCTCCTAGTATCATGTTCATTAAGTACAAAATAATTACCAGAGGCTCATCAGCTTAGGAAGTGTGGTGTGGGGCTGGAAGGCAGGTGTTACCAGGGACCCATGAATACCCTTTAAATGTCAGCTGCTGTCTCATTAATTTATAAATATAAATCTCTATTAATTATACTGTTAGCTCTGAAGAATTGTCCTTAGAGCTGTTAGCTCAACATGCAGCATTGCTTGACGTGGACTGGGTTTGCCTCAGATGTAGGAAGGAAAGCAAACAAAAGGACCATAAAAATTCCTTATTTGAGGGTGCTGAAGGCCTGGCACAGGTTGCCCAGAGAAGCTGTGGCTTTCCCTGGATCCCTGGCAGTGTCCAAGGCCAGACTGGACATGGCTCTGAGCAACCTGGGATAGTGGAAGGTGTTCTTGCCTTGCAGGGGTTGGAACTGGATGGGCTTTAAGGTCCCTCCCAACCCAAATCATTCTCTGACCTAGAGGATGAGGAGACTTGGTGGAGCAGTCAGACTCAGGGTTTGTTTGACCAAGGGGGCTGGGGGCACTCAGGTCTGACCCCCAAACCTGGCAGGATCCATCAGGATGGCCAGGAGGTCGAGCTGGTCTTCTGAAGAGCTCAGATGTGAGTTTGTGATGGCTCTGAGTTTCTTCCAAGCCAGGCTGAATTTGCAAAGCCCAGATGTAGTGGTGCCATAGATGCTTTAACACAGGTGCCTTTAATCAGTTCATATTTTGAAAAAAGCAGGTGATGGCTGGTGAGCCTGGGGCAGGAGGGACTGCAGAGGGGAGGATGTGGCTGCTACATGTTGAAGGGTGTCTCTTTCTCTGTTGTTACGTGGTATTTTCTATTTGAAGGACATCTGCCACTGTTTTCCATTGCCCATCCTTAGTGTTGAGCTTCAGGCAGCTGAACAGAGAAGGAGGAGGCCTTTCCTGGCCCTCAGCACAGGGAACACAAGTTCAATTTATGTCTCCCTTTGTGCTCTGCCCTCCTACATTCGGTGCAGTAACACAGAAACTGAGAAACTCGGTCCCTGGATATTTAGGAAGCTCTGAGTTGCTTGACTTAGTGATGGATTTGGGTGGTGTGGTTTTGTGTACTGAGTTCCTTTTATGCCTGCTTTTCTTGTTTGTTCTTCTGTTTTGTTTACTGAAGTTCTTTGTTGTTTCTGGTTGTCTTTTTCCCTCCACTCAGGATTTGATCCAGGAAATAAACGAATTGCGGTTGAGGGTGGGAGAAATGGACAATGAAAGACTCCAGTATGAGAAAAAACTGAAAACAACCAAAGTAAGTGAGGCTGAGGGGAAGAGACAGAGATGAGTGTAAATCAGGCTTTAGGAATTCACTCTTTTCCTTAATCCTTACCTGCACCCTGCAAAATCTCCTGAGCACTCTCAGGTCCTGGGGTTTCATGGTTCTCACTTAGCAGCAGTGACTGTTCCCAAATTTCATGCTATGGTTTTCAGTTTGAGCATTTTTTTTTTTTTTATGAAGGGTAACTTACCATACTGCTAACAGTAAATTTATTGCCTGTTTAGACCTTTGTTTCACATGTGTATCAAGAAATACCAGTTGCAGTATGTAAGGTATATGCCACAGGTTAAAAACAGCATTTATTTTCTCCTAAATATCTCCTATTTCTGCTAAAAGTAAACCCCTAAAGTATTTCTAGCAGCCTGTTTCTCTAAGTGTCTAACTTCTCTTTGCCATTTAGCCTTGTCTCTTTTCTACCTTTAGTTTTCTCTCACTCCTCTGTCTCTGTTACCAGTCTTTAATGGCCAAACTTTCTAGCATGAAAATCAAAGTGGGTCAGATGCAGTATGAAAAGCAGCGGATGGAGCAAAAAAGCCAGATGCTAAAGGTGTGGTAGTTTCTGGGTAATGCTGGGCCTGTTTTGAATCCTTCATGTTCCACCCTTTACTGGTCTGTCCTGCACTGTGCTGTCATGCTCTGTTCTTCATTAAGTGCTGTGTGTTGATATGCAGTGTGCCCTTCCTCATTAGATGTGGAAAGCTCTTTATGTAGATATTCCTTGTAAACAGCTTTTATATTGCAGGGGAGAGGATTTTCCTGCTCTCAACCTTGCACAGGTTACACATAATGGCATTAGACTTGGGTTGAAGTCACTCCCCTTCCAAGGGAAGATTGTCTCGTCTGTAGCTTACATTATTCAAACAGAACTTTTTATCACGCTTTTATAGAAAATGTATTCATGAAAACTAGCTGGGAAATAGTGATTCTTTTATACTGTCCCCTCTCCCACATGTAAATTTGCATATTGTGCTTCTAATTCAGGGAAAGAAATACACATTGACAACCACATGCAGCTCTAGATGCCTGTGGGTATAACAGCAGCTTCTCAAGTGACCAAGAAATGGTCTTGTTTTGGAGTTGCATGGATCCTACACTGGCAGAAATCCCATCATAATCAGTGCCAACTTGGAGCACTGGAGAATTGTAATTATTGCCCAGCAACTCTTGTGGGAAAAGCTTTGATTTCTTGACAATTTTAAGACTAATCTATTTTTTAATGATGCTTTAGAGCTAACAGGAACCAATTTCAGGAGATTCCATAGCTGGGCCATAGTTTGGGTTGCAGACATCACTATGTATTTGCAACAGATCATCTGAGGGTAGCTCAAGAAAATACCTAAGTCACAGTATTCTAGTTTGGTTTACTCCATTAAGGATTTAAAATGTCATTTAGAAGCTGTAAATGCCAAAATGATGAGTCTTGCCTTGTTTTGCTTTGTTTACAAACTGAACAAATTAAATTTTCAGTGTTGGGTACAGTTGCAATGAGGGTCCTGTCTTGATGATGCTGTTGCACAAGATATCCTCGGACATCAAAGAAACATGTTACTAAACTGGGTAGGATTTGACTCAAATTTTAAAAAGTTAAATGCATGGATCTCTGCCAGTCACTTGCTAGTGCAGATGGTTAGATCTAAGTTAAAACTTGACAGCGTTTTTCTAATACACTCCAACTCCCCCAAACACCATCTGTTTTATTCCCAAGAATCTCAGCTCCAAGCTTTCTTTCTTAATGCTTGATCAGCAAACCCAAACTGTGGCAGAGGTACCACATTGTTGTCTGAACTGCTTTCCAGTATGTGTCCATGTGCTTGCTGGTGTTGTGATTGATTTTTCTTCCATAGAAGCAGTGGTTATTTCTGAAACTGTCCTCAGCCTGGTATAAGCACAGTTTCAGAATTGTTTGGCTTCAAAATGCCCTATAAATACCAAAAAATATATGGAAATGTTAGCATTCAGCCTTTTCACCTGCATTTTTTCCTATCTCTGCAAGGTTAAACAAATAAGAAAACTGGTTTTTTTTTTTCCCCTTTTACTTTTTCATCTTTAAATTTTGATGCGAAGTTTCTTTCCCATTATACACGAGACCAACAATTTCAGCCCACAGAGCCCCTGATTTTGCTCTGTTGTGGGCTCAGAGGTCTGTTGGGATGTTCAGAGTCGCTCTGGTGGGTGCACCCTCAGGCAGAGTTAAATGTCAGGGCCCTCAGTCACTTCCACCAGCTGAGGACCTGTCCACTGTGCTTCCTAGGAGGGAATTGTGGAAACATCTCAGCTGCCTGTGGAAGCTGTCAGTGAGTGGCTCTGTGTCTTTACAGGATGAACTGTCAGCTCTGAAAGACAAACTAGAGCAGAAGGAAGCCGAGGTGAAAAGGTTGCACGAAAAATTGGTTTGCAAGCTGAAAGGAGAAGGGATTGAAATACTTGACAGAGGTAAGAAAATGGGAGGCTCTGTCACCATGTCCTCCTGAGTCACCTCATCTGAGGCCATGTTTCCTTGTAGAGGAAATAACTGATAAAACCCTTAATTTTCCTGAATTTTGTCTTGATGTTTACCTCTTGAAATATATTTAGAGGGTGTTGACAATGCCAGTGCTGAACTTACTGTCACAGCAAGGTCTTGGTCAAATTTACACTAGACAAAAAAATCCCTAATTAGCTCCTTATGTGACTTGCATGGGGCTTCAAAAGATACAGTTTATACTGGCTGAGAATTTTTTTAACTAATTTCAAGAAATGCTCAAAAAATATGGTGTTGGAAACGAAACTTCCTGATAAGGAAGGGGAAAAACCATACTGCAGACCAAAGTATCAAGGATTGGTTCTGGATTTGTGTGCTCATTAAGTTTAAACCTTAATTAAACTTGCATTAGCACAAAAAATTTACATGCTGGGTAATTCTTTTATTTGCTTGTAAAGAAGAAACTATTAGTATTGATTAGTATTTCTTTGAGGGAATTTTAGATTGAGGAGTTATTTAAAAACAGATTTTTTTTTTGTTAAAACACCACAGAAATTCTCCACAGACTTTTTTGACCTGATGCAATTTCAATTCTGAATATATCTTACTGATAGTTATTGCTGATTTTAAGACTGTGCTTTTAAAGTATGTTTTTTAGAAGAAGAAATTCACAAGAGATTAGTCTCCTCCCCTGACCTGAGGAGGAATATGCTGTGTGTAGATTGTCACATTTTATTTCATGAAATGGTGTTTTCAAAACCACTGTGTAAGATCACTAAAAATGACCACAATGAACTGAGATTCCATTTTTTTTAAAGAACATTTAAATGTGAACAGGGTCTGACTTCATTGCATTCATGACTACTTATATAGGGCTTTTTTCCCTGGGGAACTACTTGAACTCTCATTACCCTCTGGTCCTCAGCTTTATGGTTTTCAGTGTAGCTCAGCAGAAGATCTTTTGCTGTGATGAAACATGTTTTATCTGCCTTGGACTGATATTAAAAAATGCTGTTTGCAGATAACAAATTATCTGCCTCATTAGCTGAATGAAGTGAGGAAGAGTTGACTCATTAAGTATCAATAATGTCTTAAAAGTTATTTCATGTCATAACCTTCATGCTAATTTCCAATCCAATGGATTTTTCCCGCACAGATGAAAATTGTAAAAAGAAGCTCAAAGATAAAAGTAAGGTTCCTGGTGTCTTTCCATGAGCATTTGCATTCCAGAAGTGCTTTCCAGAATAGCTTTCTGCATGTGTTTGCAAAACTGCTTTAACAAACATCGTTAGGTTGCATCATCTATAACCCTTAGTTACACTTAGAGTAAAACTGGGGAACAAGGGTACATCACACTTGAAACTCAAAGTTTCCTGAGGAAAACCTGATAGATCAAGGAAGATTGGATCTCGGGAAGGCTCACAAAGCAGTTGCCTCTCAGTGAAATACAGATGCAATCCAGTAGACCAGATTTTCAGCCAGCATAAATGAGGGAAAATCACTGGAACTGGATAAGTTGCTGGTTTAGCCCAATGTGTCTAAGTGTCTTTCATCTAGAAAGCCAGCCAGGCAGCTTCTTTGTGTGTTTCATTAAGGAGGAGAGTGTTCTTCCTGCTCTGTTTGTTTTCCATTAATTTTTAGGGAGTTGAAACAAGGCTTTTTTGCCTGTGAGTTTGGCCACCTGCCTACATTTGTAGTGAAATGCGAATTTTACTTCATTTATGCAAGGTGGATCTTTAGGAAAAATGGAGATTATTTCCATTCTTTTTGAATTCCTAATCCACAACACCTCCAGAACATACATGTTCCCCTGTATTTCTACTTCTTGGTAAATAAGGATTATAGATGAAGCACTGTTGTCTGTGTCAGGAACCTTTCTGCAACCTGAACTGCAATGTAACATTCCAGCATGACTGCTCATCACAGCAAACACCTGTATCATTCCATTGTGCCCTCCTCATTGCTCCATCCATACTGGATTAGGGCTGAGCATCACTTCACAGTGCTTCCTTCATCACATCCATTAATCCCATGACTTTGTCAGTTGGGTTTGTGAGATGTCATTTGGGGTGGTCATTGACTGCTGTACTGAGGATGTGCTTTATTGCATTCCAAATGTAGGGGGTTTTGTTGTTTTTCTTTTTTTTTGGAATTCTTGTTTTGCAGGTATTTGGTTATTTTAAAGATAGAGGTAGTGAAAGTCAAGCAGTGGTTTTACTGTTGAGTTTTCCATTCTTATAAAGCTTGAAGAGGGTTGGGGGGAGGAAGGAAATTTCCTGGATTTCATCATTTCCTTGATAAAAATGTCAGAGAAGAGGTTTCGAAGAAAAATAGCTTCCTTCTTTGTGTTTGCATTTTAAAAAGTATTTAAGTGGTTTATGTTTTGTCTGTAAATTTGTCAATCTTTCAGATATTACTGAGTTACTTCTGGATTTTTTTTTGTTTTTCTGATTTCCTTACATGGTCTTATTTAAATTGACTTGGAGAACTGTATTGTGTTTTTAGATATAGAGGTACAGAAAATGAAGAAGGCGGTAGAATCTCTAATGGCAGCAAATGAAGAGAAGGTAGCAAAGTCATTATTTTTTCAGTAATCATTCATCAGATTGATTTAAATCTCTTAGCAAACCTTCACATGTGAGCTTTTCACAATTCAATTAAGAATCGGATTTATAAGAATCAATGATTTTCTGCAGTCAGAAAAATCAGATTTGTACAAATTGATGATTTTCTGCAGTCAGAAGCATTGCAGTGCCTTTAAGGGGCTATGAGGATTTATGAGCTCTCTGCATCTGCACAGGATCTGTACAGAGTCCTTTACACTGTTGTTTTGTTGATTTCAGTGTGATTAATTTGTGTTCTGCAAATGTAAAGATCTCCATACAAGTGCCAGATCACAAGCTGTGTTTCCAAAAGGGCTTTTCTGTGAAGTATGAATGATTTTCATACATGGTTTTATGCTTTCATATGCATGTGTGTTTTGTAGGATGTTTTCTTTTGATCACCAAAGCCTTAAATCCTTTGTACATGGCAAATCTATTATGCTCTACCTTTGACTTAATAAGGGAGCTGAAATCCACTTTCAAGGCTGGGACAGTTCTAGTGATTAATCAGATAATACTTTTTGCTAAATACAACTTCAGATATTTCAAAGCCTCTCAGCATTCTGAGTCCTGTCCCATCCACACTTCCCATTTCTTTTAGTCTCACAGCCAGTTAAACTAAAGGATCTAGTATTTGTACTTCATATTTCTGGGGGAGGAAGCACAGTCACAACTTCCCTTTCTTTTAGGATCGGAAGATAGAAGAGCTTCGGCAATCTCTGAACAGGTACAAGAAAGTCCAAGACATGGTGATACTGGCTCAAGGTAAAAAAGGTATTGTACAACCAAAAAAAAGAAAGAAAATCTGCTGTTCCCTTTAAACTCCAGGTGTGTTGTGGTGGTGAGCTTGACTGTGTGACTGAAGCAGAATCTGTGTCTATACCACAACATGTAATGGCCCGTTCCATATATTCTAAGACTGCTAGAGGTTTCCAGACCCCTTCAGAGGGTGAAGATTGTCAATAGCCCAACAAGATTGAGTAATCAAAATATATATTTTTGTCGTGATGGGTTCACACCATGCTGAGTGTTGGAGGGGGAGCAATTTTTAAATAAGTATTGCCCTTTCTTGCAGTGATGTGCCTTCAAACACAGGAGGGTGTTAGAGCAGACCTTGATTCTCTGGCAGCTGTGCTCCATGGTCACTTCAAGGAGCATGGACAGAGATTTCAGGCAGTAAAAAATGGGCCAGAGGTTTTTGATGTGAACAGACTTTGGTTTGTTTGCCTCAGGTCTTTGGCAATGAGCACAGGATTTCTGCTCACCTTTTAGAAAGTATTGGTTGTGTTTCACAACCAGTCCAAGCCTTTTGGTAGCACTGAGGCAGTTCAGGAGCACCCAGGGTGGAAGGAGCAGAGTATGCCAACACTGGTGTGGGCTTCAGCACTACCTAAATGTGACACACAGTTTGTGGCAGGCTGCAGACCTGATCTGGTCATTTCCAGGCTGGTGATAGCCTCCTGAGCATTTTTCCTCAGATACCTTGAAAGTACCATGGAGGTATCTTAAGTTTCAGGCAAACTCAACCTTCTGGTCTTTTCCTTAGTAAATAAGGGAAACAAAGTATTTTGAATGAAATTGCAGAACAGACAGGAAAGAAGAATGCCAGTTTATTCATCTTGTTGAAACTGATGCCACTACATGCCCTGAGCGTGTTTGCTGGGCTTTTTGACCTCTCTCTGTTCCGATCCTGCTGTGTTGTGATGGTTGAATTGAGAAGTGGCACTTGCCCATGACTGTCTTACTACAGTCTGTCCTAAAAAACCCCAGCAATCAAATCATTTTTGGCCCATAACTGAGCATGCTGGCTGCAGCTTGTGTGGGAGCAAGGGTTGTAAAACCAACAAGTTTCCATGTTCTCTCCCTTCAGGCAAGGAAAGTGAAAGTGAAGACTTGAATTCAGGGTCTGTTCCCATGGGTTTATTGGACACACCAAGTGTGACTGACCCAGAGAAAAGCCCATCCCCAACCCCAGTAACAGCATCTCCAATCCATGATGAGTTCAACGTAAATATTCATGAAGAGGTGGGTTGTGGTTTTTGTGCTTTATTTAATGCCATTGTTCTTTGAAAACATTGATTATGCTGGATTCCTATTGCAGATGACAAAACTCAATTTCTGAAAAGACTTTTTTCTGGGTTTCACAGTTTTTTGTATTGCCTCATATCCTTTTGGAGAAAGTCGTTTTCTTGTGAAAGCTGCTGAGGAATTTCAATTAAACTTATTTTTCTTAATCCTTCAGTGGTATCAGGAGACAGAAAATAGCTGTATTTATCATGAGAACAGATCTAAATGACTTTTTCTATTAGACATAGAAACTGTTTTTCTTAACAAACAGCTGTTTTAGGAGCTACCTTTACTTTGGCACGAACCTGAAGTAAATATGTTGGGACTTATTAAATATATCTTGTCATATTTAAAAGGGTGCAATCATAATTGCATCCATTCAGTTAAATGATACATAGGTTGTGGTTCAATCTCTGATTTGTACAATCAGGTTTTCCAGTAAAAAAACTATAGATCTCTTCTCTAAGCTCCAAGTCAAAGCAAGGTCTTGACTCTACTTAAACAGCAAGAACATGCTATGAAGAAAATGAAATTAAATTAAATGTTTAGCAGCTTTTTTATACTCTCTGGGTGTCTGAGGACAGGTTTAAACCTGAAAACTGGATACCCTTCATGGTGTCTGTGGTAGAGACAGATTTAGCAGGAAGCCTTGGGAGACTTGTGAGATTTTTGTGTATGCTGTAGCTTAGCTGTGCAATGATTCATGTTTTATCTGCAGTGCTATCTTTCAAGGAGTAAATCATTCGATTGCAATAAGGAAAAAATCACTTTTGAAACCTTATTTCAGATCCTTCTCTTCATGCTTTATCTGTTACTCTTTTTTCTTTTATGATTGCTTAATTTCAGCTCATAAGATTGTAACACATATTCTTCCCTCTTTTCAGAATTCCTTACAGATCCACACCAGCATTTTACAGATTTCAATCCCTTCCTTTGCATCAACATCCAAGAGCTCAGAAACTGTTGCAGAGAGACTGAAAACACACGCTAGGCCAGATCCTGCAAATGAAATGAGGTATTATGGTTTCCTTGTATTTTTCAATTGTAAATATAATATTCTATGACGTTTAAGAAGAGCAATAATCTGTCAGTCATGGAATTATCAAGTCATTAGCCAGGTAAACAAGGCTGGGATTCCCTTGCCTAGCTGCATCAAACGCAGCAAATGTTCCTGAAGTTCATTGCTTAAATCCTGAGTAAGCAAAGGCTGCTTTGGCTGCTGTTGTAGCAGCACTCTTGGTCTGTACCAGCTGCTTCACAAGGAATGAACAGAAGGAGAGGGAAGCTGATCTAATGCAATCAAGACCACAGAATCATTATTTTTGACTAGGTTTACATCATGGAAGTCTGGCTGGCATGGCATTGGCTCTGCCAATCCTAGTGATTTGTGCTCAGACATTTTTCACAGCTGCTAAAGATGGTTGTAAGGCACTGCCAGAACAAAAGGGCTCCTAGCTCTAACCTGAGGAGGGGAGGAAGCCCAAGGGATGTGTGGCTGCAGGCTGGGGCTGGGGCACCCAGGGATCCCCATGCTTGGAACCAGTGACAGCTGCTGGGTGAGGAGCCCACCTTTCACCAGCTTTTCTAATCCTGTACCCTCCTTGTCCTGGGAGGAAACCAGCATGGCACTGCAGGGAGTACAAAAAAGCACCCCAGACTCACAGCTCAACAAAGGCTGTGCTTGGGTCTTTTCTTCTGGATCCAAATCCCTGGCTTTATCTTAAGGAGTATCAAACACTGAGAATCCAGAGGCAAGGAGATGTTGACTTGAAACAGTCATCAGTCTCCATGTGAAATATCAATGCAAGCTCAATTTAATGTGTGATTTTTCCAGTTCCAGTCAAGGAAAGGATCCTATCCAGAAGCCCAGCTTTGCTCAGTTTGTGCTGTGCATGTTCCTCATGCAGCTCGAGCCATCACCAGCAGGGATTTCACCTGTGTCTCCTCTTGGAAAAAACCAAAGCAAGCACTAAACTGCATCAAAGTGCCCCTTGCTCTGGGTGGTGATTAGGAGATGGTGACTGCCACTCCCTGTGCTGCTGCAGACCCTGCTGGAACCTCTGCATTTATAGGAGCTGAGTAGTTCAGTAATGTCAGCACTTTACAGTGAGAGTTGTCTTTCCTGGGGCTCTTGAGCTCACCTTTCTCCTTTATCTTTTACAAGACATTCCACCATAGCAGGGAAAATTTGCCATGTGTTAGTACCATAAGAGCCAAAGTGAAAACAGAATTAAAGCAGGCTGAAGTAATAGGATTTCTGTTTCAGCCTTTTTTCATATCTTTTTTGTTTTTTACAGTGAAGGAAGATCAACAGGTTCCTCCCCTGAAACTCACCTGTGTGATAGTCCAGTGTAAGTGCCATAATCCAAACTGTTCAGGGGACATATTTAAATGTGATGGTCAACTTGAACCCCCAGAAAGTAACCCCCATATTTTACATACATATATAAATAGGTCAGTTAACTCTAGCCAAGATGGTATTTGGTGATGGTACATTTCTGCTCATGTCCCATGCTTTCATGATCATTATTTTGCTTTATCTGGGCACATGGTACTTCCTGTTACATTGTGAAGCATCTCCAATTTGGTGGTAGGCTGTCAATGTACTTTGAAATTAATAGTTTTCCACAGTGCATACACACATGATTTGCTTTTTTCTTTTGATAGTGGAGGGAAGGTGATCAGCTGACTACTATGAAAAAATAATTTTAGTTTCTGCCACATACCCATATTCCCTAAAGCAGCAGTTATTCCAGTGTGGAAGTTCTTACAGTATCTCATTAAATTGCATGGGCTGTGATTACTGCATTTGCTGCACTGATTACTGCATCTTAATTCAAAATATCATTTGGTTTATCTCATCATGTATTATAATGCTGTCTTTAAAGCTGATTCCTTTGAGTGTCTCTATCTTAGCAAGTTTAATTCTAATAATTGAGCTTGGTTTTTATGTTGTTTTTTTCAGAACTTCCACACTACAGAAGTCCAGCAGTCTGAGCAGTTTGAGGAAAGAGGCATCTGAAATGGTAGGTTTGGTCTCTTACTTCCATCTCCCTGCACTTGGTGTGACATCTCTGTTGTGACCCTGTGCGTGTTGTGTTGCCTTCTGAGAAATTCTGAGTCAAAGCAGGGCTTCTTGTGGCATGTGTTGGCAGTGGTCACACACATGACATCTTCCACATTTTATTAAAGAAGAAATCTGTCCTTGAAAGCACAGGTACTTTTTTTCCCCTCTTTGTATGAGGCTTTTATCTGAGACTCTTGTTTTTGCTCAGATAATGAGGTGGGACTTTTTTACTCGATATGCTTTTCTGATTTAAGACAAGAAAAAAATAACTACCACCACCACTTCCTACTGTGTTTAAGGTGAATAATTTTGGAAGGCCATGTAATTAATGCACTATAAAATACAGTCTGGGCTGACTGTATGTTTTAGGTAGTCAGAAACAAAACACTTGAGTTGTTGGATGTCACAGATTAGCTTTAGTTTAGGTTTCTGTGGAACTGACCAAAAGCAGCTGATCTCTAGCAATGCCCTTAAATCAGTGCAGTTCATGTGCTCTTTTGTGGCAGCCTGAACTCCTAGGAGCTCCTGAGTTCCCTGGTACCTCCTGTGCCTTGCCAGTGTAGGGGGGAGGCTGACAGGACTGAAAATGTCACCAGAATCTGATAAGAGCTGGAGTTCATGGGTTGGGGGGGGGGGGTCTTCATTTTTTGTTTGTTTGTTTAGACAAAAAAGGAGTAGAGGCTGTGGATGTTTTATCTTGGCTTCTAGCCTGTCTGGTTCCTGCTGTGGGTCCCCTCAGGCAGCTCTGCCTGTGAGTGCCTTAACATTCTGTGTGACACTAATCATGTGCACAGCTAATCCTTCACAAAGTGAACCAAAGCAACCCTATTTCCATGTCAGCTCACTGACCTAAAGCAAGCAAGGCTTAATCTGTGTGAAATACAGCTCTGAAGAGATTTATTTTGGGGAAAAGGAACAGTCAGGGAAGGGTATTTCAGTCAGAACTTAACTCGGGTAATCACAATGAATTGAATACTCACTGTAAACCATGACTTTTGAAATGTCTTAATCTTTCCCAAATAGGACAGAGACTGTGCACAGAAGCCATCAGAGGTAATGTGTGTGTGTGGTGATGTGTGTCCTTGGAGAAACACGGGCAGTGAGGAGGTGTTGGGGGGCTGGGAGGTGTGGAATGGCCACACACAGTTCCAGAGGGGGAATGGAAGTCCTGCAGACAGGACAGTGAGTCCCTGGTGGGTGTCACCGTCAGTGGCACTGCTCAGTGCTCAGCACATCCCTGCCTCCTCACACATGGATTATCTGCCAGTCTGACTGAGCATAAGGTTACCAGCTAAGCTAATGCTTTTCCCCCACTAGATAATTAGCACAGCTAACCATTAAGCATTTTACTGACTCTGTAATTATCTTTGATTAGTGTATCTTTAAAAACCTTTGGATTTCTCAGTTGTCTTCTGTGAGTAGCAAGTGTGTTTCTGAAAAGCCTGTCATTGCAGAACAGTCACCCTGTGGTACCTTAAGGGCACCTCTTGCAGTTCCTGCCCCCAGGAATACCTGAGCAGAGGTGACAGGCCTCAGATACCACTCGTAGGATGAATGCTGTTTTGATTCAGCAAAAGCCCAAAGGATTTTATTTGGGCTGTGAATGATTTTGGTTCCTTCTTTCAAAGAGACTGAAACAGCTGGCAAGGTTAAAGTCCTGCTTTAAATTGGCTAACTGGAGTGTCTAATATCTCTCTTGGCATTTATACTCCTTTCTTGATACATAATTTCCTCTCTGCTTTGGCAGTGGACACAGTCAATTAATCCATTAATTAAGAAATTGCAGAGCAGTGACAGACAGAAAGAGCTCTCTGACATTTGGCAGAAAACCAATGTACTGTGGGGTGTTGTGTCTCTGCTTCCCACTTACTGCCCCTGCAGCTGCCAGTGAGGGAGACAGAGACCCTGAAAGCTGGAGAAGTTCAAAGCCTTGCAGGACTCTATTTTTACCTTTTCCATATCTTTAAGTCAGCCTTACAGAAATTGAGGAACGTCTTAAAGAACACAATTCACCCTTAGCAGGTAGTGATAGTAATCCTGGATCCTGAACATTTGTCAGGGTTTTATCCCAGCTGACAACAAAGAACCCCACACCTGGTCCCCCTCCCTGCCCCAGTGGGATGGAGAGGAGAGTCAACAAAAAAAGAGATAGAACTTGGGGGTTGAGATATCAACAGTTTAATAACTGAAACCAAGTAAAATAATAATAATAATAATAACAATAAATGATAAAAATAATAATAAAAGGGAGAGGAAGAGAGAGAAAAAAACAAAAAAATATAAGTGATGCACCTCAGTACTACTGCTCACCCCCACTGACCAATGCCCAGCCCATCTCCAAGGTACGATTGGCTCCCCTTCCCAGTAACCCCCCAGTTTATATACTGGGCATGGAATTCTGTGGTGTGGAGTATTCCTTTGATAGCTCAGGTCAGCTGTCCTGGATATGCTTCATCCCAGCTTCTTGTGCACTGCTCCCTGGCAGAGCATGGGAAAATGGAAAGTCCTTGACTCTGGGCAAGCACTGCTCAGCAGTAATCCAAACATCCCAGTGTTATCCACATTATTCCCTACTACATCCAAAAATCCAAAACACAGCACTGAACCAGTACACAGTGTTGAACTAAGAAAAAGTTAATTCCATCCCAGACCAAACCAGGACAACATATTCAAATGAAGATCTTTCTTATGCTTTTCTTTATGGTTTCTACCTTCTCTATTTGTGTAGTGACAGATGTGAAGGAGTTCCCAGATTATCTGCCAGCAGTCACTTTGCAGGCTCTCAAAAGTCCTTCTGCAATTCCCTTATATTGACTCTTTCTTTCCCTAATTCAAGCAGGCTAAACCTCCTGTGGAAGGCAATAGTTTTGCAACCCTCCCTCCCAAGTCTCCTTCTCACGGTGGCACAGGTGACGAGGACAGTTTTGGCACCCGCAAAGCCAGATCTTCCTTTGGCCGAGGCTTTTTCAAGATAAAAAATAACAAGAGGACTGCAAGTGCCCCCAATCTGGGTAGGTACCATGCCTCTGCATTTAGATTCTGTGCATTTTGAAGCATCCTAACAACAGCTGTAACTGCCTTAAGAAGCAGGAAAGCCAGCCTTAGACTCACTGTGACTTGGTGGCACAGTAGAATGTTTGGAAAATATCAAACAGCAAGAAAAAACAATCACTGATGTAAAGGAGTATTTGATGTGGTTCAGACTCTGCTGTGGTATCTCCCCTGGGACCTCGTAGGGGCTTGCTGCTGTATGAAGTGCTGGTTGTCTGGCAGTAGTTCACACATGGGATTGTGGGCTTTTTTTCCCCATGCTCCATCCTCGGTTTAGCTTTCACAAGATTTTCAGATATACAGAAATAGGACAGTAGCACTCAGTTTTGTTTTTTTTTTTTTTTTTACTTAAGCAGCCTTGCAAAAGAGCTGGTGACAACAGGAACAGGACTGGCAAGTCATTCAAGCTCATGTTGATTTTTTACCTGTGTTGGTGGGGGGGTATTTTCGTATTGTCATTTAGTGACGTTTGCATACGATGAAGAAATAAAATGTTCTGCTAAATGCAGAACTTGCTGTTGTCACTAACTAGAATTCCACTTATATTTACTGCTCTGCTCTAGCAGTCTTTCCACTGATCCAGCTCAAGCATCCAGTGAGTCCCTGCATCAGATCTACTGCCAGACATCTGAGGCTTTTTTCTCTTGCACGAGATTTAGGAATTTAGCTCTCTATTTCAGAAGCCTGAAGGGGGATAGCTTCTGCTTTGTTAGTTACTCCAAGGGAATTTTAGATTTTTGTTCAAAACAATACCTACACAATGATGATAGTTTGCCCACACTTGCCTGTGACATATAGCCTGGGAAGTTGCTAGCTTACTTGGAATAGATGTACAGTCTGTTCTGAGGGTTAGGACTCTTCACTTTGGTTTATTTCATGTTTGCTTTTGTGTAATCCGCTTTTTTGTCCTGAAATTAATTTGTCTAGCAAAGCAGAGTACTTCTGGCTGTCATAAAGGAGTGGAAGATGGACCATCTAAATCAGGGTGTTGTGACTTTGAGTAAATTATTTATTTAACCCAGATTTCAGTGCTTCCTTTTGTAAAGCTGCTGTCCAGATATTTGCCTCCTCACAGGAGCCGTGGGTCCTGGAGCAGGTGACCTCCCTGCACCGAAGTGACTGCGGTGCCGATTTTCCCTCCCCACCACAGAGCTCCGCTCCCTTGTTATGAAAGGGAGTTTCCCAGTGAATTGGTGATCCTAATCCCCTGTGAATTCAGCATTCATGTGGCGCTTGTGTCTCCCGTCCCTCCCTCCTTTTGTCCCGTACTTGTGAGTTTTGAATTGCGTTTGACCTTGTGCCTCTGCGTGTTCTCTCCCGTTGTGCTGCGTGTGGGTTTGTGCCTTGTGTGGATCTCTGAAGATCGCAGTCGAAGTGCCAGTGCACCTACTTTAGGTACAGTAATGCTGCATGTCTGCCCGTGCCAGCCCTGTGCCCTGACTGCTGCTAACAGCTGGCCCTGGCCACACACTGCCCAAACCACAGCCACGCACCAGAGCTCTGCATCGGAACCTCTGCCCATCGCTAAAAGGACTTTTCATGTAACATCTGCCCTCTGCTAAGAGTCAGCTGTGCTGTTCCTCAGTAGCTGCTACTAATGAGAGATTGCGGGTCAATTTGCAGAGACTTTTACTGTAACTTTGAGCACAAAGTTACCACAGACCGAGGTACCAGGTGAGAATTGGTGATGCTTAGTTACCTTTGTGCAGCCACCTGTCCTGGATCCACTGGAAGAGTTCAAAGAGTGGTGAAATAAGGAATGAGCTATATGTCCCAGGCAGTCATTTAAGGGAGTTCTGAGGGAAAGCATGTGTCATTTGTCTTCTAGAGGTAGTTGCATTTAAGATACAAACAAATGAGACATAACTCGGGCAGATGGGGAAAGAACCATTCACATAGTAAATAAAAACCAGTCTTGTGATGTGAGCATTCCCTGGGTGGTGCTGGCAAGGGCAGATGAGACCTGCCTTAGGAAGCAGAGCTGTCTCAGTGGGGTGGCAAAGAGACCAAGGGCTCTGGGCCTTCTCTTTTTCTCACGTGGCCCCCTAAATGTTACCTGTTCTACAGGGTTGTGTCAGTGCATGAAAAGGAGGTAGGTATGAGGAGCAAACAGCACAATTCCCGCAAATCTCTGCTACTAATGCATCCAACCTTGTCCTGGTGTTCTCTCTCTAGAGTGCCATTTACATGTTTTTTGGTTTTTTTCGCTTTACCTTCTACAAGTAAAGCAAAAGCCACGAATGCCACAGCCTGGTTCAATGTTATTGCTGTCTGTCTCGCTGGCAGGATCCCTGTGTTCGATAGCAGCCAAACCAAAGTGCCTGGAAATGGTCTTTGGTGTGACCTTGTTGCTTCACTGCAAGGTTTGACAGGGTGGAAAATGGGACATGTTCATGGATGTTCTGGCTGAACCATCTGAAGTCTGTCCAGCAGAAGAATACACTGGCAAAGCCTAGAGTTTGTTGCTGGTCATGGCCCTTTTGTGGCCATCTCAGCATTAACTCTGTGGCTTGAAACCACATGTCCCAGCAATATAAACTCTGCCTTGATGCATTGTTAGTTTTCCCCTGAAAGTCTGAAAGTCTGTTTCAAACACAAGTGATGGTCATTTAATTACAGAGTTATATTGAAAGATATGCTGCAAGTGATTCCAGGCCTGACTGCCTTGCCACAGCTGCTTCAGCTGAACAAGCTCATGCTCTCACTCTTTCCCAGCAAGCAACTGGCATAAACTCCATGTGGTAGTTTAATTCAGCTATCTGGCACTTGCTGGCACATCTCTGCTTATGTAGTCTAGTAGATACTGCAATTCTTTTAGTTTTCTTTTTAAATGATCTTAAAATGTTTTTTCCTTTAATAGTTTAGCTTTTGTGGCACTTCCCCTTTGGGGACAAGAGCCCCCAGGTTTGTCATGGAAAACAGCTACAGATCAAGGATTTAATGCTTTTAGAGTGGGTGGTAATGTTGAGGGTCTCTGATCAGAGATGTTTTGTTCACTCAAAAGATACGGTTCAGACAGAGCCTAAACTCCATGCTGTTTCTCTGAGGGGGAACAAAATATTCCACAGTTTGCATAAGTGAGGGGAAGAGGGCCCTTCTTTTGGGGCAGGAGTTTTGTTGCTGGAATTTCCTGGCCAGGGAATGAAATACTACAGGTTATTGGGAAAGATATCTGCAGGGAAGTTACTTGGCTTTCTGTGCTTTGGGGACTCCTGGGTTAGTTCCCTTCCACTGCACTGAATTGTTTTTGGGCACCCACGTGCCTTGGCTCTGTCTGTGAAAGCACTGTAGGAGCACTCCCTGAGGAAGAGTAAAATTGGGATTTAATTCACTGCTTGATTCATGAGGTGGGTTTTCCCACCTTGGATACAAGGCACTTAACTGAAGCAGAGCATTGCCTTGGAGCATTACCAGCCAGGCCCATGAAGGAGGAACACTGGGCATTTCTCATGGATTTTCCCATCCCTCTTTGCCCCATTTTCTTGACGTGGTGGCTGTCAATAATTTAGCAGGAGTCATTCCCAAGGTCAGGAGCATATCTGTACAGTCCTGCACAAGAGGGTCTTGACAGAGCTTTTGTTTTCTAACAGCTGAAACGGAGAAGGGATCTGCAGACCACTTGGATCTGGCTGGTTTGCCCCCTCGCCCAAAAGAAGCAGATAGTCTGCAGATGACACCACCTTCTCCAGATTCCAGGAAAAAGGCCAGGGGAATCAAGAAGCTGTTTGGAAGGTAAGTAAAGGATGAGAAATGACCATTCTCCAGAGCTGGGGCTTGGGCAGGGGTTTGCTGAGAACACACCTTCTCTTTCTCCCCTGCTAGTGTGTGGCCCTATGGTGTAATATCCCAAGAGCAGGAGCCTGTGTGGTATTTGGGAAAAGTTACAGTAGGTTGGGGGCCAGTAGAGGAGATTCTAGGGGAGATCTTGCCTGTGTTGGTTGCAGTGGCAGCAGTGACATGCCTTTTCCTTAGCCAAATGTGACTGTGCTTTCTTCCTATAGACTTAGAAGAAGTCAGTCCACCACCTTCAACCCAGACGACATGTCCGAGACGGAGTTCAAAAGAGGAGGGACCAGAGCAACCGCAGGGCCCCGGCTGGGCTGGTCTCGGGACCTGGGGCAGGCCCACAAGTAAGACACGACTGGGGCTGGTGTGTTGGTGCTTGGTCCTGGCAGCTCCAGCCAAGCATGGGGCCCAAAGGAGGAGGGCAGTGCCAAAATGAATCCTCCCCTCTCCTGTCTGAGCTAAAGCAGGCAGATCCAGGCCGCTTCCTCCTCTGAGGGAGGGTCTCTGCAGGGCTGAGGTGGGCTGGGGGCTGGGATCCTGCTGCTGAGCTGCCTTTGCAGGATGGGGCCGTGAGGCAGCGCGTGAGCACTCATGTGGCAGTGACAGATACTCCTTCTGTCCTTTGCTGCTGCACTTCCAGGGATTAAAGGAGAAAGTGAAACATTCCAGTCTCACTCAGAGCTGTAGCCACATGGCTCTTTTCAGTAGGATTGTAGGAGCCCCTGTTTATTGTGACAGTGGCAACAGATCAGCAATGCCCATCCTGCTGATGGTTCCCCCTCAGAGATTGTCCCAGCTCCCACAAGATGTGAATTAGGCTTGATTTTTGGCTTTCTCATTATTGATGAGAGCAGGAGATTGGAAGCATGGGATTTATCAGTCTTTTTTGGGTAAAATCTCCTGCAGTGAGCTGGACATGCCATTCGCAAAGTGGACCAAGGAGCAGGTTTGCAACTGGCTGCAGGACCAAGGGCTTGGCTCTTACATCAATAATGGCAGGCACTGGATATTGTCTGGGCAAACACTTCTGCAGGCTTCTCAGCAGGATCTGGAAAAGGTGAGGAATACCAGAAGCACTCCTTTCAAATAAAGATACCGAAAAAAAAAAATCAGCATTTCTATGTGTGTAAATCAGGTCTGCAAAGTGCACCTGGTCAATAAATGTAGACTAGATGAGTTTTCAAAATCCTGTCACCTGCAGTGATGCCAAATCCATTTCTTTTTGGCTGAAGTTTTGCAGAAATGTAATTTTCTGTAATGAAGCTAATAATTACAAGTACGTGACTTAACTTCATTAAGCATGGACACATAATTGACTGTAGCACCTTCTAAAAATATGCGTGTGAGACTGCCTCATTACCATATGGATTGGTAGTCCTGCTTCATCAGCACTCATATGTGCTACAGTTATTTTATGCCTATGTGAGAAGGGTGTGAAAAAGTGCTGTTTTGGTCTGATTGTATTTTCTGTCCATTTTATACAGAGAGGAATGATGATTTGTTACACAAAGGTTGATCAGTCTCTGTCTTTAATTGTTGCAGAATTGCTTGTCTTTTTTAAAATGAGAAACACAGAAAAAATTAATTCAGTTTACACTTTTAATCCATAGTATTTGCTAAAGTTTGAATTTTCAGCTTTTGAAAAATCATTCTCCTCACCAAATAGTAAGCCTGTTTTCTCAATTGGATAGTTACACTACAACTGGAATAAGAGAAGTAATGACTTGTAATAGTGTTATCAGAGGTAACATAAACCAGCAGGCACTCCTGAAAGTGAAAATGAGATTAAAGAGATCCTGGAATAGCTACACTTGCAACTAAACTGGGGAATAATGTTATGCATTTGGAACCATTAATGGATTTCAGTAATTCTTGGGACATTCCTGTGCTCTTAACTAAATAATTCTTTTAACTTTACCTGCCTAAGTGGGAGGTGAGAAATTAATCCCAACAAGTATTTTTTTGAATGCTAGCATTTTTATTATATTCTGGGATTTTTTTTTTACCTGGTGCGAGCATATTGTGGCCAACATTTTAATTCAAATTGGAATCCATCACTCCTTGAAATTAATCTACCACACTGTGCAACTAACCCACCCCAGTAAGTGGGCCTTTCCCTAGTGCTGAATGTGTGCTGAAACAACGCTGAAATTCAGCAAATAGAAAATGCACCTGCCAGGTCACCTGCAATGCTGTGGGAGTGTGGCTCTCAGAAACCCTTTGTCATTCAGCAGAGGGAGGAATAAAATAGTATTGTCTCTAGATTTACTGCTTTTCTTCCTTTCACAGGAGCTTGGGATAAAGCACCCTTTGCATCGGAAGAAGCTCCAGCTTGCTCTGCAGGCACTGGGATCTGAAGAGGAAAACAACCATGGAAAACTGGATTACCACTGGGTTACCAGTAAGGTTTTACTGCATGCTGAAGCAGTGGCTTTGGATGGGGGTCCCTAACTGTGGCTAATTTGGGGCACTGAGGATGGGAACAGTAAGTGGTGCTGGGTAATGTGCTGCCACTAACAGGAGTGTCTGTCCTGCCCTAGGGTGGCTGGATGACATTGGCCTGCCCCAGTATAAGACCCAGTTTGATGAGGGAAAGGTGGATGGCCGCATGCTCCATTACATGAGTGTGGTGAGTAAATGGTTTCTTCCTTTCCTGACATCCTTTCCATGTTCTTGGCTTCTCAGTGTTTGAAAGACCCCTTTAAACTCTAGTAAGTGTCCTGTGTTAAGTAGCTGTAACCTGTAGAAATCAGATACTACTGCTCACCTGCAAGCATTTCCTAAGTTCTTCCCATCTTTAGAGCTACTGGATTCAGGTGGAAGAGCAAACACAGTAAGCAAGAATTTGGACTCAGGCATGAGAAGTGGGCAATGCTGACCTTAACAGTTGTGTGTCACACTGGTGTGCTCAGGCAGGCTTGTACACCTTGTAAAGATGTGCAGATGCTGTGGTTGCCATTCGTGCTTTTGCTGTTCGTGTTGTTATTAATTAATAGAAGCACATGGAGTCCTTTTCTTCAGTGAGCAAGCATTCTATCAGCTTGCTTATTTACATGGATGCTTAGGTGAAGAAAACCCAAGCAATTTCCTTTGAGGAGAATTGCAGTTCTAAGAGCCAGCTTGTTTGAAAGCAGGCTACATTTAACAGCTTTTGCATTTCAAAGTGCTTAGCACAGGCATCACCTCTCCACTTCACTGCCAGTCAGGTTTCCTTTGTGTAAGGGCTCAGGTAAGGTGAGATAAGACCTTCCTTCTCTGGGGACACAAATGCAAATTGAACATCTCTAATATTAATTCTTTCTGTACAACAAAGAAAAAAATGAATCACAGCCCTGCTCTCTCATGAACCATGAGTTACCTTTTCATGCCACACTTCCATGTGTTTTGCATAGGTTTTATGTCATGGTTTGCAATTTTATTTATTACAAGATTATTTCTTCTCCTTCTTAACTCTGGGAGGTGTGATGCCAGCAGCCACCATTGAGTTTGATGTTGTGTTGGGAGACTTTACTACCATTGTCACTGCCCTTTAATTGTAGATCACTGGGGAAATTTTTAGAGCAAGTTTAACCATCAAATTATGACAACAGATTTGCCATAAATAACCAACAAAATATGCGAAGTATAAAACTAATATTTGTTATACTAACGTTTGAAGTTACTCCGACTCAAATAATAGCGAACATTTATTATTTTATATTAAATGAAATAGCAAACCATGACATAGTAACCTACTGTCAGATTCATCACAAAGTTAGCTGGACACAGTGGGATGGTCGGGTAAGCAAAGCATCTTGTCTTAAATATCCAATAAAATAGATTCCAATGCTCATAACATATAAGTAAAACTGAAAGATGAAGCCAGGCTAACCCTGGAACAAGGGTGCATAAATTTATTTAAGTTAGCCAAATTGCACTTGGACCTTTTCTTCTTTCTTCCTTTTATTTATTTTTTTATTTTATTTTTATTCTGACGACAGCGAATGTCCCAATTTTCAAGATAATTTATTGTTTCCAGTTAAACTTCTAGCTGGACATTTTAAAACTTCTGGTAGGATTAAATACCAGGTGAGTCTAGTGTAGTGTGTTGGTGCTGTCCTGTCCTGTTGGCTCTTGTCCTGTCACTGAGGATGTGTCATCTCACCTCTTTTCCCTCCCTGTTACCCCACATTTCTGGTACTAAGCTCTGTACCCTGTGTGAAAAACATCCCCCAGGAGCTAGTACAGTGCAACACAGGAAGTTTTATTTTGGGAGAGATGGTTTAATGTGAATCATCTGTCTGACATATTAAAATCTTCTCCCAGATGTGCCATTTTAAGCCAGAGGCTAAAGCAGATCCCTCCAGGAGGATGCTGGTCCCAGGAACAATCATGTCTGTGTTTGTTAACTCCCTCTTTCTCTTTGACAGGATGACCTGCTGTCCTTGAAGGTCATCAGTGTCCTTCACCACCTCAGCATCAAAAGAGCCATTCAGGTTTTGAGAATAAACAACTTTGAGCCCAACTGCCTGCGCAGGAGGCCATCTGATGAGGTACTGCTTTAGGAGGAAGCTGTGAAGAGGAATCCTCTAGGGTTTTATCCCTGGTCTTTGATTCTTCCTGCTCTGCTCTCTCCTCCTGTCTCCTCATTCTGCTTCATTTTTAGTTTCCTGTTTCTCACGTTGTTCTTTAACCTCAAGCTCTGACATCACTTTCTTTCCTGTACCTGCCATGACCCCAAATTCATGTCCCCCTTTCCAAGTTTCCCGCTTCTCCTCCAAGCCAGCAGTTGACTGTTCTGGCCCAGTCTCTGATGTGCTGTCTGGAATGCAAATCATCTTGAACTCAGAGCACTGTTGCCACGAGTCTTGTGCAACTCTCTGGAAAACTGATGGCTGTGTCAAAATTTCCTGTGTAAAAGGAGCTTGGCCCCATTACCAGGCAGGAGACTGCCATCCCTGTGTTTCGGAAGCAGTGAATGTTGGATAGGGCAATGGATGACAAAGCAACCCAGACTCTTGGATTTAGATTGACAATGTGTATCTGCAAGAACAGCACAGCAGCTCGTGGAACCAGCTGAATTTTCAGCTCTACTGGTGGAAATGGCAGATAACCCTAATGCACAGCACAGAAATCAAATGGCCTGACACACCCCTGCCCCCTGCCCAAGGCAGCAATCCAGAAAGAGGTTTTTTTCTCAAGTGCAAAGTAGGATTGTTTTCCCTAAGGGCAGGAGAGGTATGTTTCAGTAAAGATTGGGGCTGGGATTCAGCTGATTTGCGCAGTCTCCTTACCTGCCTGTTCCTCCTGTTGGCAGAATAACGTGACACCTTCTGAGGTCACCCAGTGGACCAACCACCGCGTGATGGAGTGGCTGCGCTCCGTGGATCTGGCCGAGTACGCGCCCAACCTGCGGGGCAGCGGAGTGCACGGGGGGCTGATGGTGAGGTTTTGGGCTGGCTTCTTCCATCTTATGAAAAAAAAGAGGTCTGGGAATCACTAGGTCAATGTTCTGACATTATCTTTGCTGTACACGCTTTTTCTGCTTTATGAGAAGTTTCTTACCTTGTGATTTAAATGATATTAATGTCTTGGGGGAAGTAGTGTGGTTTAACACTGTATTCCTCTCAGAATTCTATTTGGATATGGCATTCTCCACCTCCTGTCCTACAGTGCTGCCATGCTGTTGAACAGCCACTTTCTGCCTTCCTAACCTGGATATGGTTTTCTTCTGTAGGGGAAGCTTGTTACTTTTGTAAAATTTGGGATTATACTGTCAAACCAGGATTGTTTTTAACTGCTCTAGCATCACATACTCCAGACAAGAAACTAATACCTGCAGAAGTTTGTTGTGCTAATTAGGAGCTATATCCCTGCTCCAGATGTTTTGTATCTGTTTATTTTCCATGATTCCTTAGGCTACCTTTTCCAGAATTGCAAGATGATGCTGGGTAAACATTTTGTGATAGCTTCACACAGCATTTCAGTTAAGGGTGGATTTATCTGTTCATTTCTTCTTACCTGCCAATTTGTTCCTATTTATAACGCCAGAAGGAAAGTCTGGAGGTAGCATTTTAGGAATCGTTTAACTAGTTAACTCTCATTCCTCCCTCTTTGTTGTATATTTCCTCTAAAATACAACAAAAATCCCAAAGCAGCCTTGGGGAGTGACCAAGATAGGCCTGGATGTCCTCGCGATCTCATCAGACAGTACTGGCCTCAGCTGGATTCTCTGTGATTGGATTCCCAGGTTTTGGAGCCCCGTTTCAATGTGGAAACCATGGCCCAGCTGCTGAACATCCCACCCAACAAGACACTGCTGAGGAGGCACTTGGCCACTCATTTCAACCTCCTGGTGGGGCAGGAGGCCCAGCAGCAGAAACGTGAGGCCATGGAGTCCCCAGACTACGTCCTCCTGACAGCAACTGCCAAAGTCAAGGTGGGCCCCTTGAGGGGTGGGGGGTTCCAGGGAGGAATTTGGATCTCTGGTTTTACCTGTGTTGGGAGGGTGCTTCAGTAAGGTCTGAGAAAAGGGGTTGGTTCCTAAAGAAAGGAGCATGAGAGCAGGACCTGGTAGTTCTGGGACACATCTGCCATGAACAGGCCACCTCTCAGCCTCTGTGACATGCACAGGCAAGAGGTAGCACTCGTGTTGTCCTTCTGTCTGTACTGAGAGATGTTTGGGAGTGAGACTGTCCCTTACTCTTTACAGACTCATGGTTTAATGTGGAATTTTGACCTCATTTGGGATCTGTTAAATGCTGGTGTCTTAACCCTGGTAGAATGAGAGGACACATTGTCCTTTCAGCCACTGTCACGAAATTCAGAAGATCTGTGTAGGACAGCACTGGGGTTTAGAGCCTTTGTCATGAAAACACAAGAGGGCACAAGTAGGCCTGTTAATTCTTTACTGACTCTCTAACTCCTTGGTAAATTTATCTTCACTTTTAAGCCAAAGAAACTTACCTTCAGCAATTTTGGGAGCCTGAGGAAGAAGAAGCAGGATGATGTGGAGGAGTATGTGTGTCCTATGGAGCTGGGACGGGCATCTGGCAGTGGATCGAAGAAGGGCTTTAAGCCTGGCCTGGATATCCGAGTATATGATGATGATGATTTGGACAGGCTGGAGCAGGTAAGTCAGTTCTAACAATTCTGAGTCTTTGAGCTGTCAGGTTTGGTGGGAAAACCTTCCATTTCCCAGGAAAGCCCTCCCTTTGCTTTGGCCCGTGAAGGTCCTGATTTCCTGCTGTCACAGAGCATTAGTGACAGAAGGGTCTTTTCCCAAGGAGGTTGAAGCTGAGACTGCAGCACCTTTAGGGCCTGCTCTGGAGTAACTCTCCTCTCCTGGCAGGCCATGCTTCGCCTTGGTCTGAACATCTAAGGAGCAATCAATGAATTGTGTGCTGCACTTAATTGTCACTCTGTTAGAGCAGGACAAGGGGGAATGGCTTCACACTGACAGAGTGGGTTTAGATCTTAAGAGGTTTAGGATATTAGAAAAATGTTCTTCCCTGTGGGTGGTGAGGCCCTGGCACAGGTTTCCCAGAGCAGCTGTGGCTGCCCCATTCCTGGAAGTGTCCAAGGCCAGGCTGGATGTGGCTGTGAGAAAGCTGGGGTAGTGGAAGGTGTCCCTACCCATGGCAGGGGGTTGGACCGAGATGATTTTTAAGATCTCTTCCAACCCAATCCATTCAATGATTCCACTCTATGATACAAATAAGTTATTATTAATCCATGATTCATTCTCTGTGTTTTATAGATGGAAGATTCAGAAGGAACAGTGAGGCAAATAGGAGCATTTTCTGAAGGCATCAACAACTTGACAGTAAGTGTGTGAATAGGGTCTGTGCAGTAAGGTCTCTGTTTCTGTGGGATGGGTGTGAACCCTGGGCAGTCACTCGTGTTAAACAGTGTCAGTGAGGTCCTTTGGGTGTTCTGCAGGGACAGGGGGCACAATAAAACCAAGTGGTTCAGGAAGGTACCTGCCCATCCTGGTGGGGAGGTTTGGTGGCCTGTGCTGCTCCCCACACCCTGGGGAGGGCAGGGGACACTGCCCCCTTGCCCATGGTCACTGGGTTTCCAGCTGGGAGTCAGGCTGCATTTTCTGGGTGGAAGCCCCGAGCCACTGGGGCCAGCAGACAGCAGTGAGCTGGTTTGGCAGCAGGGTGGGTGAAAACCTCCCTCAGCAGAACAAAGCAGTGGCTGGCAGGCAGTGTTTGTTGCCCAGCACAGGACAGGTGACTGACTCCAGTTGTGAGAGACCTTGACTCTTCCCTCCTTTCCTTTCCAGCACATGCTGAAGGAAGATGAAATGTTCAAAGACTTTGCCACTCGCTCTCCTAGCACCAGTATAACAGATGAGGACTCCAACGTGTGACAGTCACCACCAGGCACTGACAAAGGCTCGTTTTTCTGTGTGCAAGGACATCCCTGTTCCACGTGGCAGGCAGCAGATCGTGTACTTTACATTGCTCTTGCTTCTGTTTGTTAGAAGTAACACTGAGGGGTGGAGAATTTTAAAGAGAAAAGGAGAAAAAACAAGGTGCCTACTTAAATTGCCATAAAAACCACCCAGACACTGGTGAATGGTAATCGTTTTAACTCTATTTAATGTACAAACTGGTGATATGTTTCAGAGTGTTGCATTGAAATTGATGTGGTATGATAGTGCTCCTTTTGCTTATTCATGGCCTCAGATAGTCCTGTATACTGTTTGAAGAGAACAGAAGATGTTAGGTAAAATGTTGCGTCTGTAGATACCGCGCATCAGCTCACTCTGCGCTCTCAGCTGAAAAATAGAAGTTACTGCTCTTTTCTAAGTGCTTTTCTTTGGCACAAACACCAGTTCAGCCCTATCCAATGTAGGATTTTAGAGATCCGTGCCCTGTGTAAGCTCCCCTGTAGCTCTTGACTGTTGCTCCTATTTTTATACTGTTTTATAAAAAAAAAAAAATAAGGAAAAAATAAGTATATGAAGTACATATAAAAGCAAAAACTTAAATTTTGTGAGACAGTGATGGAAAGTTGAAGGTGTGTGAAGGAAAGTGAGAAGGTTATAAAAAAATTATGCCAGTTTGCAAACCAGCTGGTTACTGGGAAAGGCAGGCTGACCTTTGGAACTGTTTGCTTTAGTTGCTTTTTACTGAGTGCACAGTTTAATGATCTTCCATTTGAGATGAAACAATTTTAAAGCATGTTTCTTCTAGCAGTGACTCATCCAGAAACTGCACATTTTAAAATGTCTTATTTCTTGTCCCCAGCAGCAGTAGTTGCATTCAACAAGGTTATTAACACTTGGATGACTTAAAAAAATTTCCTTAAATTTGAGAATACTCCCTGCATATGGAAGGGATGTTTCTGTGCTGTGACTAACGTGAAGATGGTGTAGTTGCAAAAAAATAAAGTTATATAGAGAAATGTATAGGAAATATATTATTGAGCTTAAGGTGGGACTTTTCCTCCAAAATTCAGATATCAAAACTATTGCTCATCATTTTACCATCTTAAAGCACAGATCCTCTGTTCTTGAGGATCATCAGGTTTTAAAATTCCTAACTAGCCAGTGGGAATCTTGTGTCAGACTTCCAGTATTGTGAGGTGTCCTAGCCAAAAGCAAACAAACAAACAAAAGTAACTTTTTATTCCAGTGGTCATTTGTATGGTGTTGAACGTTGCATGTATTTTAGCACAATGGCATGAAGCTGCTTTGCTCTGTAAAGGCAAACAAAAGTCCAGCTGGAATTGTTCCTTGCAGTGGTGTTGCTTTGCCAAGCGTTTGTCACTCGTTTTGTCGCTCTCCTTGCTGGAAGTGAGACCATTCCTGGTGTTGTGCAGGGGATTTGGGGTTTGTGCTGACTTTGGGGGGGTTTCTCAAACACTGTTAACAAAGCTAGGAAAGGAAGACAGGTTCTTCCCAGGATTTTCAGGGAACTCCCCTCAGATCAGAGGCATATTCCAGCATTAGAATGATGTAAGCTAACCTGGGCCTTTGAAGGTTGTGCAGTGTAGGTGATTATTGATGTACTAAGATGCAAAATTTACTGTGGGCAGGTTTAGGGTGCAGATGCTTGGGATGTGGATTCAGGCTTCCCTTTCTGTGAATACTCTGCAATATTTTTATTATTTACATGGAAGTTGAACATAAAGCCCTGTGGAAGCACTGGGAAATGGGGGTGCAGGCTTCCAGACAAAAGTGTTCCTCTGGATGGCTCTCACTAGTCACCAGCTACTGGACAGGACTAGGGTATTCACAGGGGGAAGAAGGTGGCACACAGTAGTGTGTGCTGAAATAGCCACAAACACTCTCCAGTTTCTCTGGAGTGTTATCAGTGAGAGCAGTGATCGTTTATTTAAGTTCAGTGTAAGCAGCATCCTGCTCCAAACAACCCTTTCCTGGCGGCCAGGTCATCCCCTCAGATCTGAACCCTGGTTCTCTTACGGGGTGGGGACATGAGAGAGGTGGTGAAGTCAGGAGATCTTTATGTGCATGTGTGCACACTGTCAATACCATCGGGGGGTTTAATTGGTTTGGAGAGGGCAAACGTAACTGCTGTGTATTGCCATGTGAAATCCAATAAAGTCTGTGGAAAATGCCAAGTGTTTCTGGAAGCTGGTTCCCTTTTTCACGTCCTTTTTTTTTCCTTTTAATTTTCCAAGGAAGCTTGTTCTGTTCTATTCCAAAAACAAAGGAGAGAAAAGGGGCAAAATCACACATTTCTTTGTTGACTCATTAATTTGTCAGTAGTGCCTGCAGCAGGGCTCGACTAACAGCTAAGAAGTCAACTATATCAAGACTGCCTAGTTACTGCTCGGATCCAGATTTGAACCATCTTGGGTTGTTTGGTGGTGGCATCATCATTGCTTAATGTGTGCTCCATGGGAAGCCCTCCCAGGGTGCTCTGTCCCTTCTTGCTGTGAAAGAGACTCTCTGGTCCCAAGTGTTAATTGCCCTTCTCTGGGAGATTAAAAGAAAAAAGTAGTTTCATCTCCAGGCAACACCCTGTGCCAAAAAAAATGGTTTCTGTGCAATAGTCCTAGAAAGGAGATCCAAGGAGATAAGATCAGACTGGAATGAGATAACATCAGCCAAAGAAATTATGCCGGAATTAACAATAAGGAAAACAAGCAAAGATGAATTCAGTAAGTGTGAAAGCTATAGGGCCTGTTGGGCTGGTCCCTGCTCGGTCAGCTGTGGAAAAACACACCCAGGAGAAAGCCTGGCTGCCCCACGGGCTCACAGAGCTCAGCTCTGCCATCACCTTCACCAGGAAGGCTGCAGGTGTCCATTTGCAGCTGGATAGGTCTGGCTGAGCCCAGCACCTACAGAGCCTTTGCTGGAAAATAAAGATTTGTCCCTGAGGCGATCTGCATGTGGAAACGACCTCTTCCAGCAGAGAAGATGGGCCAGAAGGTCTCCCAGGAGGACAACCAGGAGAACAAGGCTGAAACTCTGGTCATCTGTGAAGTCTTCAGCCAGGGCGTGCTCCACGCATCTCAGAGGCTGAAGGACTATCTCGGTTTTGTGGATCCTCAAAGCAAATTCCAGCCGGCCACGAACACGCTGAGCGAGATCTTCCTGGTCAACTTCATCAGCTTCTGCGTGGGAAAGAGCGTGGAGGAGCAGATCATGACCAGCAAAATGACCAAGCAGCAGTCCTCTCTGTTGGGGGTGGACTGGCTGTGGACTCTGCGTGGGCCCGACAAGCAGATCAAGCTGCAGATCGCCGTGCAGGCTTTGCAGCCGGCCGAGCTCTCCCACGGCGAGGGCGCTGCCGGGGACTGCTGCCAGGAGGCCGCGCTAGCCGCCCAGTGCTTCCAGAACAGGAGCAGGATTGAGAAGCTGGCCGAGTTCTGCCGCCTGGTGGGACGGGACTGCCTGGGCTTGTTCCTCATGTTCGGCGTGCCAGGGAAGCCCAAGGACATGCGAGGAGTCCTGCTGGACAGCATTGCCAGGGAGGAGCGAAAATGCCGCCTGTCGGGCAGGAATGCGCTGTGGCAATTTGTCACCAGCACTGACAGCTCCCTGCCCGCAAAAGACATGCTGGAAAATTGCCTGGGCGCCAAAAACGGGCTGAAGGACGTGGGCAACGTGTACATAAACTTTGTGTGAGCAGCTGGGCAGAAGCAGTGGCTCCGTGCAGCGCTGGGGGCTGTGCAGGGCTCAGCTCTGCTCCTCTCTCTTTCCTCCCCACGCTCCATTCCCTCCACCTTCCCCTCGACCGTCCTGTTCCCTTAGCTCCTGCAGAAGGCAGGCTGAGTCAGCCTCTCCAGGTTTGAAAACAACAGGACAGACCTGCCAGAAAAAATGTGTTTATAGAAGGCATGACGTTTTTCCAGACCATTTTGTTCGCCAGATATTAAGTCTTGGCTGGGTCCTGGTGGATTTGACTCAGAGCTTTTGTTTGCTGTGGGGCAGATTTTTTTCTGACTTAGGGGGGTGAGTCTGTAATAATGGAAATGTGCTGGTGCTGGTCAGAAGAGTTGCAATGAGCGTGAAGGACAATACCAAGTCTTAAAATGACTGATTTGAAGGAGTGAGCTGGTTTCAATTAAGGGGAAAAGCCCTTCCCAGTGCTAGAAATGGGCTTTGAGAGAGACTTATTAATTACCTGCCACCTAATTGGTGCCAGGCTTCACAGGGCCTTGGAGCTGTGAACAAAAGGCAGGGCTGGAGCCAACTGCAAAGCTTTTCTCACTGAGTGGCTGTGTCAGGGCAAGGTATGGCAAAAGCTAGGGGCAGGTGTTCAAGAACACTTGGGAAAAATGGAGCAGTAGGACAAAAACCAGGCCTGATGTGGGTGGGACCTTCTCATAGCAACAGAGGCACCCCTGACCATTCACAGCAGAGAGGGAATTTGGAGGAGGCAAGATTATTTCACTTGGAATTGCTTTTCAGTAGCTTAGCAGATGATGGCATTTATGGGCTTAATTTATTCTATTTCCCTCAGCTTTTACTGGACTAAGTGGGGCTTTTGGGTTGGCTCTACAATTATAATTACTTGCTTTACTGCTAACCAGTGAAGCAGGATCTGATCCATATTCAAACTGGTAAACTCACTTTGGTTATAGCTGTCTGAATAGCCTTGTCAGTGCAAAACTCTTCTGCCTCTATTTTTCGTATGAATTCAGTCGTTTAACAGAATAAAACCCATTTTGAAAACACATTCATCTTTCACTATTTACTATTGGAGCTGTAAGATGGGGGCAGCTGTGAGAGCTGAGAATCAGAGGCTGTTACTTAAAGAGCCTTTAAAAAAGAGCCTAAAGAGGCTGAGGCATCAGTGCCACGAGTGTTTGCAGCATTCCATGGCAGAGGCAGGGGAAAGGGGAGCTGAAATAAAAACAAATACAGAGAACTGTGACATTTTTGCTGAGTCACAAACGTAGCTGGATTTGGAGAAGGGTGACCTTTCAGTCCTGAAGCAGTTCATTCAGATAGAATTGTTTCTAAAGAGCTGCTCTCACTTTATTCTCTGTGTGTGTCTGGGTTTGGTGGGAGGAGACAGTTCTGGTGTGTTGCATAGAGAACCTGCATAGCTGGGGGGGATTGGGGGTTTTCTGTTTAACAGAATAATCAGCACTGCAGCAGGATTGATTCTGACTTACAAAAGACCTGCAGAAAACTTGAATTTTGCATTAAATTGTAGGCTATAACTAGTGTGACTTCACCTATCCAGTTCTTTAGAAAAGCTGGCTCACTTGAAAACGAAACTTTTTTCCTTTGCACGCTTTCTCAACAATAGAAAGGGAAGGGGAAAATCAAAACAAAATGTCTTGACTGTAGAGTTTGGACTATCAGTTACACAGTGGGGCAGATGTTGATTGGATTTGTGTCCCTCAAATGACTCTGGTACCTCAGAGATGTCACACAGGCTTGGTATGTTATTTTGGGAGCTGGGTTATGTTGCCCAGCCTGCACCAGACTCTGACGCTTTCCCTTGTGGGCTTTAGCTCAAGCCCCTGGGCTCTCAGCCATGGTGGAAACTGGCCAAGGCTCTGGATTCTGACTTCCAGCAGTGAAAAGCATTTGACCATGTAACTCTGACTATGTTCATCCACTCAGCCAAGCTGGAGCCTCAGCTCAGGTGACTTGCAGCCATCCCCAGGCTTCTGTGAGTGCACGTGCTGATGGAATGGGTAAGGTGCAGCCCCCAGCCCGTGAATTCCCAGGGCAATTTGTGTAGTAACATGACACAGTGTTTGTCCTGGGTTCTGAAGAATCTGGAATTCACAACTTTGTCCCTTGGCAGTGTTTTCTGTTCAGATTGCCCTCTGAACACTCACTGCTGGGATGCACAGGGAAGAACCCTGTCCCTGCATGGGATGGAAACTCCTCCATTCCCACCAAGAGGTTCAAAGCCCATTTGGTTTTCTGGAAGCAGTCGATGAACTCGGCCTCACTCAGGGATCTTGCCTGGAGGCTCAGCATTCCCTCTGCCCGGAGAAGCTGAGAAGGACATGGTGAGAGCATCCCCTTTGGAAGGTTCCATCTGCCTGCTGTGTAGCAGGCACAGCAGAAACGGGTGTTGAGACCAGAGCTGCTGAAAACGAGGGCTCAGGGAAAGGCAAACTCCCTCTGTGTGCCAGAGGCTCCGTGTGCTCTACCAGAGGCGCCCCAGAGCAGACGCACCTCTGGCACTG